>OX451736.1:1752053930-1752407884 GCA_948472305.1 Vicia faba | reverse complement strand
TAATAATTTTTCTTTATTTGAGACACAAAATTCTTATTTTCAAATACTAAAATTAAATGTATATTATTATTATTCATTTTATAATTAAAGAACTCATTTGAAATTTACATGTATATTTAATTAAAATCTATACCGTATCAAATAAATTTATAACGGGACACGATCAGTTAAATTCACGCAATTTTTTTTGATAAAATATTGCTTTCAATAATATGCATTCGAATACAAATTTATCATACAAAATTATTTTAACCTATACAAACGCATGAATATCATTATTTTTTATACAATTATATTTATCATTCAATATTATAAATATTTATACAAATTATATATATAATATCAAATAAATGTACCGGTGCGGTAGCACATATTGTTTACTAGTTTGATACATAATCAAACCCGACTATGTTTTTTTTACGAACACGTGATTTTATTCAAAGAGAATCAGAAACTCGACTATGTTTGACTACTCCTTAAAGCAACTTTAATATGAGTATAATATTTTTAAAATCCGGACCGAACCAGTCAGTCGAACCAGTCTGACCGAGAATCAATGACATGACTGACTTGATCAAAGTAGTAGAAATTATAAATGTTAACGACCACTTATATAATTTTACTATAAATATGTTCAAGTTTATGAAATGGTGTAATCCCAAACTTTTGCATTATTTTAATTTTATAATATAAAAAATTTATTAAAATAATTCCTGTGTAATTTTAAAAATTAATTTTTTTAATGTATTTTAATTATATTAATTAAATTTGAATTAAAATTATTATAAATAATTAAATATAATTATATTTATTATATAAATATGTAGAGTCACTGTGAATTATTTATAACAACAATTATTAAAATTAAATTAAATTATATCAAACTAAAAGTTTTTTAAATTCTATATATCCATACCTTTAAGTTTAGTTGGGTGCCGATATTCTTAACTAATCAAATACTAAAATTCAATGTCACATCACTTTTCTTATTTTATATTTTAAAATAAATTTAAATTTAAATACAATTTGTATTAAATGTATTGATACTTAATTTAAACTCATAGGTATCAAAGAATTTATCATTTTTAAATTTTACGTGACAATTAATACTCTTATTTTTGACCGAATAATTAATGTCCTCTGCTTTAGAAAATTAAAATAACAATTCATTTATTTTAATAAATTAATCTTTTCTTGAATGATTAAATTAATATCCACAAAAGATAACAACACAAGTTTAAATACAATGATGAACACAAAGTATTACTAGCAAGTTAATGAATAAAAGTTCCTTGCTTTACAACTCTTTACAAAAGAATTAAATGAATCAGAGTTTTTTTGCATAGAGTTTCTTTTCATATAAACTTCGTTGTTTTTTCCGTTCTTCCATGTCTTCTCTATATAGCCAAAGAAATATCCGTTAGAGGATAGAATGAAAACTTCACATTCTAGTTATATTCACCATAACTATCAGTATGAGTGGTAGACAACATCGTACCATAGTAGAGTCCTTGCGCCACAAATCAGAGTAGTGAGAAGAATATTTGATCTTGTACTAAGTATTATTTATTCACGTAAAATCTTTTTGATCTTATCTTCCAATCTTCAGAAACTTCAAAATGTGTGTTTGTGAAGCATGTTTAGAAGGATCAAAATACAATGAGAGTCTTCAAAACCTTGTCTTTATAGTCTTTAGAACTTGTTAAGGAGAACCTTGTCTTCAGAATCTTCAGAACTTGTTCTTTAGAACTATAGAGCTTGAGAAGACGTCAGAAGCTCTATCATCAAAGTCACATCCAAAAGTTCTAGACTAACGTTCATCAAAACCGTTGTTTAGAAGCATTTTTGAACTTAACAATGTCTTGTAACACATACTTTGTATCTATCCAGAGTCAGAGTGTGTGGATTCCAGAAACTGATGATGTCACATGCCATTCTATCAGAGTCAGAACCTGTTAGCAAAAGCTACACACTAGACAAAAATATTAGGGTACAAAATTATTCTCTAACAAATATTGTATTGTTATCATCAAAACTAAAGACCAGATGCATAATCAAATCTTGTTCTTACAATCTCTCCCTTTTTATGATGACAAAACCATGTATTTTAATGAACAATTTTTACAATTATAATCACATAAAATAAATCAGAGTTAGCTAAACATCCCCCCTTGAGTTTTATACTCTCAAAACTTGTCTCAACTTGTACATAAGCCCCCTCTGAGTTCAAAACTTATGAAGTAATTTTGAAGTATAAACACCTTAATCAACATGAAAGGAATACTTTCCTAATCAGAATCTGACTTGAATGTCTGGTTAAGAACATCATCAGGGTCTAAATAGAATGTATGGTTTATCATTAGTCCGAATAAAATTTCCTGGTTGATCATCTCACATCCTGGATTGCTATCAGAACTTGATGGAACCCGATTTTGATGAAGTATCAGAACCTTTGAATCAGAACCTGGTTGAACCATGACTGATGTATCAGGGTATGGTTTACTAGAGTCATGACTTCTGGATATCAACACATGATATCTCTTCAGAGTTTCTTAACTTTGCATGTTTAAAAAAATTCAATGAACTTTCTCAAAGTTACTGATAAGTCAAACAATGTTAAAGGAAATAAAATCAGAACATGTATAGGATCAGTTATGAGAATTAGATATATCAAAATCATCTCACTTTCTCCCCCTTTGTAAAAAATCAAAAAGACTTAAAATAGTTGAACCAAAAATTAAACTTCACTGATATAATCAGATAATGTACATATTGAAAAACAGAAAACAAAAACTAATTTTTTAAGAAACAAAGGTAAAACAAAAAGGTCTAAGATTTGGTGGGGGAGTAGGCAGCTTTGAAATGATGGCCTGAAGCATATTGATGATCATAGAGTTGGTCATACTCTGTTCCTCAAATATTTCATCATGTTTATCTAGACGATGTATAATAACTACATTCTCTCTTATAAGCTCATCCAGAGTTTCCTTAATCTCAGAAGGCGTAAACTCAGAGCCAGGAGCAGAGGGCTCTAGCTCTCCAGAAGTAGTTCCATCTTCTAGAGTATTTTCAGAAGGTTGAGTCTCTTGAACATCAATTGTCAAGGGAAGTTCAACTTCTGGTGCAGGGAGCAGAAACACTAGAGGAGGAGGTCTGCTAGAAGCAAGTTTCTCATAAACCTTTCTTATGGCATCCTTGAAGCAGTGGAACTGTAGTTCAGAAGTGTTGGAAGACATCCATTTTCTAAAGTCATGCTAAAGAGTATTACTCTAATTAGGACCTTCACTGTTATTACAAGAATCTACAAAGGAACAAAGTCTATCCGTAGTTTCAAATTCAAATTGATTTAGCAATTCATCTTTGGGTGTAGAATAAACATTGGTTCGAAGGAAAATATGGCCAAAAGGGGTGGAATAAGGTATAAAAACTCTATCAGGTATAAATGTGATCATCAGAACTGCTTCTTTATAATAAGTGGGGGATGAAGAGTTAGGTCTAATAATTCCTATATCAGAATCAGAGTCTTCTGAATCATGCATAGAAACAGTGTTTGTGGTTTCTGGTTGGTGTGGTTAGGATGGGTCATCATATAGAGGACTGAGATCCAACTCAACTTGATGAAGTTGTGTGAGGAGAATGTTAGGTGGTTGTATAGGTTCAGAAAGTATGGTTAAGGTGGGATTGGTTTCAGAAATAGATGGTTATAGGAAGGATGATTCAAGAATGACGATTGAGGATTGGCTAAGATCTACCAGAAAATATGGGGGAATGGATAAGGATTGTTGTTGTGGAGGATTTATAGAAGTGCTTTCAACTTAGGGGACTTCTGAAGAAGTGTCTTCAGAAGGATTTGGATTGATGGGGTTTTGTTAAGGATCAGAAGTAGTGACTTCTGGTGGATTTGGATTTTCCTGGTTGGGAATATTCTATGTTCCAAGTGTGGAAACATGAGGTGGTGGTGGTGGAGTAGAAGTTTGAGTGGTGGTGGTGATGGATGAATTACTGAATGAAAATTTGAGTAAAGAATTATCACGAATAAACTTACACGAATAAGCAGCCACATCATCTTCATCTTGCGGGATTGGTTCCAGAGTCCTTGAAGTGGAGTAAGTTCTGGAAACCTTGGGATTTGCATAACTCACATCAACAAATTCTGGAACGACTTCCAAAGAACTTTTCGCAGACTTAGAAGATTTAATCTTGTTAGAGTAAAGACCATCGCCAGTCTTCTTCTGAGAAGATTTCCTCTTTCTCTTTGTAGGAGATGCAGAAGAAGCTTATGAACTTCTCACCAAATTTTGAATAGCAGGAATATACTCAGGAAATATTGCAAGATTGTAAGCATGAAAGTCCTCAACAAGAGTTCTTCTGGAAGAAATTGCATTTTTGTCTAGGTCTTCAGCTATTCCAACAACATTAGAAATCAAAGACATGTTGTTTAGATTTTTTACATTGAGAGGAGCACCAATGTCAACTATCAACTCCTCAGAATCATTCAAAGATCACAGAAGCTGACTCTCAACAAGGATGTCAGAAATCAGTCTTCACATGGGAATCCAAAGTATTTTCTTAGAACTTTCATCTCTGATTTCCATGATGATATCTTCCAGATATTTGAAGAGAATAGCTGGGAGATTGATATTTACTCTAGAAGTCATGTAGAATAATATATACTTCTGATCAATGTTGATTTAATTTATAGAATTTGTTGGATCACGGTGATGAATGCACCCTAGAAAAATTCTGAACCAAATTCTCAGATAGTTGTGGAGATGCTTTGCACGATTCAAATATTTTCCATCTTAAAACATCTTAGCAGCAATCTCTTTCAATTTCTCTGAAATAGAAGACTTAGCCATATTCTTCAAGTACTTTTGATTGCCATAGCACTTAATTCTAGTACCATCATGTTGAAGACGTTTCATAATATCATCTTGAGTAATCCAAATGTTCTTACCCATGACTTTTTAGCAAACATGACCATTTGATGCTATATGAGCATGAATCCAAAAGTCATTGACTAGTTCAGGGTAAACTGGACATTTCAAACGGTTGAAATATGTTTCCCAACCTTGAATCTCCATGACAGTAGAAAGATCAAACTCATTTTCTTTGAGGTTTTCAAAAGCCACTATCAACTCACAAAGAACAGACAACTCATTGACATGAGTAGATAGATGAAGATCAGGATCACATTGCAGTTGCTGAGTTGATAAAGATTCTTCAGCCTATTGTTGAACATTCAAAGCATGGCGTGGTTGAGCAGACGAAGTTTGTTGTTGAGCCATTTCAAATAACACAAAAGGGTTTGGGTTGCAGAGAGAATTAGGGCTTGAAAGAGAGAAAGTGTAGGATAGAAGTTGTGAAATTGTGTGAAGTGAGGGTGAGTGGGTTTTTAAATACAATTTTTTTACAATGATTAAAAGATTTTGAATTGTGTAAAAAATTATGACAAGAGGTAAAGTGAAAAGATTTTACCTAATCCCAACACAAATCACTTCACCTAATGTGTCAAATCAGACGTTTAACGTGTTTCAAGAAAAGAGAGTTGTCTTAATTTGAATAAAAAATATTTCGCTTGCTTGACAATAATTAATGAAGTAAACTCTTAAGTATCCAGAAGACATAATATTTTACAAAAGGAAAGCTTCTGACCTAAAATTCTTCTGATACGTGAGATCTTCTCACTTTTAAAGACTTCACATTTCAGAAACACACACAATCTCAAAATCCCATTATGACTTTCTAAGAGATAATCATTTTGAGACTTCCATCTATTTCATTCTGGACAAAGTACCATTTTTAAATTTTTTAGAATAAAAACAAATCTCTCTTCAGTAATGAGTTTTGTAAAGATATCATTCCATTGATGGTCCGTATCAATAAATTTTAAATTTAAGATATCCTTTTGAACATAGTTTCGTATGAAAAGATGTTTAATCTCAATATGTTTAGCCATAGAATGTAAAATGGGATTCTTAGATAAACAAATAACGGAAGTATTGTCACATAGAATAGGAATGTTACTATAATAGATCTTAAGATATTCTAGTTGACTTTTCATCCTTGGGATCTGAGTGTTGCATCCAGATGCTGCAATTTATTCAGCTTTTGCAGTTGATAATGCAATTGTTGATTACCTCTTTCTGGACCATGAGATCAAGTTGTCTCCTAGAAACTGACAACTTCCATAAGTGATTTTCCTCTCTAGTCTATATCTAGCATAATAAATATCACAATAACCTACTAACTTGTATTCAGTTGATTTTCTATAATACAAACCAAAGCTAGCAGTGCCTTTCAGATACATAAAAGTCCTCTTAACAACTGTTAAGTGTGACTCTCTAGGATCTAATTGGAAGCAAGCACATAAGCATACACTGAATAAAATTCTAGGTCTATAAAAAGTCAAATATAATATAGAACCTATCATACCTTTGCACATATTCTAATCTAGCTTATTTCTTATCTCATCCTTCTCCAGAATACACGTAGGATGAATTGGATTCTTGGCTATATTGCATTATGACATGTCAAACTTCTTCAGAAGTTATTTGGTGTACTTGCTCTGATGGATAAAAGTCTCTTCTTGACTTTGGTTGATCTGGATACCCAAAAAGAACTTGAGTTCTCCCATCAGACTCATCTCAAATTCAGCCCGCATAGACTTAGCAAAATCCTTGCTCAAGGTAGTATTAGCATAACCAAATATGATATCATTAACATATATTTTAACTACTAGAATATCATTTTTAATTTTTTAAAGAACAAAGTAGTATCCACCTTTCCTCTGGTAAAATCATTTTCTAAAAGAAAATTGCTTAGTCTTTCATACCATGCTCTAGGAGCTTTTTTCAGACCATACAATGATTTCTTAATTTTAAAACAAAACCAGGATTTTTATGATTTTCAAACCACGGAGGTTGGTGTACATACAATTCTCTTATGTAACCATTCAGAAATGCACTATTAACATCCATCTGATACAAGATGATGTCATGATTAACGATAAAAGAAATTAAGAGATGAATAGACTCTAACCTGGAAACTAGTGCAAAGGTTTTTGTATAGTCGATCCCTTCTTGTTGACTATAACCTTGTGCAACTAATCGAGCCTTGTATCTTACCATTCCCCCTTTCTCATTGAGCTTGTTTTTAAAGAACCACTTGGTTCAAATAACATGAGTACCTTTGGGTATGGGCACAAGATCACACATCATTTCTGGAGAATTGATAAGTTCTTCTTCTATTTCCAGAATCTACTATGTGTCTAGAAGCGCTACATCAACGGGTGTAGGTTCTATGAGAGACACCAAACGCATAAGCGATTCTTCAGAAGGTGTGAACGAGGATCTGGTTATGACTGGTTCAGTCTTGTCACCCATAATAAATTCTTAAAAGTGTGAAGATCTTTGTTTGTGCTTCCTCACAGGTGTCTGAACTTCAACAGCTTCTGGTCGAGCATCATCAGAATCCTTCTTCTCAGGTTCTTTTGCAACAACTTCTTCACCTTCAGACCTTGAATAGGTGATTTCCAAATCTGTAAACTTTTCAACTAGCTTTAATTTTTTCAGGGTCAAGCTTATCATCAAATTTAACATGAATTGATTCTTCAATAATTCGTGTTTCTGTTTTATACACTCTATAGCCTTTTGAGTGTTCAGAGTATCCTAACATTAGACACTTATGTGCTTTAGAATCAAACTTGTTAAGACTTTCCTTAGTGTTCAGAATAAAACAATCACATCCAAAAGGATGAAAATATGAAATGTTGAGTTTTATGTTCTTACAGAGTTCATATGGAGTCTTATTCAGAATTGGTCTAATAAAAGTCATGTTCTGAACATAACATGTTGTGTTAACTTCCTCGTCCTATAAGTGCTTTGCCATGTTAGTCTCATTGATCATGGTTCTGTCCATTTCTTGTAAATTCATACTCTTCCTCTCTACAACTCCATTTTTCTGTGGAGTTCTAGGGCAGGAGAAATCATGGGAAATGTCATTTTCAGAAAAAAGATTTTCAAAAAATATTATTTTCAAACTCACCACCATGATCACTTCTGACTTTAACAATTTTAAAATCTATCTCATTTTTCACTTCTGAGCAGATGGTAGAGAACACAGAATGTGACTCACCCTTGTGTCTTAGAAACTTAACTCATGTCCATCGGATGTAGTCATCAATAATGACTAATCCATATTTTTTACCATTGACAGAAGCAGTTTTTACTGGTTCAAAGAGGTCAATGTGTAAGAGTTCCAAAGGCTTATACGTAGGCACAACATTCTTTGGTTTGAAAGAAGTTTTAGAAAACTTGCATTTCTAACATACTTCACAAAGAGCATTTGAAGAGAAATTCATCTTAAAAAGACCTCTGACTAAATTAAGCTTATTTAGCTGAGAAATCTTGCTCATGCTAACATGGCCTAATCGTTTATGCCATACCCACTGCTCTTCATTAACAGACATGAGGCATTTAACATTTTGTTCTTTAAGATCAGAAAGTTTAATCTTATAGATGTTTTTCTTCCTCTTGCCATTGAATAGAATGAAGCCATGCTTCTGACGAACAACTTTATAGGAATTTTGATTAAAGAATATCATAACCATTGTTACTTAATTGACTTATGGACAATAGATTATGCATTAATCCATCAACAAGTAAGACATTAGTAATAAAGGGAAGATTATCATTACCAACTATTTCCGATCCTATGATCATCCCTTTTTGATCACCTCCGAAACCCACGAAACCACCAGGCTTAATTTCTAGGCTTTGGAACACATGCCTTCTTTTCGTCATGTGTCGCGAGCACCCAGAGTCCAGGTACCATGACTGGTGTTTCAACTTGGTTGCAAAGGATATATGCAACATATATCATCTTATCCTTAGATACCCACATTCTTTTGGGTCCTTTCTTGTTAGTAACATGGAAGTATCTCCCATCATATATCATGAATATCCGCTATCTAGAAACCATAACCTTTTTGCGGAAACAAGACTTTCCTACAGATAATCAATTAGGCAATTTTAGGTCCCCATGTAGTGGGTCTTTTGGGTTAGTTAAGTTACACTTAGGAATCCATGTCATCTTACCATTTGGAACTTGAAAGTTCATAACATGACTAAGAGGTCTAATGTGTCCCTTTTCACCATAATAATGACAAATGACTTTAGATAAAATGTTATTTCTATTTCTCCTAGCGACATGAGAGTTTTTCTTAAACTAGAACATGAACAAGATAGTAAAGTACCATGAGTTAATTGTCCCTTGAGATTTTCAATTTCAGTTTTTAAAGATGGACAAGCAACAAACTCTCCTTTTTCTATCCCTTCAACTAATGTGTCATAAACATTAAATTGCTCATCAACTAGAGATGAATGCACGTCTTTAAGATATTCTAAATCACAATTAAGGTTTTTGATCTTATATTCAAGAGTTGAAATAATTTCTTTTTGTTCTTAAACGCATTTATAAAATTAACATACATATCATTAAAATCTTTCGATAACTTACTATAAGAATATTCATTATTGGAGTCAAATTATATACCTTTGACATTTCACCTTTCTTACGTGCCATCAAACATAAGTTGGCACACTCATCATCTAAACTTGAACAAGAATCAAAGGAGGAGCTCTCATTCCCTTCTCCCCATGTAATACAGACTCTACGGCCTTTGGAACTTCTTCCCTTCATCTTGTAGAATTCATTATCTTATTTTATGATGTTTGGTGAAACTCAGGCAAGTTGTTCTATAATGTCACGATTTACCGCACTCGTAACAAGTAATATCATCATCCATTTTCTTGTGTTCTTTTTTAGGCGGGTGAGTATTTATGAAGTTTATCAAACTTTTGTCAGAATGCCTAAGCTTGAGCTTCTTCCTTTTCAAGTATTTGTTGTAGCGTTTTAAGAATAAACCCATCTCCTTATTTTTAGGAGTTTCTTCGTCAGAATTGTCAATTTCTTCCTTTGATTTACTAGATTTAGATGATGACACTTTCTTCCTTTGAGTTCATTTTCATGCTCAGCTAACTTTCCAATTAGCTTTGTAGTATCCAAAGTACTAAGCTCGTTTAATTCTCTTATAGTGGTAACCTTTGGTTGCCACTCCCTACACATAAATCTTAATTTGTGTTAGCACAATCTTTGTTGGAATAGGTTTTATTCAAGTTGCTTACTTTGTTGATTAAGTGGGGGAATCTAGTTTGTATGGAATCTACGGATTCTCCAGGTTCCATACGAAACAATTCAAATTCCTGTGTAAACATATTGATTTTTTAATCATCAACGTCTTCAGTTCCCTCACAAAGCTCTTATTAAGTCTCCAATTCCAACAAAACATAAGTCTATCAAATAAATTGCTATGACCGAATTTAAACCTAAACATGCATGTTCTACTAAATTTAAACTCAAGATTATATGATATAGTGATGACACCTGGATTTATAGTTGTTCGACTTTGTCGTCCTCGCGTGAGTCTACGTCCAATTCTTCCCATAGTTCCCTTTTATTTTGATAAATATCTTAAGAGTATATACAATCACCAACCCACAATAACTCTGAAGAAAAATAACAAATAAAATCTTCAATTTGGATCTTGACTTGTATATGGCTCAATGCCAAACACTGTTGCGCAATCTTTACTTGATCAATGCTTTGAATCTTCCAATATCACCAATCTGCACTAATTTTTCATGTGTAGCAATCAACCTCTTGATCTTACTGATTTCTTGAGCGGTGAATTGTCTGAAAATGTAAAAAGAGCTCTGCCTTATATGTAGTCTTCCACATAGTCACCACTAAGGAAATTCTGAAGAGAAGACTTTCTTCTTTTCACTGAAATTTGTCTACACCAATTACATCTACCCAATCTTGCAAGAACCTGAAAATCTTTTACCCAATCTTCAAGAACGATTAGTTTCAAGATAATGTCTCCCTCAATCAATTACAAATCTCTCATTATCAAGATATGAAATTGAAACTAAGGTTAAAGATGAAAGAATTTCTAATGCAAGGGTTTCAAAAGAGACAATTTATTTTTTACAGAATCATAAAAGTTCATGAGATTCACACAAACGATTAGGAAATTTACACCTGAATAAGTGTTGACAAAAGATTTTATATTTGCTCGATATTAAGCACAAGAAAGACCGAAAAAAGTGGTTAGATTCGACTCAAAGAAAGTTCAGTTTTGAGTCAAGTGATAAGATGAAGTGTAATAAATGAAAATCAGATTTTGACTCATTTTTCAGTTGATTCAAATCAAGCACAAAGTATTATTCGGATCATGTTCAAAAATTGATTTGAATCTAATCAAATAGAGCCAACTGGAAAATGTAGAAAACATATGTGATTCAAATCAAAGTGAGCAGAAGATGACTATAAGAGTGTGACTCGAATCATGTATAAAAAATGATTTGAATCAAATAGTTGAAAAATTCTTAGTATGTTTCTGTCCAATTTGATTTGAATCATAAAATGTGTTTGATTCTCTTGATTCGAATCAAACATATAAAATCTCAAATTTTTATGTATTCAAAAGTACTTTGAGATTTTACATCTCACTTCTAATCAAAAACATGTAATGTTTTTAATCTAGCAACTCATGCAAAAGACAAAAAAAAATTATGATCAAATTCAAATATAATTAATGATTTATGTAATGCTAAAAAGATTTACAAATCGATTTTAAACTTGATTCAAGATGTACAATTTATGAGAGAGAATCAATAATCGAAAGTAAATAAAAGTGATAAAATAAACAATAAAATAACTGTGTTAAAATGCTCCCATGAATTTGTCTCTCTATAGAAATGATGGTCAAAATAGTGATTGAAGTAGTGATCGGTTATTAATGTCTTAGTTTTAAAACAAAAATAGAAATTTAAAGATTCATTTTATTTTTGTTTTAAGTTTTGGTGGAAAAATATTTTGAAAGATAGTAGAAAAAAATCAAATCATAATGACAAAACAAGGTAGTTAGATAATCTATAGCTAATGAGTGGAGGGCTAGGACTCCACGTGACAACTAACAATAACCACACTTAAATGCAGTATGAATCTAGTGTGGGTTGCACACATTTACTCGTTGATTTTCTTGTGTAACCTTTGGCAAAACCTACTTTATACTATATATATATATGTGCCCTCCGGGGTTGAGGCAATTACCAGAGCAACAAAAACAAGTCCATTCTCCACTCTCAGTTTCCCAACCAACATCATCATGACAATCTCATCCGAGAAAAAACATGTTGCAGTTTATGTTTTTCCCTTTGGTAGCCATCCTGTTGTACTCTTAAACCTTGTCCTCAAACTAGCACATGCTTCACCAGACATACTTTTCTCATTCATTGGCACCCAACAATCTAATCAACCTTTTTTTACAAAACCAAACATCCCAAATAGCGTCAAATTTTATAGTATTCATGATGGTGTTCCAGAGGGCCATGTACTTGGTTCCCACCCAGTTGAAAAAGTCGACCTTTTTCTTCAAGCAGGTCATCAAAATCTCCAAAATGGAATAGATCTAGCAGTTGCTGATAGAAAAGAGAAGGTTACATGTATCCTTGCTGATGCTTTTGTTGTTCCTTCTCTTTTTGTAGCTCAGAAACTCAATGTTCCATGGATTCCTGTTTGGCCTCCTTTATCATGCTCTCTCTCAGCACATTTCTACACTCATCTTATACGTCGAAAGTGTGCTGAAAACAATGCTAAAGATAGATCTTTGGATTTTCTTCCAGGTTTGTCTAAGATGAGAGTTGGAGATTTGCCTGATGATATAATCAACTGTGGTGAAGACGAGACACTATTCTCAAAAACACTTGCTTCATATGGTGAAGTGTTGCCTAAAGCTAAAGCAGTGGTTATGAATTTCTTTGAGGAGTTAGATCTACCTTTGTTTGTTGAAGATATGAGATCAAAGTTACAGAATATGCTTTATGTTGGTTTTCTCACTCTTTCAATTCCTCTACCACCTTTGCCACCATCTGAAAGTGATGAAACTGGTTGTTTATCATGGTTGGACAAACAAAAGGGTGAATCAGTAATTTATGTTAGCTTTGGAACTACAGTGACACCACCTCCACACGAGCTTGTGGCATTGGCAGAAGCATTAGAAGAAAGTGGATTTCCATTTCTTTGGTCACTTAAGGATAATTTGAAGGGAGTTTTGCCACAAGGGTTTGTTGAGAGGACTAGTAATATTGGAAAAA
The DNA here is from genome assembly GCA_948472305.1 of Vicia faba. Lineage (NCBI taxonomy): Eukaryota > Viridiplantae > Streptophyta > Magnoliopsida > Fabales > Fabaceae > Vicia > Vicia faba. Next base: position 1,752,394,664 of record OX451736.1, on the reverse strand, counting down.
TTGTTCCGTGGGTGCCTCAAACTCAAGTTTTGGGACATGATTCTGTTGGAGTGTTTGTGACACACTCTGGATGTAATTCAGTTTATGAAAGTATTTGCAATGGGGTGCCTTTGATATGTAGGCCATTCTTTGGAGATCATGTGATGACTGCAAGAATGGTGGAAGATATTTGGGAGATTGGTGTGAAGATGGAAGGTGGAGTGTTTACTAAAAATGGATTGTTGAAGAGTTTGAATCTGATTCTTGTGAAGGAAGAGGGAAAGAAAATGAGAGAGAATGCTCAAAAGGTGAAAAAGACAGTGCTAGATGTAGCTGGACCAAATGGTAAAGCAGTGCAGGATTTCAAGACTTTGGTGGAATTAATTTGTCACTAGTTGCATGTTATGTGGGTGTTTTCTATTTCTCATTAGTGTATTATTTCTATGTAATTTGTTACTTGTTATTTGGGTTTTAATTTGTATTTGGGTCTGAGTATGTAGCCTATATAAAGGGTCATTATTTTGTAATCCATAAAAACTGCAGTAACAATAATAACAATTTCAGTTTTAAGAGTTAGTTACACTAACTAACTCAACAACCTATTTTTCTTCTTCTCTCTTCTTCTTCTTGTTTTTCACAATATTCATCTTTTTTGAATCCTTTGTTCCAACAAATTGATATAAAGAGTTTGTTTGCGATTCAGAGAGAATCTAATGGCAAACGGATCAACAACCTCAACACAATTTTCAACAAATCTTCCGGTTTTCAAAGGTGAAAACTATCAAAGATGGGTGGCACAAATGAAGGTTATTTTCAGATTTCAAGATGTTGTAGAAATCGTGAATAATGGAATGTCACAACTGGAGGAAGATGCTACGGAAGTCCAGAAAGTTGTGCACAAAGATCAGAGGAAGAAAGATGGCAAGACGCTGTTCTTGATTCACCAGTGTGTGGATTGTAATGTGTTTGAGAAGATAGTCGAAGAAGAAACAGCAAAAGAAACTTGAGAAAAGCTGAAGTCGTTGTATGGTGGAGATGAGAAACTGAAGAAGGTGAAGTTGCAGACTCCGAGAAAGCAGTATGAGATACTACAGATGAAAGAGAATGAATATGTCTCAGCATATTTCTCAAGAGTGGTGATGCTAACAAACCAGATGAAGGCGTGTGGTGAAGCACTAATGGATCTGCAGAAGATAGAAAAGGTATTAAGATCTCTAATTGCAGATTTTGATTACTTTGTTGTAACAATCGAAGAGGCCAAGAATATATCTGAGATGAAGTTGGAAGAACTTCAAGCTTCTTTGGAGGCTCATGAAATGAGGTTGCAACAAAGAAACTCAGAAAGGGAGAAGACAACTGAACAAGCATTACAATCAAGATTCAGCAAGAAAGCTGGAAAAGAGAAATCGAAGCAGCGTAAGAATCTTGCTGGTGATGAGAAGTCAAGCAAGAATGTTGATTCGAAAGGAGTAGGAAACAAGTATTCTGAGAAGAAAGTTGACACGAAAGGGGTGCAATGTTACAATTGTCAAGGTTTTGGCCACTATGCTAGAGATTGTCGAAGCAAGAAAGCTACAAGGTTGAAAGATAGTGATGAAGCTCAATATGCACGAGCTGGAAGTAATGATTCTGATGATGTGTTGTTGTTGGTGAACACTCAATCGAACACTGAGAAAAACAACATGTGGTATTTGGATTCAGGATGTAGCAACCACATGAATGACAATAAAAACTGGTTTACCAAGTTAGATGAGTCAGTCAAAAAGGTGATAAAGTTTGCAGATGGCAGACATATCAAATCAGGTGGTAAAGGAGACATTTTGATTATCAGGAAGGATGGTCGAAAGGCTACTATCATTGAATTTCTGTATGTACCTTCGATGACAAGTAACTTGATAAGTGTAGGTTAATTACTTGCAAAAGGCTTCAATATAAAGTTGGAGAATAATCAGATGAAGGTATATAGGGCTGATGAGAGGCTAATCATGAAAGCACCATTGGCAGAGAACGAAACCTTCAAAGTCGAACTCAACACATCAGCTGGCAAATGTCTTGCTTCAACTGCAGAAGAAGACAAGAACTGGCTATGGCATCACAGGTATGGACATCTAAACTTCAAAAGTTTATGTATGCTCAATCAGAAGAAAATGGTGCTTCGGTTGCCGTATGTGAAGGAACCAAAGCAGATATGTGAAGAATGCTACAAAGCTAAGCAAGAAAGGAAGGCATTCAAACGTGATTTGCCTATAAGGTCAAGGCAAAAACTGGAGCTGGTTCATTCAGATGTGTGTGGACCTTTCAAAGTAAAGTCCAATGGAGATAACAGGTATTTCCTTACTTTCATTGATGAATTCACCAGACATGTGTGGATTTACCTCATTGAAAGGAAGAGTGAGGTATTCACATAGTTCAAGAAGTTCAAGTTGCATGCTGAGAAACAAAGTGACTGCAAATTGAAAAAGTTAAGAACTGATGGTGGTGGTGAATATACTTCAGCAGAATTTGCCAGATTTTGCAATGAGGAAGGTAAAGAGCATAAGGTTGTTGCACCCTATACGCCTCAGTATAATGGCATCGCTGAGAGAAAGAATAGAAGTGTATTGACCATGACCAGATGTATGTTGAAAGCTAAGAATATGCCTAAGAGATTTTCGGTTGAAGCAGCTTCGACAATAGTATACATTCTAAACAGATGCCCAACGAAGAAGATGGTCGAAAAGACACCACATGAGGCTTGGACAGGGTCGAAGCCAAATGTAAGTCATCTTAGAATTTTTGGATCAATGTGTGTCAGGCATGTACCTGAGCAATTGAGAAAGAAGCTGGATGATCAAAGTGAAGTCATGGTGCTCATAGGTTATCATTCGACTGGTGCATACAAGTTATATTCACCAATCAAATATAAACTAGTGATCAGTAGAGATGTTCTTGTAGGCGAAAGCAAAGGATGGGATTAGAGTCGAAGTGCAGTTCGACAAGAATCAGACACAGTCACAATTGTGTTCGAAGAAGATAAAGCTTCGACAAGTCAAAATGAACAAGGTGATACTTTGACTGGTCAAAATGAAGAACCACCTGTGCAGAACGAAAGAAGATCCACAAGAACGAGAACTGAGTCAACTAGGCTGACTGGATATAAGAGGTTTCCAGATCAAGCAATAGATGATGATGGTGACTTAATCGAAGAAGCCATGATGATGGCTGAAGCAAAACCAATTGACTTGGGTGAAGCCTTGAGCAATTCGAATTGGTGTGAAGCCATGAAAGAAGAACTTAGAGCCATTGAGAAGAAAAACACTTGGGAACTTTTCGAAAGAGCCAACAAGAAACCAATTGATGTGAAATGGATCTACAAGGTGAAACGAAGGCCAAATGGTGAGATTGAAAAGTACAAGGCTAGACTGGTGGCTAGAGGTTTTCTATAACAACCAGGTATTGACTTTGATGAAGTGTATGCGCCTGTTGCTAGGATCAAAACAATCAGGATTGTTGTTTCGATAGCTGCATATAGAGGATGGAAAATGCACCAACTTGATGTGAAGTCAGCATTTTTGAATGGGCCTCTGGAAGAAGAAGTCTATGTCACTCAACCACCAGGCTTCGACATCAAAGGGAAGAAGTTGAAGGTTTATAGATTGAGGAAGGCTCTCTATGGCTTGAAGCAAGCTCCTAGATCTTGGAATAAAAGGATAGATAGCTTTCTAATCAAAGCAGGGTTCACAAATTGTGTCTCTGAACATGGAGTGTATGTAAATTATGTCGAAAGTTACAATCGAATCATTTTATGCCTCTATGTTGATGACTTACTCATTACAGGAGCAGATGAAGCTGAGATAATGAAGGTAAAGTCAAAGTTAATGCAGGAATTTGAAATGTCTGATTTAGGGAATCTTTCCTACTTCCTGGGAATGTAATTCAAAGACATCGAAGAAGGAGTTTTCTTGCATCAAACGAAGTATGCTCAAGATATATTGAAGAGGTTCAATATGAGCAACTGTAAGGCAGCTGTTACTCCATTAGAGACTGGAGAAAAGCTGAAGAAGGAGTCAAATGAGGAGTTTGTAAGTTCGACCCTTTATAAACAAATCATTGGATCATTGAGGTATCTTTGCAATACTAGACCAGATATCTGCCAAAGTGTAGGATTATTGAGCAGATTTATGGAGAAGCCTCAGGAATGTCATCTCATTGCGGTAAAGAGGGTGTTGAGATACATCAAGAGAACTGTTGATCATGATGTGTTGTTGCCAAAAGGATCGAAGAACAATACAGAGGTCAAAGTTCATGGATACACTGACTCAGATTTCAGTGGGGATCAAGATGAAAAAAGGAGTACTGCAGAGTACATTTTCATGATCGAAGGATCTCCAATCTCCTAGAATTCGAGGAAGAAAAGTATTGTGGCTTTGTCTTTATGCGAAGCAGAATATGTGGTTGCATCATATGCTGCATGCCAAACATCATGGATTGAAATGCTACTTGAAGAGCTCAGAATAATGGAATCGAAGATGAATCTGTTTATTGATAACAAGTCGGGAATAAATCTTGCGAATCACCCAATGTGTCATAGTCGAAGTAAGCACATTGCATGAAGGTATCATTTTCTGAGAGACCAAGTAAACAAAGGGAAGCTTGAAATAGAACATTGCAAGACAGAAGTGCAACTAGCTGACATATTCACCAAATCTCTGAAGAAAATGAGATTCGAAGAGTTAAAGAAATACATTGGGATGAGAAGTCTTGATAACATGAATTAAGGAGGTGTGTTAGTTGGTTAATTCTTGTTAGTTATTATTTGGGCTTTAGCTTGTATTTGGGTCTGGGCATGTTGCCTATATAAAGGGCCATTACTTTGTAATCCATAAAAACTGAAGTAACAATAATAACAGTTTCAATTTTAAGAGTTAGTTACACTAACTAACTCAGCAATCTCTCTCTCTTTTTCTCTCTCTCTTCTTCTTCTTCTTCTTCTTCTTCTTCTTCTTCTTCTTCTTCTTCTTGTTTTTCACAATATTCATCTTTCTTGAATCCTTTGTTCCAACATAATTTATTTTATATGTTAAATGTGAGTTGAGATAGTGCATTATATGTAATGAATTGTAATGAATGTCAAAGAACAAATAAATATAGTATCTCCAGGAAAAATAAAATGCCCTTGGATTGTTGAGATATTGATTTTGTGAATCCTTTTATCCTTTATATTCTAATTTTTCTTAGAGATATGTTATTTGGACAACTTTTGAGACACTTTTTCCCATAATCTTATTAGACAAAACAATAGAGAGAAAAAATGAGAGAGAAAACAAAAATTAGAGTGAAAGAGAAAGTTGTCACAAAAGTGTCAAAAATAAAGATTTGGATTGTATTCAGTGTTAATTTCGTGTTAATTTCATCGGAGGAAATAATGTGCACATCATCACCCTTCATTCTTTTAAATAATATTTTTATTGTACTTGATGAAAAAAAATAGAAGGATGTGATTACACTCACAAAAACTTCATGGGAGATAAACTGCTCTCCAGAAAATAGATATTCAAATAACATTAGTGTTTTTCTTATTTTAGTTTGTAATTAGTGGAATATCTGTATTGCACAGGTATTAGTGTGATATGTTTTTGTTTTTAACATATAATAAAATAATCAAAAAACTGAAATAAAATTAAAAATTCAAATAAATTAGAAAATATTAAAATATTATTAGAAAAAAGAAAAACAAAATGGATTTAAAGATAATTATATAAGTTTTAAAATAACAATCGTTAACAAAAAGTGTTATGGACTGGGCCTGCCATTGGCCCAATTCCAGTGAGGTCCAATTCAAGTGGGCCAACCTGCACCACTGACCGGTGCTACCCTCGAACACGGCAGGAAACTACTAACCTTTTCCTGCAAGGAGACAACCTCACCACGCGGGGATAACGCTCAAATAGACTGAGGACACTCACACCCCGACCATGAAGGCTTCGAGGACACCTCAACTAGCTCGTTGACTAAGACTGGTCCCCTATCGAGCTCGTGTCTAGTGGGGATCACCCACGAAGAGCAGGCGCTCCTCCTGAGCATCTTCCTCGTAGGGATGACTACCAACGTCTCTGGATATTGCGGAGTCTTCGTGGTCCCGGAAAGATCACGTCCATATCCTCCTGACCTTGCGGAGGACGTCATCCAGGTAGGGGACCACGTGCGGGTCCCCACTACTCATGTAGAACCTGACAGTCTCTAAGTTGGGTCTGCTTGATCATCCCAATAAAGAGACCTTGGCCCAGCGCTGGGGCTATAAATACCCTCTCTTTCGAGAGGATCAGGTATTCAACACTTTCTAAACTCATACTTGCTTGCTCATTCCCAAACTCATTTTAACATCGGAGTATCTTGCAGGTACCCCCCACTTCACTCTCAGCATCTACTCGAGCCAGCTGCGACGGTCCATTCTGGTCAGGTACGATCAATGGCGCCGTCTGTGAGAATCTCGCTTCCCTGTCTTCCATTTACTCAAGACTAAAGCTAAATCACTCTTCCTAACGTCATGGCTCATCAAACAGCAGAAAACAACTTAAACGTCCACGTCGTCGATGCCAACACCAACGTCGCCGATAATCCCGGGATTGACAACGCTGGTACTGTCGGCCATAACACGGCCCCCATCGTTAATATGCTTGGACCTTCTGACTATAGAGACAGAGCAACTGTCTCATCATCATCAATACCTCCATGACTTGAAGACGATCGGCCACCTCCCCAGAACTACCAGCCCATCCAGTACCACGAGGTCCCCGTTCCTGCCGGAGCAGACGCTACGACCAGGGCACTATTCACAGCAATAAATCAGATGAATTATCTGATCTTCTCCCAAGGAGAGAGATTGAGGGCGCTCGAAGGTGCTCGGAGAGCCCCCAGAAGACACAGGAGGCTCCAGTCTCCTCCTCCTCGCCAAGTAGAGGAACGTCCCCAATCTTCCCCACGGAGACATAGGTGAGACGTCTCTCAAAGTCCTTCTCCCTGACCAATCGGGCGACGCCCCGCATTGGAGAGGGACCATCCCGTTGACACGGGGAGATGTGATCACGCCCTCTCGTGTCAAGAACAAAGACCCCCTGGAGACATAAACATGGGAAATAACTAGCGGCCGTACCGCCTAAGGAACGCCCTGCGTGACCAGGGCTGCCACAACCACCACAATAGATCTCCCTCTCACTCGCCAGAGAGGAGTGACTAAAACGACCCACGCGGTCCCTTGTCACAAGCTATCATGGAGGCGCCCATCCCTCCGGGAATGGAGAAGCCTCCCCATCTTAAGAAGTACGATGGCATCGTCGACCCGGTTGACCATATAGACAGGTTCGAGGCAATGTTGCATTACCATAATGTCGGGGGGCCAATCAAATGTCGGTTGTTCCCCACGACCTTGAGGAAAGTTGTGATGGACTAGTATAAGAGTCTCGCCCCGGGGTCAATTACCTCCTGGAGAAATTTAAAGAACCAATTCATCAGTTCATTCACTGCTTCGCAACGACACCCAAAGACCGAAGCAGCCCTTGAGGCTATCGTCTATAGGCACGACGAGACCCTGAGGGAATTTATTGATCGGTTCAATCGGGGGGCCATCCAGGTCCCCTGCACCGATCACATGAAGAGATACCTGCTCGATAAGGGACTCCTCCCGGGCAAAAAATTCAGAAAGGCCGTTGGCATCGAACCGTCCCAGACATTCGATGCCCTCCTCGAGAAAGCCAAAGCTTACATGGAATACGAGGAGAGGGAAGTGGCCAATAGAGCCCAGTACCCTAGGAATCGCGGATCAACCATCAATCCACGATAAGACTCCGACCCTCCTTAACGAACTGGAGAAAAGAGAAGGGACAACAAACCCCGAGACCCTCGTGAGCAAAGAGGACCCTCGGGGAGGTTTACTGAGTACACTCCGCTAACGGCTTCCTGCGAGCGCATTTTGGCGGAGTGTGCAAACATAGATTTCAAGGACGGCGGCATCAAGCGTCCACGCCTCGCTCTTGCTAAACTCGGGACAGATCAGAGCAAATACTGCCAGTATCACCGAAGCCATGGATACTTGACTGAAGATTGTGTCCATCTCAAGGATGCTATCGAGACCCTCATAAAAGGGGGAGACTCTGGAAATATCAGCGTGGTTATGCCCCCCGCCGAGATGCCCGCAAAACAAGGGAGATAGAGGAGGATGCCCAACCATTTGACGAGTCGGTCCCCATCCAGACCGTATTCTCTGTTACGAGACGGAGGACTTCTACGTCCTCGAACATATTGAAAAGCCTCTGTCCATGCACAGTAGGTGGGAATACTCCCCCTCCGCCATGGTCATAAATGATGGAGGGTTTAATGACTTATAAATTCAGCAAAGAGGAAGTTGGACGAGATGGTCGACACGCCCCCCCTGCAAACGGTAACTTTCAAGAGGATTAAAGGCAGATCAGAGCCAATCACCTTTTACCTCGAGGAACTGCCCAGAGGGGCCCCCAATTCAGCCATACCTCTTCTAATCAGGGCGAGAATGGCCAACTTTGATGTTCACCGCATCTTGGTCGATGAGGGAAGTTCCGTCGACGTGATGTACAACCAGCTTTTCAGAACCCTACAACTCGACGACTCTCACCTTTCACCATATGTGGGGTCCGACCTGCAGGGCTTTAATGGCTCGACCTTCAAGCCGTGGGGGTACGTGGAGCTCATGGTCACCTTCGACGAAGATACTACCACTAGGAAAGTCAAGGTGCGCTTCCTAGTCATTGGTTGCCCGTCCCTCTACAACTGCATCCTTGGGAGACCGACACTGGTAGAACTGATCGTGGTGCCCTCCACCGTCCATTTGAAGATGAAGTTCTACGCAAAAAGGGTATGCGTCGCCACCATCCAGGCCGACCTAGTAGCTGCCCGAGGATGCTTCAATGCGGCGGCCAAGGGACAAAACACGATCGACACTGGGACACAGCCCGCCAAGAGAGCTGCAACAGCGTAACCAGAGCCACATCAGATAGAGTCCAAGCCCATCAAGGAAGAAGTGCAGAAGGCTCCCCCAAAGGTCAACTCGATCTCATTGGACACCCGCTTCGACCAAGACGAATCTTCCAACGGCAAACAGGAGCTCCTCCGACCAATTTCGGATGGGGACTTCGAGCTTGTCCTTCTCGGTGAAAACCTGAACAGAGGGGTGAAGATCGGCACTGGACTCCCCGACCCGGCGAGGAAGCAGATCAAAGCTTGCTTGAGGGAGAATGTGGACCTGTTTGCATGGAGCGCCGCGTAGATGCCCGGTCTCGACCCCGAGGTCGCCTGTCATCAACTCACCATTGATCCAGCTGCTAGGGCAGTAGTACAACATAGGCGTAGGCTGTCCCCCGAGAAAACGGAGGTTGCTGAAAAAGTTGTAAAAGACCTCCTATAGGAAAATTTTATTTCTGAAGCCCGGTATTCCACCTAGTTATCAAACGTTGTACTCGTTAAAAAAAATGGAAAATGGCGTATGTGTGTTGACTATACTGATCTTAACCGGGCATGCTCCAAAGATGCATTTCCTTTACCTAATATTGATATGATGGTCGACAACTCGGCCGGCTATAAAATTGTATCTTTCATGGATGCCTATTCGGGCTATAACTAAATCCCAATGGCAATGAGCGACAAACACTGCACTGCTTTCATGACCAGCTCGGGAAATTATTACTACAACGTAATTCCCTTCGGTCTGAAAAACGTCGGAGCAATATACCAGTGGATGATGAACAAAGTCTTCCGCAACGAAATCAGAGATATGTTCGAAGTATACATGGACGACATGATCGTCAAATCTCGAGCAGATACCGACCACGCTGCTCATCTCAGAAAAGTCTTCGCCCAAGCAAGATATTGTAGAATGAGGTCTAACCCCGAGAAGTGCACCTTCGGGGTCAAGGCGGGAAAATTCCTCGGGTTTTACCTAACATAACGAGGAATCAAAGCCAACCCCGACAAGTGTCGGGCCTTCTCTGACCTCCCTACACCTAATTCAAAAAAATACATACAAGTCCTGAATGGTATGCTCGCCTCGCTCTCTTGTTTCGTCACGAAATCCGCTTAACACGCCCTGGCATTTTTCAAACTCATGCGCAAGGAGGAAACCTTCAAGTGGACTGGAGAGTGCGAACGAGCCCTCCTCCATCTCAAAAAAAGCCTTTCACAGCTGGCCGTTCTATCCCGACCACTAGATGGGGATATGTTATTCCTATATCTCGCCGTCTCCGTCGAAGCCGTCAGTGTGGCCCTCATTCAAGAGACTCCTGATGGTCAAAAACCGTGTATTTCACGAGTAAAGAACTTCAGGGGCCCGAGGTCAGATACCAACATATCGAGAAGGTGGCTTTAGCCCTCGTCAACATGGCGAGAAGGCTCAAACACTATTTCCCTACACACACGATCATCATATGAACAGACCAGCCCATGAGACAGCTATTAGGTAGACCAGCATGGCAGGCCGAATGCTAAATTGGTCCTTGGAGCTTTCGGAATTTGACATCCAGTACAAAAGTCGGAAGGCCCTAAAGGCCCAAGCTCTGGCCGACTTTGTCTTTGAGATTACCGCTCACAACCCCCCTACAGGAAAGGAGCACATGTGGATCATCTTTGTGGACAGAGCTTCCAGTTCGACTAGGAGTGAAACAGGAATCCTCCTCGAAAACGAGGAAGGCGTCGTGATCGAACACTCACTCACTCTCTCCTTTCCGACCTCAAACAATCAGGAAGAATACGAGGCTTTGCTCGCAGGTCTAAGACTGACCGAGGATTTAGGCACTTGCGAGATACAAATTTTCACCGATTCCTAACTTGTCACATCCTAAGTTCAAGGGGAATACAAGGCTAAGAACAACAACCTCGTTGAATATTTAAACTTGGTCAAAGAGCATATGAAAATGTTTGACCGAGCAGAAATTACACACATACTAAGTGAACAAAACATACGGGCTGACATGCTATCAAAGCTCGCGAGTACAAAGAAGAAGGGCGGAAACAAATCAGTCATACACGAGTCCCTGTCTCGCCCGAGCATTGAAAGATCCATAGCCATACTCGAAGTAAATGCCATCGGGGATGATTCACGCTGGATGACCCCGGTGTTCAATTTTCTAACAAAAGGGGAACTTCCTCTAGACCAAAGGGAGGCATCCGCGACCAAACGACGGACATGTTCTTGTGTCATTCTCGAGCACAAATTGTACCGCCGTGGATTCTCTATCCCACTCTTGAAGTGTGTTGAAGAGTCTGTAGTCCCCGAGATACTACAAGAAACCAATGAAGGAATTAACGCCCAGCACATGGGAGGAAGGTCCCTAGCGCGAAAGGCGTTATGAGCGGGGTACTACTGGCCGACCATGCAACAAGACACCAAAGAGCATATCAAGAAGTGCGATAAGTTCCAGAGACACGCTGACATGCACCTCGCTCCCCTGCACGAGCTAAATACGATATCGTCCCCGTGGCCATTTTCCTGGTGGGGAATGGACATCCTTGGACCTTTCACGCAAGGGACATACCAAAACAAATTCCTCATCATGGCTATAGACTATTTCACCAAATGGATAGAGGCCGAAGCCCTGGCGAAAATCAACTCGCATAACATTCTTGGTTTCTACAAACGAAACATGGTTTGGGATACTACAAGCCCTCGTCACGAACAATGGCACGCAGTTCACCGACCAAGGTTTCCAAAGCTTCATCGCCAAACTCAGAACCAAGCAGCATTTAACCTCGGTCAAACACCCCCAGACCAACGGACAGGCCGAAGCTGCAAATAGGGTCATTTTACGAGGACTCAAATTCCGGCTAGGCGAAGCCAAGAGGGGATGGGTCGAAGAACTACACAATGTTCTATGGGCCTACCGAACAACTCCCTATTCACGACTGGAGAGACGCCGTTCTGACTGATCTACGACACTGAGGCCGTCATCCCGGTAGAAATCATGGAGCCATCTAGGCGAACTGAAATGTCCCTCGATAAGGAGATGAACGACGAGGCCCTCAGAGATGAGCTCAACCTTGTCGTAGAAATCCGATTAGGAGTAGCCCTTCGCGAGGCCACACTGAAACTGAAGGTAGCCCTATGCCACGATAACAAAGTCATAAAGCGTAAATTTCAGGTCGGCAGCCTAGTCTTGCGAAGAAACCAGTAGGATTCCCGCGAAGGGAAGTTGGCCGCAAACTGGGAGGGACCCTACCGCGTCCAAGGAGCTACGGGAACCAGAGCATATTACCTCGAGTAATTGAATGGAGAACCATTACCTCGACCCTAGAATGCTGCGAAGCTAAAACAATATTATAGATGAGTCCCTCACCTACTGAGGACTTTTTCCGTCGAATATTCATCTTCACCCGACAAAGGGAAAATCTCGACCACATAGGTGCGTCAAGGTACGGATGCAACCTACCAACTAACAAAAAGTAGGATTTCGTTCATTTTGACGAGCAACATCCTAGCCCGACAGGGAAACCTCGATCGAGCTCTGTTGTCAAAGTACCCCAACATGGCAGAACACCCAGCTCGCGATGGGCAGTTCACGCCACAAGTGTAGAATCCATACCTTGATCATACGCTCGTCCTGCAAATTCCCACTCACCACCCTCGACACATTTCGACATGTGTCGAACTAATATTAGGGTCGAGCACATATCTCCACACGGAAAACATGAACTTCGTGGAAAATTCATAATGACCACAACAATGGTTGAGCACGTATCTCCACAGTGTTGTACCCCAAAATTTTCCCTCTCATTTCTCAAGTGATTTCTCACAAGATCTCCTTTGATTCAAGACTGCACAAGGTTTGATCAACTCAAGACACCTTCTCAAACACTGATAACTGAAAATTAGGGTTTGAGTTTGCACAAGGATAAATGTACTTTTAATGCCCCATATGACTTTCATGGATCATTTTGGACCCTCAAGATTTCTCATGTCAAGTTTCAAGTCTTGGATCACATTTTTGCCCAGTCAATTGATCAGTTGACCTAAAATCAGCTGTATTGGGGAAAAAGTTAACTGTGGTCAATTTACAGTCAAACTTCATAATTTTTGGTCCATATTAACATTATGAACTCATATATGTAAATTGATCAAGTTTGGATCACAATTCCTCAAGAAATTTGATCAAATCATCAAAAGGGCAAAATGGTCAAAATTAGGGTTTTGACTGAGAAGGTTCTATTTCTGATTTTTGACCTAGAAAATGACTTTTTGGTTTGAGACATGAACTCAAGGTTTAAAATTCTTCATTTTGACCTAATGGTATGGCTCAAAACATTTCTCAAGATTAATTGATTGACAGATGAATTTCAGTCAACTGATGAAAAGTCAAATGTACACTAAAAAGTCAAACTTTGACTTGTTGGTCAAAATCAAGTATCAAAGATCACAATTCATCAAGATATGTCAAAATATGAAAAAATTTCATCAAGAAATCAAAAATTCAAGATTTCATTTTGAAAAGTCAAAATTTTTAAACTTAGAAATTTTTCTAAGTGTTGGAAAATTCATATTTTTTCACAACTTTGAGCCAAATTTCCACCATGATGCAAGATGATTCAAAGGAAAATTCCAACATGAAAGTTGTAGATATCAATGAGATATAAAACATTGTAGAACACAACTTTTTCTATGAATTCATGGATTACAAGTTATGATTTTAAGAAGACATGTTCATAAAACTTGGAAACTTAGTGAAATTTTGCCCTAGTTTAGGCAGGATTTTGACCTAACTTCATGGCAATTTTTCACAAAGTTCCAAGATGAATCATAAAAAATCTCCAACATGGAGGTTGTACAGGATGTTACAAGCTTTCTAAAATGTCTAAGAAGTAATTGAGATCATACTTTAGCAAGGAGAATCGAAGCCAAGAAGTTAGGGTTTCATTCTTGTTTTGCAAGGCAAATTTGTGAAGAACACTTGATCCAATCTTCAAGCATGTTGTACAAATCTTGCTTTGCAGGCTTCAAACTTGCTAATCACTCAATAATTAAATGTTTACACAACTGATAGAGCCGGTGATACGGTGGGAAGAACTGACTGTTTTTGGAATGCTGGTTTGCGTTTTGTGTTTGTTTTCACAAAATGTCGCGGTAAGCAAGAGTCGCCACCGACTTTTATTTTATCCAACAAGGAAAGGAAAAAAGCACAGAAAAATTCCTTTTTTGAGATATTTCTCGGGTTCGGGGGGTAGATTATAGAAAGGGAAGGTGTTAGCACCCTTTCTATCTGTGGTTATCCACGGGCTCTTAGGTACTTGCTCATATTGTTCTCAAAATTGCTTTTCTTTGTGCTTGTGGGTTTGAAAAAAGTTTTTTGTTTGGAAACTTCGTTTGAAAAGTGTAAGTGTGAAAAGTTTTTGTTTTTTTTGAAAGAGCAAGTACTTAAGAACCATCTACCTACTCGAAAAAGGAATCGTTCTATGCTATCTTCCTTTAGACAATGATATCCTACTATTAATGAGTAGGTAAAACCGTCATTGGAGTTTAAGGGTCAATTCGAATTTAGGGACTTACGGTCATCAAAGCAATGTTAGGACGCCTTAGCGGTAACCCTAATGTCTTAGATCATTTGTTTTGAGGCAACAATATCTGAGGCAACCGTTTCGAGGCAACTTATGATCTTTGGACAAGAGGGCGACCTCTAAAGTGACCTATACTCAATGACCGCGTACGAAGGCAACCAAGTGGGGTGTACCCTAAGAGTGCACATGTGCGAGTGTGTCGTTTTCAGTTAATTTTATCTTTGTACATGTTAATGGTGATCTATGTTGATTTTAGGTTGAAACATTCAATCTTGCCATGCATACCTATTATCAAACATCTAACAGTTATATTTTGCGGAAAATAAATTGCGGAAATTAAATTACAAGGCGTCGGGTATTTACATCGCTAAAAGCAACCCTTGGAAATTTAAATGCGGAAAAATAAATAAAGCGATAAAAATAATTAAATGGTCCTAATTATCTATTACATTCCGGGAACAAATACAATATTGAATAAATAGATCGCGTACAGAAAATTAAATCGAGTGCGAGTAGGGTTTTGACCCTTTTTGTTAAAGAAAATAATTTTTTTGTTGTTTTTATTTTAAGAAAGAGAATAATCTAAGTTAATTATTAAATTAATAAATAAATTAAATAATTAATGAAAATAAATATTTTTGGGTTTTTGGTATTTAAAGAAATAAAATAAAATTGATTAATGTTAGTAAAAACCTAATTAAGTCTAATTGATTTTAATTATTTAAAAAATATATTAAAGTTATTTCTAATTAATGGCCTAAATTAATTAAATTAATGTTTTTTAATAAAAATTAAAATTTGATTTTATGAAGAAAATATTTTCGTAGTTTTAATTTTATAGAGAAAAATAAAATTTGATTGGTTAGTTAATAATGAAAATAATTAAATCAAATAAACAAAAATAAATGAAATAGAGAGAGTTAGGGGGTATGGGCCTGATTGGAGTGTTTGAGAAGCAAATTCTATGGCCCAAACGAGATGTCCCTGTATTGACTTTCCTGGACTTGGTGTGGACACGTTGACCAAAGCCTTGGTGGTCCTTCCATCTCCATCCATCAGATATGGCCATTGGTCATCTGTCCATTGGATAGATGATGGTGTATGATGCACTGCTGCTCCTTATGCGTATTGGAATATCTGAAGAAACAAAATAACAAAGAGAGTGGGGGACATGGGATTCGAACCCAGGTCTTGTTGGATGTTGCCAGCGCTTGCTTCCACTGGGCCATTGTGTTTCAATTGTTAATTATATACAAGATAATAATAATAAGGGAAAACGCATTAATATGCCAGCACAAAAAAAAAAGCACGCTATAGTTTGAACTGGCCACTGGAGAAGCGACACGTCTCCATCTTCTTCCTCACGTCCGTGGCTAAAACTCTGTAACACCTATAGCCACGGACACCGCCTGTCACTAAAGGTCACGTATACCTATAATCCGCTGTGAGCCATGGAAACGAAATCTAAGGGCAGGGTTGTGCTCGTCTCATCGTCCCGGTCACAACCATGCCCTTCTCGTCAGCCAATTTTCCCTGAAAAAGAAATACCCAAAAACAAACCACGAAACCCTAGATATGGTACTTGGCTTTACAAGTCAGATAAATAAAATTGGATAATGCAGAATGCTTGGAAACTTGATGAGGATTATGAATATGCAAATAGTTTGTACAAAAAATGAAGGAATAAAGATTTGCGAATTCAAATGCAGAGCTAGGTAGTGTGATACTTACAGCGTGTTTGAGCGTGTATGGAGGCCTGCTTTGGGTTGGTTCTGCTTCAGTGATCGTCAAGGAATCGATTGAGATCGTTCTTGGCTTCTGAAATCACCTCTAGACACTATTTTGATTTCACACTTTTTACCACTTTTTCCAAGTTTGTTTGGTTTGTTCTCACGGCCTCTAACCCTCAATTTCGTGTGCCTCTCTTGCTTATGTGTGATACAAGGTATTAGGGTAACAAATATGGATGGAATCCCTCTAAATCAATGCCTTATGATTTGATTTGATTCACTTTTGAAAGCTTGCCAATTTTGTCAAAAATCCATCTTTTTGTTCATGATATGGTGAGATACGAATTTGATGCTGATCATGATGATAATTAAGACCTATAACAACCAAAAAGATCCTAAGTAATCAATATTTGGATTTTATATGATTTAATTTGATTTAAAATGAAATAATTCAATAAAAAATCAAATAAAATAATAAAAAAAGAAATATGATCCCAAGGATGAAGCTAGGACACGTGTGTAATGGTGAAAACTCAAATAAAGGGGAAAATAATGGGCCCATTTGACAAAATTTGAAGTTTTGGGGATAGTTGACTTTTGGCAATTTTGAAAAAATTACCAACTTCAACAATGCATAACTTCTTCAATTTTGAACTTTTGGAAGTGTTATTGGACTTTTTAGAAAGCTTGAGATGTCCTCTAACCAACCCTTTTGGTCTCATCTCCTTTTTATATTCCATTCTCAAGTTATAAGCTTTGACAAAAAATGTGTTTTTGTTGACTTTCAAAAATGACCTATAATGTCCAAATTTATAACTTCTTGTGAGTGAATTTTATGATCTTGGGGTATGAATATGGATTGTAGGTAATTGAATCCTCTTCAAAATGAGATTTGGATGGGTCATTTCTCATAAAGTATGAGAAAGTTATACTTGGTCAAAGTTGAGTTGACTTTCCTACAAAACCCTAATTTAACAACTTTTGAGTCTTGATGAATTTTGAGCAATCCTTGATGAATCATGATCAAACCTTGATCAAATGATGAAATAACCTTAAAAATGAGAATGTTTACAAAAAATCTTGAAGTTTGACTGTTTATAGGTCACAGTTGACTTTTGCCCTAGCACAGTCGATTTTTGGGCCCCTTTGAGCAATTGACTGAGCAAACTTCCTCTGCAAGGCTTGAAATTTGACATGGATGACCTTGAGAACATATCAGGACATTGGGGAGCACTTGAGGTCATTTTGACTCAAAGATCTTGATGCAACACAAAACCCTAATTTGAGGTTGACTGCCTTAGGAGATAGCTTGATTGTCCAACTCTTGAGCAATCTTGAGACACTTGGAGACTTTTCTTGCAATGTCTTGAGAGAAATATGAGAGGGAAAATTTTGGGGTACAACATATGCCCCTGTTCAATCTTCTTAAACCTGAGGATGTAGATTGGCTTTCGTGCCTTTCGTGATCCGAATGTGAAAGATGATTGAACACTAGAGTGCCCAGAAATTTGCACTCGCATGAAGTGGTATCAGCCTGGTGATGTCGGAAATGGGCTTACAGATGCCATTTGGATATTGTTGGTAGGAGGATGGGCTTACAGATTCCATCTGCAGGAGCGTCGATCGCATAAGAGATTCCTTAGCGAGAACTTGCATACCTGTTGTTGTAGAAGATTCCGCTGGGGAAGTCTAACTTTTATTGAGATTTAGGACCTTGCCTGTACCTCAGCTGAGAGAACATATTTGCTGAGTGTTAAGAGCTTGTCCATAATTCAACTGGGGGAAACATCTTCATCAAGATGTATGAACTGTCTGGTCTTCAACGTAGTATACCGTTGAGATTGTAGAACTCGTCCACACTATGACGGAGGAAAACATCTTCATCAAGATCTAGGAACTGTCTGGTCTTCAACGTAGTATACCATTGAGATTGTAGAACTCGTCCACACTATGACGGAGGAAAACATCTTCATCAAGATCTAGGAACTGTCTGGTCTTCAACGTAGTATACCGTTGAGATTGTAGAACTCGTCCACACTATGACGGAGGAAAACATCTTCATCAAGATCTAGGAACTGTCTGGTCTTCAACGTAGTATACCGTTGAGATTGTAGAACTCGTCCACACTATGACAGAGGGAAACATCTTCATTAAGATCTAGGAGTTGTCTGGTCTTCAAAGTAGTATACCGTTGAGATTGTAGAACTCGTCCACACTATAACGGAGGGAAACATCTTCATCAAGATCTAGGAATTGTCTGGTCTTCAACGTAGTATACCGTTGAGATTGTAGAACTCGTCCACACTATGACGGAGGAAAATATCTTCATCAAGATTTAGGAATTGTCTGGTCTTCAACGTAGTATACCGTTTAGATTGTAGAACTCGTCAACACTATGACGGAGGAAAATATCTTCATCAAGATTTAGGAACTGTCTGGTCTTCAACGTAGTATACCGTTGAGATTGTAGAACCCGTCCACACTATGACAGAAGGAAACATCTTCATCAAGATCTAGGAATTGTCTGGTCTTCAACGTAGTATACCGTTGAGATTGTAGAACTCGTCCACACTATGACGGAGGGAAACATCTTCATCAAGATCTAGGAACTGTCTGGTCTTCAACGTAGTATACTGTTGAGATTGTAGAACTCGTCCACACTATGACGGAGGGAAACATATTCATCAAGATCTAGGAACTGTCTGGTCTTCAACGTAGTATACTGTTGAGATTGTAGAACTCGTCCACACTATGACGGAGGAAAATATCTTCATCAAGATCTAGGAACTGTCTGGTCTTCAACGTAGTATACCGTTGAGATTGTAGAACTTGTCCACACTATGACGGAGGAAAATTGTCGAGATTGAGAACCTTATCTGAAATTCAACCGAGGATTATTCAGTTGAGATTTAAGAATCGGTCAGGTCTTCAACGTAGCTGAGAACTTTAACTGTATCTTTCCTGAAAGGTAAAGGTCAGTCGTATGCAATGCATGATATATATCAAGCAATGATGTTCCCAAAATAAATGAGATTGTTTTGTATGATGCGTATATGCATGTATCATGATGTATGGAAATGTAATGTTTTTAGCTGGGGAAAATAAATCCCGGATAGCTGCTGGAGAATAGAGTTGGATTCTTTGTTTCCGTTGGGGATGGTGAACGAAGATGATTGTGAGAATAAACCTGCAGGAGAGTATAACTCCATTGGGACATAAACTGATGGGGAGATTACTCTGTGGTGAAGAGATATTCTGCTGAGGATTCCACCGATAAATTCCACTGGGGATGGATTACCGTTGCTGGTGATACTGAATCCTGTTGGGGATTGAATTCCTGTTTGTGAAAGGAAAGAACTTTGTTGGGGATGATCTTTTAGTTGCGGCTTCACTGGGGATAACCTTTTAGACTCTATTCTATATAATGGACATACGGCCTGCATATTCTTGCTTGCTTGGGCGCCCATGGATCCATGGAGCAGGTGCAGTCACTTCTACTCTGCACCAGAAGTTAAAATACCCAGTTCAAGGAAAAGTTGTCACTATTTGCGATGAAGAAGAATTTATGGTAAGCCATCTCAATTCTTTCAAGTACGTGGAAATGGATGGTGAATTCATAGAAACTCCTTGCCAGACATTTGAAGTTGTAGCCACTACCAAAATCTCCTCCGACACTCCGAGAGCCGATAAAGTTATCCCCAAGATGATTTCTCTTAAGGATGCCCGTGTTGTGGTAGAAGAAGGAAATAATGAGATGTGGGGTTAACTTCTCGATATCCCGCTCAAGACAGACAAGTTTGGGTTATTTTTCACCTCCAAAGCTCAGAAAGAAGTTAGAGGTGCTCGCACTGGAAAGCCGCCTCTCCACCTCAAAAATCATGAAGTGAATGTTGTAGAAGACTCCGGTGATGAGTGTGCGTTTGAAGACTAGATCTACCCAACAACCGAAGGGAAGCCCAAAAACTGGCATGCAAAGGATTTCACTCCTGTTTCTTTCATTGAGGAGTAATTCTTGTTTGCTTTTAATTAATTCAAAGAACTCGTTGTCTGTAATATTTTGATATTGACTTTTAAACCATGTGCCTAGCCTGGGGCACTTTGGTCCTTTTGTCAAAGGCTTTATATTTTGTTCATTAAATCATATGATCATTCAGTACATTGGACTCTCTTGCATTCGAATATTGGTGTTCATTGTTTTTATTTTCTTTCAAAAAACATTTCCAAAAAATAGCCATGTATCTTATATGCACACACACACACACACACACACTTTTACAGGTCTACATCCACTCTGGATTCTATTGCCAACAACTCTATTATTGCCAACTATGATTTTAAATGTCCTATCAACCAAGCCGAAGACGAAAACAAGGAAGATTGGGACATACCAGGAGAACTAGCCAGACTTCTGTTACAAGAGGAAAAAGCTATTCAACCACATGAAGATTTGATTGAGGTTATCAACTTGGGTACTAAGTCAGATAAGAAGGAAATCAGGATTGGCGCTAATTTGGAAAGTTGTGTCAAAAACGTTTGGTTCAGATGTTGCGCGATTATGTGGAAGTATTTGCTTGGTCGTATGAAGATATGCCTAGGTTGGATACCGACTGTGATACAGTGAGAGAACTGACTTGATGTTTTACGTTTCGATCGCACTTGTGCGGTTAGCAAGAGTCGCCATCGACTTTTCTTTTATCCAAAAGGAAAGGTAAAAAAGCACAGGAAAGACCTTTCGAGATTATTTCTCGGGTTCGGGGGGTAGATTATGAAAAGGGAAGGTATTAGCACCCTTTTCATCCATGGTTTTCCATGGGCTCTTAGTTACTCGTTTAGATCACTTGCTTTCATTTGACAGTGTGCTTATGGTGTGGGCTTTGAAAGTATTTTGAAAAATCTCTTTGTAATGGTTCTCGTCTCTATAAGAACGTATACAAAGTTTTATTTCGAAAAGTGGTTCAAAGACGTGGTTGTGAATCTTGTTTTTAAAAGTGTTTTGGAAAGAGGTTTTGCAATGGTTCTCGTCTCTATAAGAACGTATACAAAATGTTTTGTCTTTTTTGAAAATGTTTTAAAATGAGAGTGTAGGTGTAAAAGTTTTTTGTCATGAGCAAGCGAGTAACTAAGAACTAATCTATCTACTCGAAAGGTCTTACGTTGTTCTTTTCTTCCTCCTTTTAATGGTGCTATCTTACCATTGATTTGGTAAGAAGCCCCATCATTGGATGTGAAGGGACAGGCGCGGGTCAATTTTAACAATCATCGAAAGCAACTTATGAGACGCTTTAGCAATTTTTGTAAGGGACGAGGTCGTTTTATCGAAGGCAACATCGAGGGTCATCGAGGGAGTACAATCTTTTTTTATCGAAGGGTCATTGCTAAAGCGTCCCATATTCGAGGGACATGATTGTATTTCCGAGGCAACGAGCGAGGTTACCCTAGAGGTGCGCGTGTGAAAAAGTGTGTTGGTTTCAAGTTATTTCATTCTTTTATTAGGTCATCTAGCGATTGATTTTTGAATCTTGCCATACACGCCTAATTACTATACAATATATGGAAAACTGTAAATTGCGGGAATTGAAATTCTACGCTATTACAAAATATTCGGGAATGGGGGTACAATTTTTACAAATGGGGATGAATCAAATGAGATAGGAAGGTCCATATATCAAACAATACAACCAAATCGAATTTTGTGCGATTTAATTAAAGCTAAGATAATCCATGAGATAAAATCAACAAAGTATGAAATGTTAAGTATTTACTTGCAAAGAGAAAAGCAAAACTTATTCTAAAATAAAAATAATTGATTAAATTATATTCTTTATTATTTTGTATTTTTATTAATTATATAAGTAAATTTAAAGAAAGAAAACAAACTAAATTATTTTTTTTTGATGTTTTATAAAATGTAAAAATTAAATCTAAAACAAATTCTATTAAGGAAAGAAAAAAAATGATAAAAATTACTTACAACAACCTAAATCAATTTAATAAAAATATTTTAAGTTTTATGCATTTGTATAAAAAAAATGAGAAGAAAATCAAATAAAAAAAAGTAACATGGGCTTAAGATGATCTAGATGTGAGGCCCAAACCAAAATGTTATTCTTGCTGAAGCACAAAAACAGGCCAGGGGGGGTGAAACCTAGCAAAGGCGTATGGGCTTAAAGGCAAATATAAACAAAACAAGCCCAAGTCTCTAACTCTGCTTAGTTGTTGATTAGGGTGAGAAAACGAAATTAGGGTTCTTGGAACCCTTTGTCACTCACAGCGCCGCTCTTCACCTCTTTCGCTCATCTCTGTTGAAATCTCCTAAGCAAACTCACTATCCATCCCTATTTCTTTTTGCGAACGAAATCACTCTCTTCATCTTTATCTCACCATGACTCGTATCTCTTTGAAAACCCTAATTTCGGATTTGAACCCTAAAGGAACGAAATTGATTTGTCTAATCTCTCCCTTAACTCTCTGTTGCCAGAGTATAACCGTTCTTGCCTCCCTAATCAGAATCTAACGATTTTCTTGACAAAAGGGTAAGATTTATGTGTTATGATTTCACTGATTTTTATCTTGTTTATGCGTTTTCTTTTGACTACTCCATTCCTTTAGGCGCATAGAAATGTGTTATGGAATTAGGAGAAATATGAAGAATCCATACATGTTGGAACTTTACAATTTCTTGCGATTTTGAAAGGGAGAGGCGAGAACGAAGACTGTACTCTGTGGTGGCGGAAGTTGTACGAGGGGGGAGAGATGAGGATGAAGGCGTTGGTGTTTCTGACTCCTTGGTAACTTCTATGTTTCCTTTGAATGATGGTGATTAACAGTTTTCTGGATTTTTTGTGGTTTGCTACTGTTTTTGTTTGATGATGGTTTTAGGATTTTGGAGTTTTGGTACTGGTTCTGTTAGCTTGATGGTTAACATTTTTTTTTGTTTGATGATTGCTGCTGGTTTATCAGTTTCAGACTTGTGGTTTTTTGGCTTTTTGACTTGTTACAGGTTTGATGAGTTTTGAGATGGTTGCTGGTTTATCAGTTTCAGACTTGTGGTTTTTGGTTTTTTTGACTTGTTACAGGTTTGATGAGTTTTGTGATGGTTTGACAGGTTTTTGTATTTTGGTTTTGGATTTGTTGATGTTCATCAGGTTTTGGGTTTGTTGATGTTCATCAGGTTTTGGGTTTGGTTGCAATGTTGACAGATTTTTTTAGGTTTTTTGATTGAGTTTGAGACTTGTGTGTTTTTTGAGGTTTGGCTCGGTTCAGGTTTCTTGGATATGTTACTGATTTGGTTTTTGCTGTTTGAGACTTGTCTCAAGTTTAGGATCTTTGGCTTAGTATGTTTTGTTGTTGATTTATGTTTTGGATCAGGTTTGGGATGTTTGGCTTAGTATGTTTTGTTGTTGATTTATGTTTTGGATCAGGTTTGGGATGTTTGTCTTTGTTACAGGTTTTGTTGGTTTGGGATCTTGCTACTGTATACTGGTTAACAGGTTGCAGGTTTGATGATTTTCATGTGTTTGAAGCTTGGTTCAGTTCTTTGAGGCTTTCGACAGTTTGAGGCTTGTGTGTTTCAGTTTGAGGCTTGGTGATGCTTCTCTCCTTTTCGCTTGAGAGTTGTCCACTGCTATATTGACCCTCCTTTTGTTAAATTCATATTCAAAATGGTGTGAAACCAACAAATTGAATATTTTTTAGCATATTGTTCTTATGGCCTTTTTGTTGCAGTTTTGTTTTTTAGCACATTCTATGCAACTTGTGACAGGCAGGGCAGCAAAGCTGTGCACCCCAATAACCTAGGTGACTTCTTTCCTCTCTTCTCTCTCAATGACAATAAGAAAGAAAATTTCTTTTTGCCCTTTTTTCCTAACTCTGAAAGGTTTGCATGGAAAATGATGATTTATGCCTCTTGAACAAGCTTTTGCTTATTTGACTTAGCCATTTATTTTTCCATATGAAACAACCGGCTGAAAATCATCAAACAATGAAGTCACCATCGAACGTCTTTTATCCCACATGTAGGGAAAGGTAAACATCGAGAAAACTTGAGAAGGGAGAAGTCACGGTCTTGCGACCGAGAGATCGGGTAAGGGAGTCTATTACGCGAGGGGAAATAAAATTGTGCTCGCCTGGCCCTACCCCAATGCCTACGTATCCTTTTTGAGGAATCAGAGCTACCGTAGTTCGTCTCATATGTTTTGTTTGTTTTATGTTTTTTATGGACAATGTTAATTCCGCCTTCTGCCGCAGCTCGACCTTTGGAGACTTATGCGTTGGCACAAAAGTAAACTAATCATGTCCTTACCTGAAAAGGGTTTTAGAGAAAGGGTGCTCGAGCGCACAAAATGATTTGAATTTGTTTTGTATTTTTGTTACCTTGAAAAAGGGTTTAAGTATGATTAGCATTTTTTTGATTTGCTAAGAAAAGAAGTTTTTGTTTTGAATGCAAGGATGCAAAGAGGGGAAGAAAAAAGTCTAAGGGAGACTAGCCTATTTCTAAACCTAATGTTATCATACAATGAGCCCTATGTCAAGGATGAATGAAAGGGGAAATTTCTACCTAATGTTAGCATGCATGGTTTACAACCTAAGGTCTAACTTGCGTCCGAACGAAGCAAGCGTATCCTAAGGGAACATGGTATGTACAAGGATAAAGCAAACAAGCCAGCAAAAAAAAAAGCACACCTAAAGAGATCCTGCCTAGGTTAGCATGTCGAAGAAAAGTCTAAAAACTATCCTATAGGGAGCATGCAATGAGAGCGAAGTCGTGATCTCAATTTCTAAATTGAGTGACTCATCGATCAACAAGAAATAAAGGAAAGCGATAAAATCCTATAGGGAGCATGCACTGAGAGCGAAGTCGTGATCTCAATTGCTAAATTGAGTGACTCATCGATCGACAAGGAAGTAAACAAACACAAGCACAACACATATAGCAAATGAAGTGCGGAAGTCCAGCGGGATGCCCCAATTTTTGCCTAAGTGACTCCTTTTCAAGTTTCGACTTAGCGGGGATTTCTGTTTCTTTCTTATTCGTATTTTTCATTTTGAACAAGTCGCTGATCTTTGCATTGTCTTTGATTTTTTGGAAGTGATTGTGACTGCCTGAGTCTTTAGTAGATGATGGATAACCATTATAGTATCATCATTTGTTGACCTCCTGATGTGCGAGAGATACCCATTGGGATAGAGTCAAAAGACACATGTTGTTGTTAGATGAGGGTTAACCATTGCAGTTTTGAATTTCCTCAAATTTTTGATGGATAACCATTGTTGTATCCTTGGATGCACACTCTTGATGAGTTCTGAATGCTTGATCAGATTAGCTGAACACTACCCGCCCCAGGGTTGAAATGAGGGTTTTTTCTGAACAGAAAGGAAACTCCTACTTCGAAGGCTCAAAGGGGTTAACGAGGGTCTATCTCCCTTATATCTCCAGTGTTTAGGGATTGAAACAAGGCCTGTACATCGTCAGCAGGGTCTTACTCAAAAGCGTACCAACCAGAGATTTTTGCATTTTCAGATTGTCATCCTCCTCCTTCCAATCTTTACCTAAGCATGAGACTTGGAAAATTTGGCATCAATATGCAAGTAAAACATTTAAATAGTGATAACGAATGGATGAGTAAAAATGAAAGGAACACTTCAAGACAAGCATACTTATTGCATTGAGATTTTCGTTCAAAAATAGACAAGTTTCTATATACAAGCAATGTTTAAACAAACAAGTAAGAATGCAAATGAAAATGCTATAAAGAAACCAATGATTGCCACTGTTGAGGAGACTTGAATCCGTATGGACTTACTGATTCTGACGACTTTTTGTGGTCTTGATGCTCGAGTGTGCGAGAGAATTCCCCTTTGGATCTGATGTGAACACATCGGCCTCTGAATTGAGCCTGTCTTGGACATTGTCTTCGGATGACATACCATCTTCAATCGATTGGCCAGGTGCCCCAGTATAATATGCATCACCAAGAATATCATGTCTTAAAGAATAACAGACATCATCATCAGAGTTTCCATGACCTGGCTTATTTGACTCTTTAATCTATTATCTTCCTGCTTGAAGAAGTTTCTGACTACGAGCCAAAGCTTGCATGTACCACTCGGAGTTATTCCACAACTGATCTCTGAGCATGTGCGGTGAGAAATCAGGTTGAACCTTTGAAGAGAACCCCAGGTCTGAATAAGAATCCCCAATCTTCGGGTACCTGTTATGAATGCATGAATATGCATGGGGTGCATGAATGAATGCTGTGTCATGTTCTGTTATTTCTAAGGAATTTGTGTGCTTTGATTTTGATTTTGCGCAAGTAAGGGATGGAAGATTTTAGCACAAGACTTGCAAATATGATCCCTTGGAAATAATAGAACATGTATGTTAAGCATGTGGTTAGCCATGTTATGTATGCAAAGGCATGAGATCAAAGAGGATCAGGGTTCCATCATTTATGAATATGATTGCTGCACTGTTCTGAATCATGTGAGTATCATCAGATTAAAGGTCCGATATAGCTTCTGCATATAAGAACCGAGTACCACGTGGATCTCCCATTGTACGGGGTCAAGGCTTCTGGGATTGGATACTGTTGAGAATTTCTGAACATGCTGGGAATGCCAAGATTGAAGGCTTGAATGAACCTCCATGTAAACAAGTCAGAAACTCAGAAAATAAATCTGAGAACCATCCGGTCACCAATAGGATATAGCATCTGCATAAAGTCATAATAGAAATCCAGAACATAGCCATTAGAACCAATAGTCACCGTCTGAGCATAGTCACCATTTGTACCTGTAATAAGAATTCCCTCCCCGCTCACGGGTGAAAACTAGGTCAGGGTAAGGCAATGGTAACTCAGAATCGAGGGTACTCCTGAAAAACTATCACCGTATCACCTAAGTGAAAACGATATCCCCTCATTTGTACCTTATCTGAGCGTGGACGACATGGCGGCGATAGTGAGACCTAAGTCAACTAGCCGTTCATGAACCACTCTATTCCTAGGGTTCCTATGGTATACAGCTCTGGCCTGGGTATTGGGCCTTTTACCTCATAGTAACACCCACCCAATAAGAAGCAGATCCAGTACAACAGTAGTATATGGAAGACAGTAAAATGCAATGCATACGTATGCTCAAGTATATACAAAATGAATGAATACTGAAAGCATAAAGATAAACACCCAAATATAAGAAATCAAGAGCTAGGAGCGACTCCGGGATGGACCAGCATTTGGTCGACTTGTCCCCAGTGAAGTCTCCAGTTGAAACAACCGGCTAAAAATCATCAAACAATGAAGTCGCCATCGAACGTCTTTTATCCCACATGTAGGGAAAGGTAAACATCGAGAAAACCTGAGAAGGGAGAAGTCACGGTCTTGCGACTGAGAGATCGAGTAAGGGAGTCTGTTACGCGAGGGGAAGGTATTAGCACCCCACACGCCCGTAGTACTCTACGGTATCCACTCTTGTTATCTATCTTATGGGTGTGTTTAATCTATGCTAGGGAATAGCAAATGAAGTGCGGAAGGCCTACCACAGGTCTTTAAACAGCGACTTCGAGCGCACGCTCTTTATTTCCTACTTCACATGATATCTAGAAAGTGGTAAAGTGCAGGAATAAAATAGAGTTGGGACGATACCGAACGGAGAAGGTCTGTTGCCTCTTCATAACCATGCAAGCCATAAGAAAACTCTACGGAAGCCTCCTTTAATTCTTTGATGAAAATTATGCTCTTAGCTAGATTTAAAACTTCATGAAATCTTCAACAATTATCACCTGATCAACTAAAAAGAAAACATGATAATTATACAAGGAAAATAAAATCAGAGCCACCAAGAGGTGCAAAATGTAGCGAGTAGTGTTGTATAGCCAGCAAATTAAAACACCAAGCCCAATCCAAAATGGATCCAATAATAGTCTTTGTTTCCAAGCTTTCAAACTACCAAAAAAGAGATCAATGGGCATGGGGAAGCATAACTTGGTCCAGCAATGAACATCTTCAACCCAAATCTATCTTCCAGCATGTTTCAAATATTATTAGAATCGTTATTGAATTTTAACAACACAAAACAATTATATATCAAAAAAAGACCGTGTTTGGACAATTGGATAGGGTTTCTTCAATTTCCACGATCGAAAACGCCTCTTACGTCGTGCACGACTTTTTCTTCCTCTTCTCGCGCGGCGCCGACAGACTCAACCTTCTCCGTTTCCGTCACGGCGGCCGTTCACCCTCTCCATCACCGTTTTTGACCCGCTTCAACCTTCTTTCATCGTCTCAGCATGATGCTGCTTCCTCTTCGTGAATCCGCTTCTCTCCGATAAACATCTTCACGGGTTGCAGCGCCACGGCTTCCAAGGTGTTTTCCACCTCCGTCTTCCTTCATGCTCTATCTCGCTTCCATCGCGGTTCTGTTCATCTCAATCCATTTTGATTTTAATTTCAACATAACTTCCATCTAGATTTCAACTCCTCTACGGATTCAACCTATTTCTCGATTCAAATAGAAATTGCAGAAGGAAAGAGTTGAAGAGGGCTTATCGGCCGGAGAAGTCCGACGCTTCTTCGGAGCCATGACGGTGATGAGGAAATCAGGGAATTCCAGGTATTCTCTTTCAATTCTTGAGCTCTCCGCACGAGTCCTTCTTCTTTTTTCGGTTTCACTCTTGATCTTGTGTTGCAATTTTGACGGTGGATCGATGATGATGATATAGGTTGCAGTTCTGTGTAGATGATAGATGAAGATTGAAGCAGTAATTCCGTTTTGGAGTTGCCGAGAAGAAGAGGTTACGAATCAATAATTTAAAGGAGATGAAGATGAAGAAGCCAGATTGAGATCACTGATTGAAGCTGAAGGGATGATGAAGGATGAAGATTGAGAGAGCAGAGGTTTTGTGAAGGTTTGGTTACAAAGAGAAAGAAGAGAGATCAAAGAATGAGGGTGGTGGTTGAGGACGGAAGAGAGAGAAAGCAGAAGAAGTTACAGAGAGAAAATGAAGATTGAGGAATGGAAGCAGAGATCGGGAGAGAGAGATTTTAGAGTTCGTTGGTGTGATTGTGTAATAGAATGCAGAGAGTTGAGAGATCGAGGAAGATGAAGAATGGAGTGAAGTTTTTGCAGAGAGAAAAATGGAATGGAGTTTCAAAGAGCGTTGAAGGTTCCAAGGTAAGTCTCCTTGATAGTTTTTGTTATTCTTTTTTTCTGGTGAATCGATCCTCTCTCTCCTTTCTGTTATGATTCTGTTATGCTGGAAGTAGTTTCTGTTAGGAGTTTTTTTTTGTTGTTTGACAGTTGGTTACAGTTAGTTTGTTGGAATCTGTTAGAAGCGGTTAGGATGTTAGAAACTGTTATGGGAATTCTGGTAGCTGGACTGCTATTTCTCCTATTTTTGTTGAGAAGTTGTTATGGAATTTGCTGGAGTTTGTTGAGATTCTCCTGGGAATTAGTTACAGGGCTGTTATAAGCAGTTGGAAACTGTTAAGGATATTAGGAAAAGTAATTTAGAAGGGTGAGAGGGTTTATGACAGTTAGGATGGTTAAGAGGCTTTTTATTCTGTTACTGAGTTGGCCCTTTTGTTAGGAACTAATCTAGACCCTGTTTCTTTTTTCGTACTTCTGCTGAACTGGTTTATTGGTTATATGCAGGCTTTAGTAAACTTGGGTAACAGCAGGGCAACCGGTTCATTATGCAGCTCAAGGTTTAATGACAGTGGCGATGCACCTCTTGGAAACATGGAGGATTGGAGCAAACAAAGTAGACCTGGTTTTGATGTCATGAAGATGTCTTGAAAAGGCTTTGGATTAGGAACAATAGGTTTAGGACATATTTTTTTATTGTATGGTTACTACGCATTTGGAATGGTATATTGGAATGACTTTGAAACAAAATGATTTTCTATTTGTATAATTTTCTTTGAATGATGTAGAATGAATCTCCTGGATATGTACCAAACATGACTCGATCATGGAAAGTATTGCATATGGAAACATGGTTTGGAATGGAATGGTCTTGAAACGCGAAATATGTGATGGTTCTTCTTGTAATGAGATCGAATTTGTGAGGTGACTTGATTTGTGAACTTGAATGTCCTTTATGATTTCCTTTAAATTTTGAATGTATTGAATCCTTTT
The DNA here is from genome assembly GCA_948472305.1 of Vicia faba. Lineage (NCBI taxonomy): Eukaryota > Viridiplantae > Streptophyta > Magnoliopsida > Fabales > Fabaceae > Vicia > Vicia faba. Next base: position 1,752,364,272 of record OX451736.1, on the reverse strand, counting down.
TCAACCATACTTTGAAATAAATTTTCCCTCCATTATGCTTGTAACTTGAATGGAATAGACATAGATTTAAATAGAACTTTGGTCAAAAGTTAACTTCCCTAAATTGACAATGAACCTTATCATGGGACGTCTCATTCCAAAACTTGAATCCAATTTAATATTTCACAAAGAATCGAATCCAAACCCATTTCTATGCCATGCCTAGATTTGAATAATGGAAGATGAATTAAGTGAACTCGAAAATGGCAACTTGAACCATATGAATCTTCCAATCTTATCTTGAATCAACCATTGAAAGATCATGAAATTGAGATCTTGAACCAATATTAATCTCGCACACTGTTAGAAATTTCAATGAATCCGAATTGGCATCTCATTTCTCTTGAACCATAGTAAACTTGTAATCGAAGCAATAATTGTTTGAAATGATGAAGTTTTGAACTCAACGAACCCACAACTTCATCTTTTGTATCATGGCTTACATTTTTCAATCCAATCCATACTACATCTTGACTTGATGAGTAACAATATCGCCAATGCCTTGAATCCTTTGATAAGGATAGGACTTGGATCATAGTAGGATACCTTGACATGAGACTCAATGAATCTCTGTTGTTGAACATCAACAAGCTCAAGTATAATGAGTAACAAACCCTAGTTCACTTGCCTTTGATAAAATCTGATAATCAAAGTAGCTCGAGATGATGGGGGGAACCAAAACCTTAGCTTAAAATTGAATTCTTGATGAAGCACAGCAAGTTGAAAACCCTAGCATCCTTCTAAGAACAAGTTAAAACCCTAGCGTCTTTCCCTGCTTGTTGAGGAAGCAACTTGAATCTCTTGGATAAAGTTAAGAGCCTCAGAGCCTTAAAGAAACCCTAATTCTTTGAAATCTTTGATCACATGCCAAATTATGTTGTTAGCGAATGTATGCAATGTTAAATGACCTAATGGAGATATATACATGATAAAAGCGCGGCAATGTATAAACCAGATAAAAGGCAAAAGGGGTAGGACAAATTTGGGGTATTACACCATACTGCTGCACTGCTTTTGTTGATGTTGTTTATTGTTTGCTATATTGCTGCCTCATTTTTGTTGATGCTGTTTGAATTTTGTTTGGACAAAGCTGTTTGTTTGGATTTTGGGGCTGCTGTTTAGACAGTTTGCTTGCATTCAGTTTGTAGCATTTGTTTGATTCAGTTTTGTTGTTTGTTTGGACAATTTGTGGTATTTTGTTTGGACAGTTTGTGGTATTTTCTTGTTTGGACAGCTTTGTAACATTTCTTGGACAGTTTATAGAATTTATTTTCCTTCTTTTTGTGAACCAAGAAGGATAACCTTCTTGTGATTTGCAAATAGATTGTGATGAAATAAAATGGCCTTCTGATTCCATTTTTCAAACCTTAATGATGAATGCCTCTTTTTTTGGAAAATTTTGTGCATGCCCAAATAATTTGTACTAACTATTTTTCTTTCTTTTGTTTTCATGTGAGCACAATGGATATGACAAAGCAAGGAAGGCAATAAATTTGTGGCAATCATGGAGGTCTTTGGAGATAAACAAAAGAATTGGATACGACTTCAATCTTCAGACAAGCTTAGGCATAGATTAATTCTCCTAGGCCAAACATTTAGATTTTCTTTGTAATTTAGAAAAATCATTCTTGTATTGTGATCAATAATTGTATCAATTCATTTTCAAATATGATAAGTTATAAAACCTAAAGTATTTAAAAGAATAAATTGTTTTGTAACAATGTATGAAATTGGAGAAAATCTTATGAAATGTTCTGGTGTTACTTGAAATCCTTGATCAACAATAACTTGTAATTTTCTCTTCGCATCCTAATTGATTTTTGAAATTCCCAATCAAGATATTTGAAACAAAATGCTCCAGTCTGGTAACTTAAATTCCAAGTAATCCCACTAATTTTGTAATTGCATTCCAAACAAACATGCACTGTATATTTCATTTCCTAACCAAACAAATATTTTAAGGACGCAAATCATCTGGTCAACTTGGATCCCACAATCATGATTGTCCTAAATGACAGCCTTAAACTCCATCTCTTGTCCCAATCAAACCATGCTTTGAGAACAAACATTGTCTTTTCAGTAAACTTGAGGAAGCATGAAGACCTGTGAAAACCAATTGAATTTCTGAGAATTCATTTTCTTTTGAGAATTGCAAGAAAAACCCTAATTGCTGGTTTACTGCCACAAAAGAGAATTTGTTTGGTCGATTTCTGAAACGACTTGAATATGAGAGAAACCCCAGGGTTGTGTCTTCTATGAAAAATGGGAGGGCAAATTTTGTGGTACAACAGCTGCCCCTGTTCAATCTTCTTGAACCTGAAGAGTAAGATTGTCGAGTTTTGCCGTTCGTGACTCGAAGGTAAAATATGATTGGACACTAGAGTGCCCATAAATTTGCACTCGACAAAGGTGTAGCTGAGGGAATGGGCTTAAAGATTCCATTCAGAGAGGTGTTAGAATCTTGTTAGAGATGGGCTTGTAGATGCCATCCAAGAATGTTTGTTGTAAATCAAAAGAATAAGCATCAGAATGGTGTCCATATGTGGAACGTATCTGAACTGTATCTGTACTTGAATCTGGATGAGTAACAGAATGGCAACTGTGTCTGGAGCGTATCTGAACTGTGTATTGAAATTGAAATATGAATGAGTGACAGAATGGCAACCGTGTCTGGAGCATATCTGTATTGTATCTTGAAATTGAAGTCTGAATGAGTAACAGAAAGACTTCTGTGTCTGGAGTGTATCTGTACTGTATCTTGAAATTGAAGTCTGAATGAGCAACATAATGACTTCCGTGTCTGGAGCGTATCTGGACTGTATCTTGAAATTTAAGTCCGAATGAGTAACAGAATGGCAACCGTGTCTGGAGCGTATCTGGACTGTATCTTGAAATTAAAGTCTGAATGAGTGACAAAGTGGCAACCGTGTTTGGAGCGTATCTGGATTGTATCGGTACTTGGAATTTTAATAAGTATCAGGATGGCATCCTTGTCTGGAGTGTATCTGAACAGTATCTGAAGTTGAGATCTGAATGAGTGACAGAATGACTTCCGTGTCTGGAGTGTATTTGTACTGTATCTTAAATCTTTGAACATTTATTAATTGTAGTTGTTAATATTATCCTGTTGGGTAAAAATGTTAGCTGGAGCACAAAGTTATGTTGCATGAAATGTATGATGCAATATATGTACTTTATCAATGTTTATAATATATGGATGTAATGTATGCGCATGTAAGCTGATTTGCTGCATTGCTGAGGAAAGTAAATCCTTGACTGCTACTGAGGATTCCATTGAGAGTAATGTCATATACTTCTTGAGGAATCTGCTTGGGGAATCCAGAGAATTTTAATGACTTCTACTGAGGATTATTGACGGGAGTCTTTGTTCTGTCGAGGAGAAATAAAAACTCTGTAGGGAAAAGCTTATTCCTGTTTGGAAAAAGTTCAGGAGTTTCGGTCGTCTGCCACTCTACTGGGGAGTTACCCTAGGTTGGGGAGAAACAAAAGATAACCGTTATCTGGTTGATTTTCAGGCTTCAGGACAACTTGTTGGGGGAACCTGGAGAAACTGGATGATTTCCGCTGGGGATTGAAAGTTTCAGCTCCGCTGGGGATTGGTAGTTGGTAGTCTCAGCTCCGCTGGGGATCTGTAGTTCAAAGTTTTGGCTCCGCTGGGGATCTTAATGACATGCTGTAGGGATTGCTCATGGAATAACCTAAAGACGTTACATTTTCCTAATCTTTCCATCTGTCAGTAATTTCTCTTTTTCATCCTGTTTATTTGTAAACAATAATTATGTTCAAATGCATATGTTCATTAATGAATCATTGGATGTTTTTGCAAATAAAAACACAAGTGCAAATAAAAAGGCAAATAGTTTTTTGTACTTTGAAAGAGATATCTTTGTATTTACTTTGAATAAGTATTTTGTACAAAGGAGACAGACATCCTACTAAGAGGATGGTGTCATAAATAAGAAAAAATTTACACAAAGAAAGATAGTTATGTTAATAATCCCATGGGGTTCCTATTCTGCTATAGCCTCTGTATCTCCGAATATCTTGTCCATTTGTTGCTTCGTCCGAAGATGATTGAATTGATCAGAAGCCCCGAGTTTGTCCGTGAAGAGATTATCCTTAAAGTGATCCGACGAGACATAGTCATACGCTTTAATTCTCTAACTTTTGCCTGGACCGCCCTTTCGGGTTTTCAGTCCACCGGGAAACCCTTTTTTGCCCAAGTCGCCCTTTCAGGTTTTCAACTTGCCGGGTGTACATATTTTTTTTGTTTTATCCCTAATTTTTTCCCGAACCTTTTCGTTCGCCGGGATGCCCTTGTTTTGCCTAGGTGTGTCAACCTAACGGGTCTCTTATGCGTAGTATCTTTTGACTATGTCTGCGTTCGCAGGGTGTGGCAGGTCGTCGTCGTCCATGGTGGTTAAGATCATCGCCCCACCAGAAAAGATGTTCTTGATTACAAATGGTCCTTCATAGGTAGGAGTCCATTTTCCCCTGGGATCACTTTGTGGCAAGATGATACGCTTGATCACTAGATCTCCAACTTGATATACCCGGCGTCTGACTTTCTTGTTGAAAGCTTTGATCATCCGTTTTTGATACGTCTGACCGTGGCAAACAACAGTAAGTCTCTTTTCGTCGATTAAGTTCAGTTGATCAATCCGGGTCTGGATCCAATCATATTCACTCAAACCTACATCCTTCATGATTCTCAAAGAGGGAATTTGAACCTTGATAGGTAAAACAGCCTCCACGCCATATACCAAAGAATAAGGTGTTACCCCAGTTGATGTGCGAGTCGTGGTACGGTACCCGTGGAGAGCAAACGGTAGCATCTCATGCCAGTCCTTGTAGGTGACTGTCATTTTTTGTATGATCTTTTTGATGTTTTTGTTCGCAGCTTCGACAGCACCATTCATCTTTGGCCGATAGGGAGACAAATTGTGATGTTAAATTTTGAACTGTTTGCACAAGGCGGTGATCATAGTATTGTTAAGGTTTGTACCGTTATCAGTGATGATCCTTTTCGGGATATCGTACCGGCAGATGAGATTCTGCTTGATGAAGCGGGCAACAACATTCTTAGTAACAGATGCGAAGGAAGCTGCTTCGACCCACTTGGTGAAATAGTCAATGGCCACTAGAATGAAGCGGTGTCCATTGGAGGTTGTTGGCTTGATTTCCCCAATCATGTCGATTCCCCACATTGCAAATGGCCAGGGAGCCGTCAAGACGTTCAGAGGAACCGGAGGTACGTGTACTTTGTCGGCATAGATTTGGCACTTATGACAGGTACGGGAGTGTTGATAGCAGTCTGCTTCCATGGTAGACCAATAGTAGCCTGCCCATAGAATTTTCTTCGCCATCGTATGCCCACTAGAGTGAGTGCCAAAGGTACCTTCATGCAATTCAGCCATAATCCTTTCAGCCTCAGCCTTTGTCCACACAACGGAGCAGAATAGAATCATGATTGCGTTTGCACAGGATGCCATTACTTAGGAAAAACTTAGCGGAGAATCTCCTTAAGAACTTTTTGTCATTGACTAAAGCTCCTTCTGGATATTCTTGAGCCTCGAGATACCTTTTGACTTCATGAAACCAAGGTTGGTCCACTACTTCCTCGGTATTAATCTTGTGATAGTGCGTTGGTTCGTCCATCCGTTCAATGGTGATCTGGGGAGCCTCGTTATCCAAATTAAGTTTAAACATGGATGACATTGTAGCTAGAGCATCTGCTAGCTGATTTTCTTCTCGCGGGAAGTGCTCGAAGGTAATCTGCTCGAAATGTGGTAGCAATGTCAAGACATGTTCTTTGTAATGGATGAGGTTAGGATGTTTAGTGTCCCATTCTCCTTTGATCTGACTGATGACCAAAGCTGAATCCCCAAACACAACTAAAGATTTGATTCCAAAGTTTATGGCAGCCTTGAGTCCAAAGATGCACGCTTCATACTCTGCCATGTTGTTCGTATAGTTGAAGCAAAGTCTGGAGGTGAAAGGAGTATGGCATCCTTCCGAAGATATAAGCACAACACCAATACCACTACCAAGCGCATTTGAGGCCCCATCAAAGTACAGGGTCCATCAGGATCCTTGTTCAGGTCTGTCATATGGTCTGATTTCTTCAACTTTGTCCAATGTCATGATGTCTTCGTCAGGGAAGTCAAACTTCATGGATTGATAATCTTCTACAACTTGATGGGCCAGATGATCAGCTTGCACACTGCCCTTTATAGATTTTTGGGTAGTGTACTGTATGTCATATTCCGTTAGGATCATCTGCCATCTAGTTATCTTTCCAGATAAAGCAGGCTTTTCGAAGATGTATTTGATCGGATCCATCTTAGATATCAGCAAAGTGGTATGAGTCAACATGTACTTCCTTAGCCGGCGAGCAGCCCATACCAAAGTGCAACAAGTTTTCTCGAGCAGTGAATATCTTGTTTCATAGTCGGTAAACTTTTTGCTAAGGTAATAAATGGCGTGCTCTTTTCGTCCAGACTCGTCATGCTTCCCCAGCACGCACCCCATTGAATTCTCTAGGACAGTCAGATACATGATTAGCGGTCTTCCTTCGACTGGTGGCATTAAGATGTGAGGCTCTTGTAAATACTCCTTGATTTTATTGAAAGCAATTTGACAGTCATCATTCCATCTAACTACCTGATCTTTCTTCAACAGCTTGAAGATTGGTTCACAAGTAGATGTTCGGTGAGAAATGATCCTAGAAATGTAGTTTAGGCGTCCCAAGAAACCTCTGACTTCCTTCTCAGTGTGAGGAGCAGGCATTTCTTGTATCGCTTTGACTTTGGCAGGATCAACCTCGATGCCTTTGTTGCTGACAATGAAACCTAAGAGCTTACAGGACCGGACTCCGAATGTGAACTTGTTTGGATTCAACCTGAGCTTGTATTCCTTCAATCTGACAAACAGCTTTTGCAAGTGATCAAGGTGTTCTTCTTTAGTTTGTGATCGGGCTATCATGTCATCTACGTAGACCTCTATCTCATGATGTATCATATCATGAAACAAAGCTACCATGGCACGTTGATAGGTTGCCCCGGCATTCTTCAGTCCGAATGGCATCACTTTGTAGCAGAACGTACCCCACTGTGTGACAAAAGTAGTTTTCTCCATGTCCTCAGGTGCCATTTTGATCTGGTTATAGCCTGAGAATCCGTCCATGAAAGAAAATACTTTGTGTTGGGCTATATTGTCAACCAGGATGTCGATGTGTGGAAGTGGAAAATCATCTTTAGGGCTGACCCTATTTAAATCTCTGTAATCCACGCACATTCTTACTTTGTTGTCCTTTTTAGGTACGGGAACAATGTTAGCAACCCATTGAGGATAAGAAGTAACAGCCAGAAATCCAGCATTGAACTGTTTCATAACTTCTGCTTTGATCTTCTCTGACATGTCAGGTCTCATGCGGCGGACTTTTTGTTTCACTGGTGGACAGTCTTCTCTTGTGGGTAGACGGTGTACCACAATGTCTCTATCGAGTCCCGGCATGTCTTCGTATGACCAGGCAAAGATCTCAACATAATCATGCAACAGCTGAATTAGGCGCTCCTTGACACTTGGCTCTAGATTGGCACCCACTCTGATTTCCTTTCTGTCTTCCTCAGTACCCAAGTTGATTGTATCCAACAGCTCCTCATGAGGTAGAATAGCCCTTTCCTCTTGTTGTAGAAGTCTAGCCAATTCCCCTAGCACCTCACAATCTTCCTCACCTTCGTATTCGGCTTGGTAGATCAGATCTTTAGAGTCACTGAAGGCTATAGCAGTATCGTTACCCATGGGATCTGGAATGGAAGGGTACCTGCATTTATGAGTGTGGGTGTGTGTAAGGGTATATCCATCTTAAAACAATAAAATGTAAAAGAAAGACAATGAGCACAAAAGGTTTATATATGAAAAAGTATACATGGTTCATTGAATGACATATGAAAATGAAATAAAAACCCTTACAAATGGAACGATGTGCCTCGGGTAAGACACAAGGTTAAAAATGTACGAATTGTTTGCGAATTATTACAGTCCAACAGAAATGCGAAAGATAAATTACTGATCAATTAAAGTAATCAGAACAAAGTCTTTGGATTCCCAGTTGCACAGTTCTCCGCCGACAGTAGCAAATATCCAGTCTTCCAAGCTTCCCTCTTTGTCACTTTCCTCTAGTGCATTAACCCTTTGGTGACTGATCTTCACAGGTGGCCCTCCGGCACGGGCGCGACGCACGGCCTTCTGAGCAGTTGAGGTGAACCCCAGGCCGAACTTGTCTGATTTGTAGGGAATGTCTGGTAGCTGGCCCCAGATGGTGGATCCTCCTTCTTCCACTGCTGCCTTTGCATCCTTGAGAGATGACATCCAAGGTGGAGGTCTTGTGATCACAGGAGTTGAGGATACCGCCTTGGTCGCCACTATTTTTGGGGAGACTTCTTCAAAATGTTGGAAAGGGGTTTCAATGAATTCGCCATCCAATTCCATATATCGGAATGAATTCAGATGACTAATCATGTACTCCTCTTCCTCATGGACAATTATAACCTTCCCTTGGACAGGGTACTTCAACATCTGATGCAAGGTAGAGGTGACCGCACCGGCATTGTGAATCCAGGGGCGTCCCAACAGACAAGAGTACTAATGACGGATGTCCATCACATAGAATGTTGAATTGAATGTCTGAGTTCCCACCTTGATCGGGATGTCCACCTCCCCATGGACCATCCTTTTAGAGTCGTCGAATGCTCTCACAATTATGTTGCTAGGTTTTAAAGTCAGCCCCTCACAATCCAACCTATTTAGGGCTTTCTTCGGCAAGACATTTAAAGACGATCCAGTATCAACCAATACATGGGCTAGGGTCGTCCCCCTACACTCCACCGAGACATGTAGTGCATCGTTGTGTTTTCTCCCTTTGGAGGTTAAGTCATCATCGGAGAAACCCAGGCCATTGTCAGCTGTCAGACTGGTCACACACTCTTGGAATTGATCTGCGGACGTCTCTTACGGTACATGAGTCGTCTTCAAAAATTTTACCAAAGCTTTAGCATGCGCCTTAGAGCACAGCAGCAATGCTAACATAGATATTTTGGAGGGGGTCTGCCCCAGTTGTTCTACCACATCATAATCACTTTTCTTAATGATCCTCAGGATTTCTTCCATCTCCTTCTTGGATGTCTCAGGAATAACTAGTGATTGAGCCTTCGTCAGGACAGGCTCCTCTTGAACGTTCTTTCTTTATTCTCAACAGTGGAAGTAGGGATAGGAATTTTATTGTCTTCTTCGGTGGGTACTCTTGCAGGTACAATTGCTGGTGTAGAGGTAATCTTCGGAATGGCCACGGGTCCAAAGACTGTTGTTGGAGGAGCAATCTCTGGAGAGAAGATTCTCCCACTATGGGTAACCTTGCTTGTTCCAGTAATGTTGCTGATGTCGGAATTATCCTCTTCGGAGCTCTCCTCTTCGGTAGTCTGTTCAATCTGTTTGACACCATGGTAGTAGATTTCTCCACCATAGTTCCATGGTACTGTTTTATCTGATTGGTATGGGGTTGGCCCGGGCATTGTTATCTTAAGCGGAGCAGTCACTGGAGCAGATGTAATCCTAACGGGTTTTTTAGGAACCCTGGAAGGATTGGCGTATATGGTTATTATTGAAACTTCTAGAACTGGAATGGGTGAAACAGGAGCTTTCTCAAACAAGATTTCTTGATTATTAATCAGTTGTTGGATACCTTTCTTCAACAGAGGATAGTCAAATGATGCGGATAGGCAAATATGGCAATCTTTGTCACAACCTGGGAACACCCCAGCCTTTAACAAATTCAACTTGATGGTCGAGAGCGGAGTCAACAATTCATCCACGGTGTCAACAAATAAGTCTTCCTCAACAGCACTGGCATTGTGTCCATGCCTAGGCATCGGAGTGGAGATAACATTCGGTTTCTCAGGCGCTTCAAATTCAACTTCCTTCGCGTCTATCAGATCTTGAATCTTTTTCTTCAGAGTCCAACATTTGTCGGTGTCGTGCCCTGGACTTTCAGAATGGTACGCGCATATGGCGTTCGGATGGTAGTGTGGAGAAGCAGTATTAGGATTCTTTGGGGCCTCTTTTAGCATGGCCAGATTCAACTTCAGAAGATATGGTAGGACTTGAGTGGGAGTCATGTTAATCTTGGTGAATTTCCGTATTGGCCTTTCCACCCTTGGCTGATTATTTCTCAGCTGATTGTTTCTCGGTTGGTCTGATGCAGGCTTTTGAATCATAACGGCCCCCACCATTGGTCGACGCTTAGTTCTTCCCTGATTTCTCTGTGAATAGGCAACAGACACTTCCTTCTTCCCAACAAAAGGTTTCTTTACCAAACTTGAGGATGCATCTCTTTGAATTTTTCCGCTTTTTATACCGGCTTCGACCCGCTCACCGGTCATGATTAATTCGGTAAACCCAGATGAAGAACTCCCAATCAGGTGGTTGAAAAATGGTTGTGACAAGGTGCCAAGGAACATATCCACTAATTCTCTGTCGGATAGAGGGGGCTGAACTCTACCTGCGAGATCCCTCCATTTTTGAGCATAGGTTTTGAAACCCTCATTTGTTCCCATAGACATACTCTGTAACTGTGTCCTAGTCGGGGCCAAATCAGCATTGTACTGATACTGTTTGTAGAAAGCGGCAGCCAACTCTTCCCAATTACGGAAATTGGACCCTTCTAATTGGTAGAACCAATCCAACTGAGTCCCCGATAAGCTTTCCTGGAAGAAATGCACCCACCGATTTTTGTCAGCCGTGTGGGGCTGAATCTTTCTGACATATGACCTCAGATGTAGTTTTGGGCAAGAGATACCATCATACTTGGAAAAGGTTGGGACCTTGAATTTTTGTGGGATGACAACCCCTGAGATGAGTCCTAATTCTTCAAAATCCAAACCGGGCACTCTCTGAATCTCCATGGCGTTCAAACGATCCTCTAGCTATTTGTATTTATCATCAGCAGGAGGATATTGATCCTCAGAGTAATCAGGCTCTTCCTCTCCTTCGGATGTTGGGTCGTCGTTCACTTCCTGGGTCTTGGCCCCTCGGTTATCTCCTTCACCCGACGATGTTGCAAAATCCAAGGTTCGCCTGGTATATCCTTTAAACCTCCTTCCCATGATCACAACTCTGGTTGGTTTCTTCGTCTTCTTTTTCTTCTCTTTGGCTAGAAAAGTCTTCAACTCCTCTTGCCCTTTTGTCAGAGCCATGAGCATTTGTTGAAACTGGGCATTCTGTGCCTGAAGATCTTTCACAGTCTGTTCAAGATCCATCTCACTGAAATAAACATTAGAAGGATAAGGCGACCTATTATGAGAAACCTGTATGATGTTATGATAAATGAAGATGCAATATGCAAATGATTTCAAGGAAATTTAGAAGATTTAAATTTGTCCAAACCAAAAAAGACCACACGTCATATTAAATAGAACCAAGTTTGAATACATCATGCCTCCTTGGGCTTACAAAGAAAGAAACAAAATACAGCAAAAATTCTCAAGACAAAAAGACCGAACTCATCCTTTTTGGAGCAATGTAGGTATTCAGATTCTTTTCTTCATGAAGCAGCTTGGTGAGCTCCAGAACCTTCTTCTCGCTGGCGTAGTACTGAGTTTCAAAGGTGTCTCGCTCTTCCTTCAACTGAATCCAGGCTTTCTGCAGGTCTTCGAGAGAGGTAGGCATGTCAGGATGAAGAACGGTGTACGGGATGTCTCCTTCAATAACATGTTCAATGATGACGGGAAGGATGGAATGGTAAGGCATCAAGAGACTCTGGGCAAGAGCTTGTACCCACTTAAGGTAAGGCTCGAGAGGGATAGAGTTTTTATGTCCCAAAGTCCTACTGTCCACTTTGTTCACCATTCCCCAAGCACGTGCAAACCTCCGATGATAACCTTGGTCTTCTTTGTCGTAGTCGAAAACTAGACCTCGGACGAGCATCTCATGAGGGCCGTCTCTTCGGGCGTACCCAAACTGCTGAAGAGCTAAACACAGGTTATAGGTGATACCTCCCCTAATACCTAGCAGAGGTACATTAGGGAACTCACCACAGCGGTCAATGATTAAGATATCTTCCAAATATCTCGAGCACCAACGGATATCAGAGTGGGTGAGAGACATCATCCTTTGAGACCAAGTCAATCTTTGCTCGTTCTTCAATGTTGACTGAGGCAGGTGTGAAGTGAACCACTTAGTGAGTAGAGGGATACAACACAAAGGGTACCTCTTTTCTTCATGGTACGGGTATGAAGGCAATGCAAGATGTCTCCTAGCAAGGTGGGTATAGGGTTGCGAGAGAGAAAGACTTTGATGGCATTAACGTCTATGAATTGGTTTGAATTAGGAAACAGAACCAAACCATAAATGAGGAGAGCTAGCACGTCTTCGAAAGCTTGGAAATCCATGTCATCCCAGAATGAACGAGCTTTTTCCAATAGAAACTTAGCTAGAAAACCTTTAACCCCACTTCTTGTCTCCCAATTGTCTATGACGTCGGCCCTCTTCACATGTAAAGCTTCGGCGATGATTTCAGGTTTTGGAATCCCTTCTAGATCGGTGAACGGTATCTGATTAAGCACGGGCACCCCTAAGAGTAGAGAGAACTCTTCCAATGTTGGTACCAACTGGTAGTCCGGAAAAGTGAAACAATGATGTACGGGATCAAAGAATTGGAATAGTACACACATCATCTCTTCTTGGAAGTTGGATGTAGCCAAACTGAGGAGTCGACCATACTTCTTGGTAAAAGGAGAATCCCCGGGCACTCTTGAGGCTAGCTCTTAAAGTTGAGGATGTGCTTTTACAAAGCTGATTCGGATGGTGTTTCTTCGGAGAGAATTCATATCCTACAAAACAAAAACAAAGATAAATTTCTAAATCCTTGAAATGGTTAGTGAGTATGCATATGATGTTGATGATGTTTATGATGTTTATGTACAAGCAAACATATACACACACAACAAACAGATCCCTATGTTTCAGGCTTGCATGAGTTTGTAGATAAGTACCCTCTTGAAGTTTTAGTTGGCTCAACCTGTCCTAGAAATAATGATCGAGTTCTAAAGGATCTCAATATCACCGACCTTTCTTTTAGGCATTGTCTCAGCACAACAATCTTTTCTTGCGGCCGAGATATCCCAAAAGTCTAGCCTCAATGAGTGTAGTATCGAGTGTCAACCAATTTTCAGCTTTACACCGAAATCGGTTACCTCACTACGTCTTAATGGCCAAGTTTGTTCAATTAGGGTTCTAAGGTTAATTAGTGCTTTGCGACGCCACTCAGCGGCCTCGTATTCTCCTCGATTCACCACGAGGGATACTGGTACCCACAAACGCGTCACACTAACATAGCCATTGTCTCAACCATATTGGTCTATGCCATACAGTCTCCACAATCTATTGCTATTTACCTGAAAAGGTGCCCAAAATCCGGGTGGAGGATTAAAGCAAGCCCAATACAAAGAACTGAATATAAAGCACACAAATCAAATAATGAAAGCGAGTAAAAGTGATCTATCCCTAAGGTAACCCCGCTTTTTTTATTGGTCCCCAGCTGAGTTGCCAGTTCTGTGATACGGTGGGAGAACTGACTTGATGTTTTCCGTTTCGATCGCACTTGTGCGGTTAGCAAGAGTCGCCACCGACTTTTCTTTTATCCAAAAGGAAAGGTAAAAAAGCACAGGAAAGACCTTTCGAGATTATTTCTCGGGTTCGGGGGGTAGATTATGAAAAGGGAAGGTATTAGCACCCTTTTCATCCATGGTTTTCCATGGGCACTTAGTTACTCGTTTATATCACTTGCTTTCATTTGACAGTGTGCTTATAGTGTGGGCTTTGAAAGTATTTTGAAAAATCTCTTTGTAATGGTTCTCGTCTCTATAAGAACGTATACAAAGTTTTGTTTTGAAAATTGTTCCAAAGACGTGTTTGTGAATCGTGTTTTTAAAAGTGTTTTGAAAAGAGGTTTTGCAATGGTTCTCGTCTCTATAAGAACGTATACAAAATGTTTTGTCTTTTTTGAAAATCTTTTAAAATGAGAGTGTAGGTGTAAAAGTTTTTTGTCATGAGCAAGCGAGTAACTAAGAACGAATCTATCTACTCGAAAGGTCTTAAGTTGTTCTTTTCTTCCTCCTTTTAATGGTGCTATCTTACCATTGATTTGGTAAGAAGCCCCATCGTTGGATGTGAAGGGACAGGCGCGGGTCAATTTTAAAAATCATCGAAAGCAACTTATGAGACGCTTTAGCAATTTTTGTAAGGGACGAGGTCGTTTTATCGAAGGCAACATCGAGGGTCATCGAGGGACTACGATCTTTTTTTATCGAAGGGTCATTGCTAAAGCGTCCCATATTCGAGGGACATGATTGTATTTCCGAGGCAACGAGCGAGGTTACCCTAGAGGTGCGCGTGTGAAAAAGTGTGTTGGTTTCAAGTTATTTCATTCTTTGATTAGGTCATCTAGCGATTGATTTTTGAATCTTGCCATACACGCCTAATTACTATACAGTATATGGAAAACAGTAAATTGCGGGAATTGAAATTCTACGCTATTACAAAATATTCGGGAATGGGGGTACAATTTTTACAAATGGGGATGAATCAAATGAGATAGGAAGGTCCAAATATCAAACAATACAACCAAATCGAATTTTGTGCGATTTAATTAAAGCTATGATAATCCATGAGATAAAATCAACAAAGTATGAAATGTTAAGTATTTACTTGGAAAGAGAAAAGCAAAACTTATTCTAAAATAAAAATGATTGATTAAATTATATTCTTTATTATTTTTTATTTTTATTAATTATATAAGTAAATTTAAAGAAAGAAAACAAACTAAATTAATTTTTTTTGATGTTTTATAAAATGTAAAAATTAAATCTAAAACAAATTCAATTAAGGAAAGAAAAAAAATGATAAAAATTACTTACAACAACCTAAATCAATTTAATAAAAATATTTTAAGTTTTATGCATTTGTATAACAAAAAGAAAATGATAAGAAAATCAAATAAAAAAAAGTAACATGGGCTTAAGATGATCTAGATGTGAGGCCCAAACCAAAATGTTATTCTTGCTGAAGCACAAAAACAGGCCAAGGGGGGGGGGGGGGTGAAACCTAGCAAAGGTGTATGGGCTTAAAGGCAAATATAAACAAAACAAGCCCAAGTCTCTAACTCTGCTTAGTTGTTGATTAGGGTGAGAAAACGAAATTAGGGTTCTTGGAACCCTTTGTCACTCACAGCGTCGATCTTCACCTCTTCCGCTCATCTCTGTTGAAATCTCCTAAGCAAACTCACTATCCATCCCTATTTATTTTTGCGAACGAAATCACTCTCTTCATCTTTATCTCACCATGACTCGTATCTCTTTAAAAACCCTAATTTCGGATTTGAACCCTAAAGGAACGAAATTGATTCGTCTGATCTCTCCCTTAACTCTCTGTTGCCGGAGTATAACCGTTCTCGCCTCCCTAATCAGAATCTAACAATTTTCTTGACAAAAGGGTAAGATTTTTGTGTTATGATTTCACTGATTTTTATCTTGTTTATGCGTTTTCTTTTGACTACTCCATTCCTTTAGGTGCAGAGAAATGTGTTATGGAATTATGAGAAAGATGAAGAATCCATACCTGTTGGAACTTTACAATTTCTTGTGATTTTGAAATGGAGAGGGGAGAACGAAGACTGTACTCTGTGGTGGCGGAAGTTGTACGAGGGGGGAGAGATGAGGATGAAGGTGTTGGTGTTTCTGACTCTTTGGTAACTTCTCTGTTTCCTTTGAATGATGGTGATTAACAGTTTTCTGAATTTTTTGTGGTTTGCTACTATTTTTGTTTGATGATGGTTTTAGGCTTTTGGAGTTTTGGTACTGGTTTTGTTAGCTTGATGGTTAACAGTTTTTTTTGTTTGATGATGGATGCTGGTTTATCAATTTCAGACTTGTGGTTTTTTGGCTTTTTAACTTGTTACAGGTTTGATGAGTTTTGAGATGGTTGCTGGTTTATCAGTTTCAAACTTGTGGTTTTTGGTTTTTTTGACTTGTTACAGGTTTGATGAGTTTTGAGATGGTTTGACAGGTTTTTGTATTTTGGTTTTGGATTTGTTGATGTTCATCAGGTTTTGGGTTTGTTGATGTTCATCAGGTTTTGGGTTTGGTTTCAATGTTGACAGATTTTTTTAGGTTTTTTGATTGAGTTTGAGACTTGTGTGTTTTTTGAGGTTTGGCTCGATTCAGGTTTCTTGGATATGTTACTGATTTGGTTTTTGTTGTTTGAGACTTGTCTCAGGTTTGGGATCTTTGGCTTAGTATGTTTCGTTGTTGATTTATGTTTTGGATCAGGTTTGGGATGTTTGGCTTAATATGTTTTGTTGTTGATTTATGTTTTGGATCAGGTTTGGGATGTTTGGCTTTGTTACAGGTTTTGTTGGTTTGGGATCTTGCTACTGTATGCTGGTTAACAGGTTGCAGGTTTGATGGTGTGATCGGTGGAAATAGAACTGATTGTTTTGGAATGCTGGTTCGCGTTTGCGTTTTGCAAAATGTCGCGGTAAGCAAGAGTCGCCACCGTCTTTTATTTTCTCCAACAAGGAAAGGACAAAAGCACATCAAAATTCCTTTTCGAGATGCTTCTCGGGTTCGGGAGGTAGATTATAGAAAGGGAAGGTGTTAGCACCCTTTCTATCCGTGGTTATCCACGGGCTCTTAGGTACTTGCTCACTATGTTTTCAAAATGTTTTGCTTTTCTTGTGTTTGTGGGTTTTGAAAAGAGTTTTGTTTGAAAACTTCGATTTAACTCTTGTATCTGTCCTCAAGAGTGTATGAAGTGTTGTTTGAAAACTTTAGTCAGAAAAGTGTAGGTGCGAAAAGTATTTTTGTTTTGAAAGAGCAAGTACCTGAGAACCTCTACCTACTCAAAATAAATTAAGCTGTGTAAATGTCCTTTAGACAGTACCATCCCACTATTGAGAAGTAGGTAGCACCGTCGTTGGAGTTTTTCGGGTCAATTCAATTAAGGGACATGTGGTCACTAAAGCAATAGTAGGACGCCTTAGCGGTAACCCTAATGTCTTAGATCATTTTTTATCGAGGCAACCGTTTTGAGGCAACTTTGATCTTTAGACAGGAGGGCGACCTCTAAAACACCCTATACTCAATGACCACGTCGAGGCAACCAAGTGAGGCGTACCCTAGGAGTGGCATGTGCAAGTGTGTCAGGTTTCAATTTTGTTATCTTTGTACATGGTATGGTGAGCTACGATTGATTTTAATTTGAGAGAAATCTTGTCATGCATAGCCTAGTTAGCATACATCTAGCAGTTAATAGTTGCGGAAAATAAAACTAAACTATTATAGGGCGTCGGGTATTTACATCGCCAAAAACGAACCCTTGAACAGTAAATTGCGGGAAATTAAATGAAAGCGATAAAAGAGTCCTAATTAAAGCTATTACATCCTCGGAGCAATTACAATTATAAGATAAAAAATAATCATGAATAAAAAATAATCACATGCGCGAGGAAAATTGGATCGGAGAGTTTTTAGGGTTTTGACCCTTTTTTGAGAAAGAAGATTTTTGTTATTTTGTATTTAATTAAATTAAACCTAGACTAATTAATTAATAAAAAGAAATATTTTTTTGGTTTTTTAGAATATTTAAGGAAATAAAAAAAAAGTCAAAAGTTATTAAAAACCCTAATTCTACATTAATTTTAAATTATTGCAAAAAAGTTAAAATTAACCTAATTAAAACTAAATTAATTAATTACTTATTTATTTACAAAAATAACTAATTAAATCTAATAAATAAAAATATTATATTTTTTATGTTTTCTGATTTTTATTATGAAAATAAATATTAATTTGTTAGTTAAAATAATAATTATAAAAAATAATTAATGAAAGAAATAAAAAAGAAAAGAAAAGAAATAAACTTGAAGGGGGTGTTGGGCCCAATTTTGTGGTAGAGTCAGCAATTTCCAGGCCCATTATTCATTAGCCTGTTTGACTTTTCCAGTTATCCACGCGTATGTTGACCAGGGAGTATGGTGAGGACTCAGCTTTGGCCATTGGATTTGAGTTTGAAGACATCTGGCGCTTGGGAATTGGAGGTGTATGGTGGACCACGTTGTGAAATCTGCATGTGAACATAGGAAGAAAAATGGAATAAATGTTTTGGGGGACCTGGGATTCGAACCCAGGTCCCAAGGCTCATTGGCCAGCGTCCCTGCCACTACACCACATGCATCTTTTTATTATTTGGATAATAAGCAATTATTATATATGCAAGCAACTCAATATGCTGTAAATAAAAAACAAAACACGCGCTTTTCAAATTGGCCAACCAGATATCAACACATCATCGTCTTCAACCTTTGCCCTGTGTAAATAACATCAGATAGCGGGGTTTTTTAACCTCCACTACCTCCTGCAAGGAAAAATAGCGAATAGAAATATAGCAAACATAAATATTTTGCGAGGTATGGGTTTTGATCGTCTTGGCCTTACGAATTCAACCATGTATTCCATTGGTCTTAATTTTTCCTGGATTGAAAAGCCCTATTTGGAAGCTTGAAAACCCTAGAAATTTAGTCATGGCATCTCTCGATTCAGGGCATTACAGTTCAATTCAATCATTCCATTAGCTTTGTATGATCTCTAGCAATGCAAATCAGTCACAAAAACATGTTAAATGCGCATGAATTAAGAGATACAATTCTGAATAAGAAGTGCAAACCGTGGGACTGTATTCAGTGATTCCTTGAGCTTTGATGCCTGATTTTGATTGCAAATCAATCCTGGGACCTCCTGCAATGTATTTGGATGAACAAAACGCCTTGAATTGACCTAGAATGCAAGAACAGGTTTTGAGTTTTCTTGGAATTTCTTGAAATTGACAGGGTTGTTTCTGCAGCTTTCAATCGTGTACTAGGTCATGGTTTACTTGCATACATATAGGAGAAACAAATTAGGTCAAAGTTTTGGATCCAATCCATGTGCATTGAAGATTAAATCCTTGATTGAAAATCAAATATTCTTGATTTTCCATGATTAAACAATGTTGCCAAATTTGGATTTTTTTTTTATCTTTTGATTGTGCACGAATTGGTCAGCATATCTTGATCATATTTGCTTCACAAATTGATTTAAAAAACAAATCTTCTATTTTCTTACAATTTAAATTAATTAAATGAATTAATATATATTAAAAATCCATTTAATCAATAAATTTAAGAAAATAAATCCCATTTAGCTTGGTGGGTCGTGCATAAGTCATGGGTGAAGTTTCAAGAAGAGATTTGAGGCCCATTAGCAAAAGGAAGGGGTTTTGAGCAAAGTTGACTTTTGCAAATTCATGAAAATTTCCCAACTTCTCCAATGCACAACTTGCTCAATTTTGATCATATAACCATGTTCTTGGACATTTTGGAAAGCCCTTGAAGTCCTCTAACCAATGCCTTTGGTCCCATGTCATTTGGATTTACCAATCTCAAGTTATGGCCTTTGACTCAAAGTGTACTTTTGTTGACTTTTGAAATTGACCTATAATGTAAAAATTTGTAACTTCTTGTGAGAGCATTTCTTGATCTTGGAGTGTGAAGATGGATTGTAGTAGATTGCATCCTATTCAAAATTAGCTTTGGATGGAATTTTTATGATAAACCATGAAAGAGTTATGCCCTGGTCAAGATACAGTTGACTTTTATGCTGTCCAAAAATAGTAACTTTTGCATCTTGATGATTTTTGAGCTATTCTTGTGGAATCATGATCAAGGCTTGATCAAATGATGATTGTGAACTCAAAATGAGATGTTGACCAAAAATTCTGACTTTTGACTGCAAAATGACCATTTTACCCTTGCAGTTGATTGTAAATCAAATGGAGCTTTTGACTGTGTAAATTGGCACTGTGAGTCTTGAAACTTGGCATGTAGGTGCTAGAGAATGTATATAGGCCTATGAGACTTGATTGAACCATTAGAAACCCCAAATTCCTTGAAAGAACCAAAACCCTAATTTTGAATTGACTGCCTTAGGAAGTGATTTGACTGTACAACTCTTGAGCCATCTTGAACAATTTGAGGATCATTCTTGACAAATCTTGAGGAATATGGGAGGGCAAATTTTGGGGTACAACAGATGGTTTTCATGTGTTTGAAGCTTGGTTCAGTTCTTTGAGGCTTTTGACAGTTTGAGGCTTGTGTGTTTCAGTTTGAGGCTTGGTGATGCTTCTCTCCTTTTCGCTTGAGAGTTGTCCACTGTTATATTGACCCTCCTTTTGTTAAATTCATATTAAAAATGGTGGGAAACCAACAAATTGAATATTTTTAGCATATTGTTCTTATGGCCTTTTTGTTGCAGTTTTGTTTTTTAGCACATTCTATGCAACTTGTGACAGGCAGGGCAGCAAAGCTGTGCATCCCAATAACCTAGGTGACTTCTTTCCTCTCTTCTCTCTCAATGACAATAAGAAAGCAAATTGCTTTTTGCCCTTTTTCCCTAATTCTGAAAGGTTTGCATGGAAAATGATGATTTATGCCTCTTGAACAAGCTTTTGCTTATTTGACTTAGCTATTTATTTTGCCATACTGCTGCACTGCTTTTGTTGATGCTGTTTATTGTTTGCTATATTGTTGCCTCGTTTTTGTTGATGCTGTTTGAATTTTGTTTGGACAAAGCTGTTTGTTTGGATTTTGGGGCTGCTGTTTGGACAGTTTGCTTGCATTCAGTTTGTAGCATTTGTTTGATTCAGTTTTGCTGTTTGTTTGGACAATTTGTGGTATTTTGTTTGGACAGTTTGTGGTATTTTCTTGTTTGGACAACTTTGTAACATTTCTTGGACAGTTTATAGAATTTATTTTCCTTCTTTTTGTGAACCAAGAAGGATAACCTTCTTGTGATTTTCAAATAGATTGTGATGAAATAAAATGGCCTTCTGATTCCATTTTGCAAACCTTAATGATGAATGCCTCTTTTTTTGGAAAATTTTGTGCATGCCCAAATAATTTGTACTAACTATTTTTCTTTCTTTTGTTTTCATGTGAGCACAATGGATATGACAAAGCAAGGAAGGCAAGAAATTTGTGGCAAGCATGGAGGTCTTTGGAGATAAACAAAAGAATTGGATACGACTTCAATCTTCAGACAAGCTTAGGCATAGATTAATTCTCCTAGGCCAAACATTTAGATTTTCTTTGTAATTTAGAAAAATCATTCTTGTATTGTGATCAATAATTGTATCAATTCATTTTCAAATATGATAAGTTGTAAAACCTAAAGTATTTAAAAGAATAAATTATTTTGTAACAATGTATGAAATTGGAGAAAATCTTATGAAATGTTCTGGTGTTACTTGAAATCCTTGATCAACAATAACTTGTAATTTTCTCTTCGCATCCTAATTGATTTTTGAAATTCCCAATCAAGATATTTGAAACAAAATGCTCCAGTCTGGTAACTTAAATTCCAAGTAATCCCACTAATTTTGTAATTGCATTCCAAACAAACACGCACTGTATATTTCATTTCCTAACCAAACAAATATTTTAAGGACGCAAATCATATGGTCAACTTGAATCCCACAATCATGATTGTCCTAAATGACAGCCTTAAACTCCATCTCTTATCCCAATCAAACCATGCTCTGAGAACAAACATTGTCTTTTCAGTAAACTTGAGGAAGCATGAAGACCTGTGAAAACCAATTGAATTTCTGAGAATTCATTTTCTTTTGAGAATTGCAAGAAAAACCCTAATTGCTGGTTTACTGCCACAGAAGAGAATTTGTCTGGTCGATTTCTGAACCGACTTGAATATCCGAGAAACCCTAGGGTTGTGTCTTCTATGAAAATGGGAGGGCAAATTTTGGGGTACAACACCGACATTATGGTTCATCGTCTTCCTACGAAGGAAGACTGCCCTCCAATTAAACAAAGAGTTCGTCGCATGAGGCCTGACATGTCTGAAAAGATCAAGGCCGAAGTAATGAAACAGTTTGATGTAGGATTCCTATCTGTAACATCCTATCCTCAATGGGTGGCCAACATAGTGCAAGTGCCAAAGAAAGACGGAAAAGTTTGCATGTGCGTAGACTATAGGGATCTGAATAGGGAAAGCCCCAAGGATGATTTCCCTCTACCACACATTGACGTCTTAGTCGATAACACTGCTCAGCATAAAGTCTTCTCATTCATGGATGGCTTCTCAGGCTATAATCAAATAAAGATGGCTCCCGAAGATATGGAAAAAACTACTTTCGTTACACAATGGGGCACCTTCTGCTACAAGGTCATGCCTTTCGGGTTAAAGAATGCAGGGGCAACATATCAAAGGGTTATGGTTGCTTTATTTCATGACATGATTCATCATGAGATAGAGGTATATGTGGATGATATGATTTCTAGATCACAAACCGAAGAAGAACATCTTGATCACCTGCATAAACTATTTGAAAGACTAAAGAAGTACAAGCTGAGGTTAAACCCTCACAAGTGCACGTTTGGAGTACGCTCTGGGAAGCTTCTAGGTTTGGTGGTTATAAATAAAGGCATTGAGGTCGATCCTTCCAAGATAAAGGCCATCCAAGAAATTCCAATACCTCGGTCTGAAAAAGAAGTCAGAGGATTCTTGGGTCATCTCAATTACATTGCCCGTTTCATATCACACTTAACTGCTACCTGTGAGCCACTCTTCAAACTCTTGAAGAAAGATCAGGTAGTCAAATGGAACGATTAATGCCAGATTGCCTTTGATAAAATCAAAGAATACCTACAAGAACCTCCTATTCTCCTGCCTCTAGTTGAAGGAAGACCTTTGATCATGTATTTGACAGTACTAGAGAATTCTATGGGGTGTGTTTTGGGCCAACATGACAAGTCTGGCCGAAAAGAGCATGCAATTTACTACCTAAGCTAAAAGTTTACCGACTGTGAAACCAGATATTCACTACTCGAGAAAACTTGTTGTGCTTTAGTGTGGGCTGCTCGCCTACTAAGGCAGTACATGTTGACTCATACCACTTTGTTGATTTCTAAGATGGATCCGATTAAGTACATCTTTGAAAAACTTGCCCTCTCCGGACGGATAGCCAAATGGAAAATGATCTTGACTGAGTACGACATTCAATACATAAATCAAAAAGCCATCAAAGGAAGTGTACTAGCAGATCATCTGGCCCATCAAGCTGTGAATGATTATCAGTTAATGAACTTCGACTTCTCTGACGAGAATATTATGCTGGTCACCGACTGTGCAAAACCTGGACCGTATGACGGACCTGAACAAGGATCTCGATGGACTATGGTATTCGATGGGGCTTCCAATGCCTTAGGTAACGAAATTGGTGTTGTGATCATCTCTCCTGAAGGTTGCCACACTCCTTTTACTGCCAGACTATGCTTCGATTGCACAAATAATATGGCTGAGTATAAAGCGTGCATCTTAGGTCTGAAAGCTGCCATTGACTTAAGGATCAAGCATTTGGATGTGTTTGGAGATTCCGCCTTGGTGATTAGCCAAGTAAACATAGATTGGGACACTAAACACCCAAATCTTATTCCTTACAAGAAGTTTGTGCTATCCTTAATTCCTTACTTCGAAGAAATCACGTTCGAGCACTTCCCTAGAGAAGAAAACCAGTTGGCTGACGCTTTGGCAACCATGTCCTCAATGTTCAAAGTCAGATGGGATAACGAAGCCCCTATGATTACAATTGAAAGATTCGATGAACCTGCACATTGCTATGAGCTTGACACCGACGCGGAAAATCCATGGTACCATAAGGTAATGAGATACCTTGAAGCACAAGAGTATCCAGAGGGAGCATCTATCAATGACAGAAAGTTCTTACAAAGATTTGCGGCCAAATTCTTCCTAAGTAACGGGATATTGTACAAATGCAACCATGACTCGACTCTACTCCGATGTATGGATAAGAAGGAGGCATAGGAAATCATGGGAGACATGCACAATGGCCTTTTCGGTACTCACTCAAGTGGACATACAATGGCTAAGAAAATCTTAAGAGCAGGTTACTATTAGTCAACGATGGAGACCGATTGTCATCAACATTCAAAAACTTGTCACAAATGTCAAATCTATGCTGACAAGGTCCATATACCTCCAATCCCTCTGAATGTCATGACCGCTCCATGGCCATTTGTAATGTGGGGTATTGACATGATCAGAGGAATCAAGCCCACAGCTTCCAACGGACATCGCTTCATTCTTGTTGCTATTGACTATTTCACCAAGTGGGTCGAAGCTGCCTCCTATGCATCAGTAACCAAGAATGTGGTATCCAGGTTTATCAAACATAACCTCATCTGCCTTTACGGTATTCTTGAAAGGATCATTAATGACAACGAGACTAACCTCAACAATGCTATGATTACTGAGTTGTGCACTCAATTTAAGATCAAGCATCACAATTCTTCTCCGTATAGACCGAAAATGAATGGCACAGTCGAAGCGGCCAACAAAAATATCAAGAAGATTATGCGAAAAATGGTAGTGACCTATAAAGACTGGCATGAGATGTTACCATTTGCTCTACATGGCTACCGTACTTCATCCAGAACATCAACTGGGGCAACTCCCTTCTCTCTAGTCTATGGCATGGAAGCTGTTTTGCCAGTAGAAGTTCAAATTCCCTCGCTGAGGATTATGATTGAGACAGGTCTAGGCGAAGATGAGTGGATTCGAACGAGATTAGATCAACTGAACTTGATTGATGAAAAACGATTAGCTGCTATTTGCCATGGTCAGACGTATCAAAAACGAATGATCAAGGCCTTCAACAAAAAGGTCAAGCATCGAGTATATCAAGTTGGTGACCTGGTGATAAAACACATCATTTTACAACAAGGTGACCCCAGAGGAAAATGGACTCCCACCTATGAAGGGTCGTTTGTTGTCAAGAGAATTTTCTCTGGCGGTGCCATGATGCTGACTACCATGGATGATGAAGATTTCCCACATCCCATAAACGTGGACATAGTTAAAAAATACTACGCATGAGAGACACGTTAGGTTGACACACCTAAGCAAAATAAGGGCATCCCGACAAACCAAAAGGTTTGGGCAAAAATTAGGGATATATGCAAAAGATTGTACACCCGACAAGTTGAAAACCCGAAAGGGCGACTTGGGCAAAAAAGGGGTATCCTGGTGAACTGAAAACCTAAAAGGGCGGTTCAGGAAAAAATTAAGGATTAAAAGCGTACGACTATGTCTCGTGAAATCAATATATTTAATTCTATCACCAAGGCCCAAGTTCAACTGGACTAGGATCAATCCAACCAATTTCGATCAACGGAAAAGGATATTCAAAGACATATGGGGCAATAGTAGAGTCGGAAGGCAATAAGATCATTTCATATGGCTATTTGTTTTCATTCTCAATTTTTGTTTTCCTGTTGGCGATTTCCTCTTACTAGGATTGCCGTCTCTATGTACAAAAACGCATATTCATGGGCAAAATATCAATACAAATACACTTTGAAGTGCAAAATTTTTTATCTCTGTTTTGAATGCAAATTTGTCCAATGACTAAAATTGAATGAACATATGCATATGAACAAAATTAAAGTTATTTGGCACATGTGACCTGCTAAGCAATAACATCAACCAAGCATCAGCACCCAGCAGCAGTAAGCATCTCTTTTAATGTATGTGAAATAACCCCACAAAGTTATCTCATCATCATTATCCCCACCGGGGCGGTGACAATAAACCTTTCCCCAACAGAGTTGCCCACAATCTCCTTACACGGGATAATCCCTGGCCAGAGTCCCAACCTCTTGACAACTTATTTCCCTAGCCAAGTGTAAAATTTTCAATACACAACGATCAAGACACCACAAGTTTCCCAACAGAGTTAATTCCCCAGCGGAGTACAAACTCTCCAGTTAGGTCCAAACTCCCTAGTTGAGTGCATCTTCTCCAACCAAGGCTTTCGCCCCAGCGGAGTATATCTTCCAACCAAGATTTTATTCCCTAACAGAGTTAATTCTCCAGCGGAGTACAAACTCCCCAATGAGTCCAAATTCTTCAGCTGAGTCCATCTTTCCCAGCTAAGTATATCTTTCAAGCGAGGGTTTTTATCCCCAAGCGGAGTTCATCATCCCCAGCTGAGTATATCCTCCCCAGCTGAACCCAAATTCCCCAGTTGAGTCCAAATTGCCCAGCTGAGTACATCTTCTTCGACCAAGGCTATTTTCTTCAAACAGAGTTTATCCTCCCCAAACTGAGTCTGCCTTATCCGACTGAGCCTATACTCTCCAATTCGAATTCCCCTTTCAAATGACTGCAAACCACATGGCCACAACCCCTAATCCCCAGTAAATCCTTCCAAAGCCTTTACCGAGAAATGCTATGAAGCCTGGATCCGACCAAATATTATCAAAATTTTCAAAGTAATTACTGAAGCCTGGACCCGACCAGATAACAGTTTGACTTCTTGAGTTATTGAAACCTGGACCCGACCGGATAATAGGTGATCTCATAATGCTATGAACCCTGGACCCGACCAGATAATAGCCTAATTCTTCAAGAACCTAAAACTCAACCCGACCAAGGTTGAACTACCTTTCCCCAGTAGAGTTGCCTCTCCGTCCCCAACAAAGGACTGAGAAACCTGGACCCGACCAGATATCAATCCTCATTTTCATCCTTTCAATAAAATCATTGCGAAGCCTGGAGTCGACCAAATAAAAATCATCCTCAGAAAATCATTGCGAAGCCTTGAGCCGACCAGATAGCAATCATCCTCAGAAATTCATTGTGAAACCTGGAAACCGACCAGATAACAACTAAATCCCCAAGCAGTTTATTGTGAAGCCTGGACCCGACCAGATAACAATTGACTTCGTCTCAAAGAAATCTGCAAAGCCTGGACCCGACCAGATAACAGTTTTCAACCAGTTTATTATGAAGCCTGGACCCGACCAGATAACAATTGACTTCGTCTCAAAGAAATCTGCAAAGCCTGGACCCGACCAGATAACAATTTTCAACCAGTTTATTATGAAGCCTGGATCCGACCAGATAACAATTGACTTCATCTCAAATAAATCTGCAAAGCCTGGACCAGACCAAATAACAGTTTTCAAATGGTATATTGTGAAGCCTGGACCCGACCAGATAACAATTGACCATGATCCCAAGAAAGACACTATGAAGCCTAGATTCGACCAGATAATAGTACAGCTTTCCAAAAGACCATAAAGCCAGGACCCGACCAGATGACAAGTTTTCAAAGGGTTTTCTGTGAAGCCTGGATCGGACCAGATAACAGTTAATCTCTGCATCCCCAGCAAGTTGTAGTAAAACCTGGACCCGACCAGATAACTATTCAATTTCAAGGAATTTTCTGCAAAGCCTGGACCCGACCAGATAACAGTTAATTCATCTCCTCTTCCAGTAAGTTTCCACGAAGCCCGGATCCGACCGGATGGCAGCCAATTACTTTATCCTCAACGACTGTGAAGCCTAGATCCGACCAGATAACAGCTAACATCTGAGCGATATTCCCCAGCAAAAGCATCCCTTCAATAAAATTTAGAGATATGCACATTTCCAACAGGCAATCAAAGATCTAACCTCCCTGGATTTCCTCAGCAGCAGTCATGGATTTATTATCCCGGACGAAAATGCACATTTCACATTCATACATCATAACATGTACATATCATATGCATTTAACATGATACCACATCTGGGGAACATCATGCAAGCATATGCATTTCACTAATCCCTTTTTCTCCTAGGTAAAACGTCAAGTTTAGTGTAAATCAGCAAAAGATTTGTGCTGACATTTTCTCCAGCATTTACCAATATTCCTCCAAATGGCATCTATAAGCCCATTCACCATCCATCTTCGAGTGCAAATTTCTGGGCACTCTAGTGTTCAATCATCTTTCACCTTTAAGTCACGAATGGAGGATCCGCCAATCTAACTCTTCAGGTTCAAGAAGTTTGAACAGGGGCAACTGTTGCACCCCAAAATTTTCCCTCTCATTTCTCAAGGAATCACCCTGGATCCTCAAATTTACTTTCATCAAGTCTCCAAGCCTTGAACTATAAATTTTTCCAACCAGACCATTCACAAGGGCAAAATGGTCATTTACACACTGGAAGTCCAACTTTGACTTTTTGGATCAAAATCAAATCTCAAAAATTATATTTCATCAAGACATGTTGAAATATGAAGTTTGCTTCATCAAGAGTTGCAAAAGTCAAATTTTATTTTGGAAGAATCAAATTCTAAAAAAACTTAGAAAATTTTCTAAGTATTTAAGAAATATAACAATTTCAGAACTTCTGAGCCAGTATTCATACTCAGCAGATTCTGGATATTTCTCAAGACAGAAGTTTGGTCAGAGCTTCTGGACCAGAGTTCACAAAGGTTCAGTCAGAGTTTGCAAGGTTAAGTCAAAGAAGGTAACAAAGTGTGTTGTAAGTATACTGGAAGTTCTGAAGGATCCCTCAGAACATGCTGAAGTCAGAAGATAAGAGGATCAGAAGATGAGATTCTACGCAGAAGCAGAACTTCTAATCCAGAGTCAAGCAAGGATCCAGAGTTTCACATGGGAACTCATTTAATACTCACAACCGCCTCTGAGTTTGTATTTAAGGGATTTTCTCAACGTGTACCCCTACTGCCTTGGGAAGAAGAATTTATATGCAAAAGTATGCTAGACCCACACGCTGTCTCTACTTTTCATTAATTCACGCTGCCAAATCCAGCTGAAGTGTTGTTAACCATCCAACTTAGATACGTTGAACCCCCACTTGTTTGAGCTTACTTCAAGAGTAAGTCATCATCTAGCAGATGATGTTGGTGTCACTTGACCGCCCAATTGCAAAACTTTGCCTATAAATAGAACACCATTGACCATTGAGAAGGGGTCCCAAAAAATTGAAAAAAAGAGAGAAAATTGGTGAAAGAGACGAGAGAATTAAGGAAGAAAAGCTTTGAACCACTGCAAAAATTTCAAGAACCCAGGAAACTATAAACACAAAATACCAAAATCTTAGCATTGATTTCTTATATTCAAACTCCATTGTTCTTCAAGTGTTCTTGACTAAAGCCACCCACGTAGTTGTTGATTCATGCATCAGAAGTTACCTTAACTTCTGTGTTCCTATTGCTATTCAAACTCCATTCACTTCCACCTCCAAGGAGTCAGAATATCACCCTTTGGGTTGTTCCAGAATTTATCAATCCCCATCCTTCTGAGTACGTGAAAAAGATACTCAGAACATCACCAGAATTCAAGAACATCCTCCAGTTCACAGAACCCTTTCAGCTACAAGGTAAGTTTTTTGCTGACTCTCCTCATAATGGATTAAGCATTGTCAGATTTTGCACATTCAGCGCAATGTAGATATTCTGATTCTAAGGATGTGCATATTCTGAAATTCATGCATCTATTTGCCTAAGTAGAGGAAATCCCAGTTCAGAACTTCATAAAAAAAATATAGGACTCAGATTTAAAACCAGCAAATACATGTTGCTTCTGATTTGTGCTTCTAATATTTCATGAAATTTGTCTTAACTATCATACATGCAACCTCTGTTCTGAAAATGACTAAGCTGTAGATATTCTGATTGACATGGAGAAAGGTAAAGTTCTGACATTTGCGTCAAAACTTTTGAAAACTTCTGAACTTCCATATTTTTGCTAACTTGTTTCTGTTTGTACAGCCAAGGCAAAGTCATAACTTCTGACTTCTTCTATTTTCAGCACTTTGTGCTGGTTATGTTTCCTTTCTTTTATTATTTTGCCATCATATTATTTCTTTTTATTAATCAAAAAAACCACCAAAAATATTTTATATTCACATGTTATATTTATTTTAACATAACAACATCAAAAATATTTTCTTAAACAAAAGTTATTTTCCCTTTTTCAAACAGGCAAACATTTTACATTTTTCTGTACATTCTTATCTATTGCAATGTGGTTGTGATAGTAACCTAGAATTTTTAACTTGCAATCCCCATTCACAAATATGTACCCCCATCTCCCAAGTATTGTAATAGCGTAGGACTTTACATTTCTGTACTGTTATTTCTTTCAATATATGCTAGTAATTAGGGTGCATGACAAGGTATGAAAATTGACAAATAGATCACCCTAATCAAGACAAATTATGCATGTAATCAAGCACACTTGCACACTTACACCCCTAGGGTAATTCCACTTATTGCCTTATAAAAATGGCCATGTTATGCATGTGAGAGGTCTTAGCACAAATAAATCGGAAAAAAAAGAAGATCATAGTCCCTCGATGACGCTATCAAAGTTGCCTTTCAAAATGATCTTAGTCTCTAAAGAAAAAGTGATAAGTTATCTCACAATATTGCTATCATGGTCATACGATGACCCATGCTTGTCCCTTCACATCCAACGATGGGGCTTCTTATCAAAACAATGGTAAGATAGCAACGTCTAAAGGAGGGGGAAAACACATTTAAGATCTTTTGAGTAGGTAGATTATTTTTAGTTACTTTCTCAATTTCAAAAACAAATATCCTTGCTATTTTCAAAACAATCACATACACTTTCCAGACATCTTTTCAAACTTGAAATATTTTCAAAAGCTCAACACTTTGCATACATTCTTACGAACGCGAATCATCGCAAAGTTTTCCTAAACGATGGCTCCTTTTCAAAACCACACAAGCGCACAATTTTTCTAACAAAAGCAAGTGATCTAGTAAGTAACTAAGAGCCCATGGAAAACCATGGATGAAAAGGGTGCTAATACCTTCCCTTTTCATAATCTACCCCCCAAACTCAAGAAAACATCTCTAAAGGTATTTCCTGTGCTTTTTCACCTTTCCTTATTGGATAAAAGAAAAGTCGGTGGCGACTCTTGCTAAACCGCAACATTTGCAAACACAAACACAAACCCTCAAGTCAATTCTCCCACCGTATCACACTTGTACCAACACTTTAAGCAAAACATGAAGAAATATTATCTGCACCATCCAAGAAAGGAGTAAGAGGCCTAAACAAATAAGAAAAATTTTTAGGCCCAGCCGAATTACACACATGGCGCCCGCCACCTAGAACTAGGCGCCCACCATGGGGTCTGGGTATTACTCGGGGCAAAATGCTCCAAAACTCCATTTTGCCTCTTTCAACCTCTAAACCTCCATTTTTACCCATTCCAAGCCTCCATTAAAACCCACTTAAGTCCATAAATTTCTCATTTATCCACCATCCCACTAACTATTCAAACTTCCATTTTCAAAATCCTCCATTAAAATCCACTAAAACCTTTTTTCTTCACCACTCTATAAAAACCCATTTTCACTTTCTTTCTTCAACCTCAAAGAACAATAATGGAGTATGATGACTACATTCTTTGTGAAGGCAAATCCGAGGAAAGGCAACAAAAGATCCTCGAGAGATTACACGGGCGAGACATTGTCTCGACCAGGTATGTTGACGAGGATTGTCTGTATACTCTAGGATTATACCATAGTATTTTTCACATGTTAGATATTTTAGGAGTGCATGATATCTTTTCTAGGAAAGATCCTACCTTTGATAGGTTGACACAGGAATTTTTAAGTTCCTTGATCTACATTGTAAATCCTAACACTGCCAACACAGTCGGTACAATGAAGTTTTGAATGTTTAATGTTGAATATGAATACACCACCGATGAACTAGCAGATAGGTTAGGAATACCTCATGGGGATGGCGCTATTTGTGAAAAACCATTAGATTATGATTGGTCGATTGAGGAATTTTCCTTCTGGCATAGATTGTCAAATTCTACAATTACTTCTTTTGAAGGAATTCTTGCCTCAACGATCCATAACCCGACCATTCGAGTTTTTCATTATATGTTGGCTTGTACCATTTTTGGTCGGGAGAATCCGAACAAAGTAAATGCAAAAGAACTTATGTTTTTGCATGTGTGCCTCACAAATAGGAGGATTAATTCGGTTCCTTTTATGCTTGCTCACATGACTGATGTTCTAAAGAAAACATGGACCATTGCTTTTGGAGGTTTGATTACGTCTATTGCTAGAGCTCTGAATCTTGACACTGAGATAGCTACCTTGACACCTCTACCTCTCCGCATAATAAACTTAAAATTTCTGAAAGACGTGAAATTGTGCAAAGTAAGGAAAGAGGGAGGTTTTGATATCATGGTTCATGGAATATTTACCCCATCTATTGTTTTGCCATGCATTAGGCGTACTGATATACGAGAAGAGAGGAACTGGACCGACAAAACCAGTTCCCCGATCATCTTGTATCCCCACACCATGTTTCACATGCACACACAACACCATATTCTTCTCACTTTCCTGCAGGTACAACTTCTAGTTTCCATTTCACTGAGGACATGTGGCGAGAGCATCTAGCTCGAGAAGAACGGCGAGATGGCCTTATTTTAGCTATGCATCGGCAGATAGCCTATGGCATGAAGTTTATGCGTACATCACAGCAGCGGACCAATCATTATATCCAGACTATCATGGAATCCCAGACCGCCATCTCTGCTGAGCAGCAGCTTCAGCGAGTTTACTTTCAGAGACACTTTATCTTAATGGAGCCACTCAAGCCTCCGTGCTAGATCATTTTCGGCAGCTGCAGAGTGATAATCATCGTCATCGCAGCAGATCCTGTCATCCTAGGCATTCAGAACAGGGAGGCGAGGGTACCATTCGCCAGCCATAGTTTATCCAGGTTACTCTTTCCTTATCTTATTTCGAAACATTGGGGACAATGTTCGATTTGAGTGTGGGAGGAGACTTTATTGCTTTTCTTTTTCTTTTTTTTTTTTACTTTTTTTTTGCTTTCTAGTTTATTTATCTTGTTTTGTTAGTTAGATTTTAATAAATTCATGTGCTTGACGAGTCATCTGTGTGATATATCTTTACTTCCCCATCTCTTTAGCCTTACCAAAAAAAAAATTGACAAAAGAAAACAATGTGTTTTGAAAAATTTGGGCTTTAAAACAGGTTTGAGGTAGGATGTGGGCGACTTGGGAAATCTTTTTGAAACATCGGTATCATCTTAACACCATAAGCTTCATGATTATAGGAATCAATCCCGATACCCCATATTCCATGACCTTAATTATCATCCCAGAATAAGTCCTCTAGTAGTTTATCCTAGTAGTCTGCTCCGACTTAAGCATGCTCTACGTAGGGGACCGATGAAAATAAGTGAATGATCCTTCTTTTTTGTGCTTTTGAAAATGCAAACTGCAACACCAAGCTAGGAGACCCTCACACAGTCATTTAACCCAAAATGTTGTAAAAACTTGCAAAAAGAATAATGAGAAAAAGTTTGCCCATTCTTGGTTGGTTTAGAGGTATCTGGTGCTAGACTTGGTAGGGCAAATTACGATCCGATCCCTCACAACTGCAATTGGGTCAAGAAAAGAGGTTACACCAACTTATGTACCAGAACCCCATGCTTGAGATCAGAACCACTAACCAGTCACTCTATTATGAGTATGTAAGGATAGCAGGCTTAATGTGATTGCACCTGAATGAAAAAGGATTCGAAAGAAATGAAAAGCTAGGCCCAGGTATAGTGGCATGATATGGATTGGTTTGTATAGGAACAAAGTTTATGTCCGTCCGCAGAAAGTGTTGTTACAATACCCTTGGTACATTCAGTTAGTACCTATAAATACATCATGTTTTGAACTTAGAAGCCTTTTTAGCCCAAATCGTTTGTTGATGTTGTTTTTCTTTCATGAGCAATACATAGTTTTTGCTTGAGGACAAGCAAAGGTTTAAGTGAGGGAGAATTTAAAAACACTAAAACACACCACATATTTAACTCAAATTACACATGTTTGTTATGGTTTTTATTGTCATTTTCTTATGTTATGCTTGTTTTTGTTTTGTTTTCATGTATTTTGATTATCTAGGGCCCCTCTTGAAGAAATGAAGAAAAACGAGAAAGAAATCAAGTTTTTGAGCAAATTGTACACATGGCATCCAGCATGGCGCCCGCCATAGGGTAGGCTATGACATGGATTGGTTTCAACTGCCTTCAACTGCCACGTTCTCCCCAACTTCCCACCCTTGTACACATGGAAGGCGCCATAGGGGGCATGGCGGCCGCCACCCTTGTTAAATGGTGTCCCGCCCAAAAGGAGTTTGGGGAAACTTGGTAATTCCATGGAGTATTGTTCTTCTATAAATAGGAGGTTCTAGTTTCATTTTCTTTCCATCCAAGCTTAGTTACAAACTTAAGCCATATATTGTCAGATTTTGTAAGTGATAATCCTTCACATCAAAGAGTTATCACACCATTGATAGAGTCTGTAATCGAGTTTGGAGCACTTTAGTATAAGTTAATCCTGCCACCATTTTCATTTCCAGTCGTATTTATTTCCGGTTGTACCTGATTTAAAGCCTCCTATTTGGAGCAGGTTTTTATATACAAGTCTCGCTTTACTTTATTTATTTTATTGCACTCGCTTTACTTTGTTTATTTCCTTGTCTTGCACTTATTTACTTTCTTTATTTACTTGTCTTTTAAAGTATTTTTACTTTAAGAATCTACTTTAACATGATCTATTTTAATATGTATGTTTACATTTCCAAGTCTGGCTAAATTTTAAAGGTTAGAATGTAAGTATCATAGTTAAAGTGATGTTCTATATAATGTGTCTGTAGAAATACTTAAGGGTTGTTTTGGTTTTTAACACAAGTTTTCTACACTTTATTTTTTATTGGGTAAGATCGAAAGTCGTCCATCCTTCAGTTAAACTTGGGTAGTCTTAGTTGTTCAAAGGAATTGAAAGCGCTTTGTTCAATTAAGTAGGAACCTTTTAACACTTTTAGAAAAACGATTTCAAAACTCTTTTTGAACGCGTTTATGGATTTAAATGTCTAGTCCTCTTTTGGTTAGAAGTTCCAAGTCAAAATTACTTTTCAAGTAAGTCAAGAAACTATATTTCTTAAAAATAGGTTTATTACTTTAACGCAATGCACGCCTTTTTATAAGTGATAATAATAGGGATTGATTAAAGAATAAACTCGGTTCTGAATACGCGAAAGCGACAGTTCCTGTTAAATTAGTTATTTTCATGAGTAGAAAATATTGCTCTAAAAGTAGTTCTATTTTGGAATATTATCATACTGTGTGAATTACATTCAAGCCTGTTATTTTTATCTGAATTTATATCTTCATACTTTACTTTCACTGTATACTCATAAACCCCTTAATTGGTTTACCTGAGATAAACATCGTAACAACAGAAATCGATAGATTAACGTTTGGTCTATGTGGGATCAATAATCTTTTATATTACTCTGACGCGTTTCGTATACTTGTGAAAACCACGTATCAATCTGCAAGGAAAATATGTGAAAAACAAAAGGGTACCACTGGGGCTCGAACCCAGATCCCTATAGTATACGCGCACTTGTTTTACCACTGGGGTGGCTGTTTCATCCGGATATGAAACACCCCCCAGTAAATATATTATAAAATAAGTCATAAAAATTTGAAATGGCCATCTTCATCTTCCTCGCACGCAGGAACAACAATAACACCAACATTGTTCCATTTTGATTTTGTAAAATGCTTATTTCTCAACCAAATTGAAAACTTCCAAAACCAAACTTTCTTGATTTTTTTACAAGGAATGCAACCATATAAGTTTCAGAAGCTATGGATTAAAGATGAGTGTGAATTTTGTTTGGTACCAAACTGAAAACCTAACATTTCAAAAAACTCAGTTCCAAAATTCTCATCACACAGTCAACTAAAATGAGATTTAAGGACATGGTTAGCTTCATAGAGATGATATCTACATTTCATTTTTTGAAATTGAAAGCAAATGATGTATGGATAAGGATATCACAGTTTGAGTTTTTTACCTCTTTGGAGAAAAGTTCAAAGCTTCTTCTAGCTGTTCCAGGTGCAATGTGATGATTGATTAAGCTTCCTTGGACCTCCTTGAAGTTTTTCTAATCCTTACTTTATGCTGAAAGTGTTTGAATCTCCCCAACCAAGTCAAGTTGTAAGCTTCAGTTATGGAGTTTATAGGATGGTGATGATGATGTCACAGAAGTGTAACAAGTGTATTTATGAGTTATATATGATGTTTATGAAGTGTTAGGATGATTAACTTGCAAAGATATGACAATGGTGATGAAATTCGAAGAAATGGTGCTTTTAGAGCTTTAATGGAGTTTTGGAGAAATTTCAGAATTTGAGAGAGTATGAGGGTGTTTTGAAGCTGTCAATTCATGTCTTTAAAGTGCAATTGAGTCTCTTATTTATAGGGAAACTTCAGAGATCAAGAGTTGTCTCCAATTTCAAATTGTGGAGTTATGGTTTGGTTGAGATGGAAGTAGCAAGTTTCATGAAAATGGTGGTTCCAAGTTTCAAGTACAAGCATGGTATCAGTTTGTTGGGTAAATGGGGTTTGGTTCATGCTTTTGATCTTGCTTGCAATCAGAGATATAAGTTACAAGGCTCAATGCATTGACAATTTTCATAAAGCTTGCTTTACTAGAATGGGAGTGTTGCCTTTCTTCCCAAAATAGCAAAATGGATTAGATAAAGCTTGAATCAAATGGATAATAGCTCAAAAGCAAGTGTAATCTTCTGATTAGGGAGAGATTTGTGGGTTTAGAGTCTTGCAAAGTGAGATTACAAAGCATGGTTATGATATTTGGTCATGAGTTCATCATAAAAATGACTTAGAATTTAAGAATGAAATGCCAACTTCAACTCTTCAAATATCTCAGCTCAAGTATGATCTTTCCATGCTCTTGGACATTTTGGAAAGCTTGAATCGAGATATACAACTTTCATGTTGACCACTTTGGCTAAATCAAATGGAAACTTGGTGAAAATTGCCCAAGAAGTTGGGATAAAAAACTGATCAAAACTTGTTGAAATTTTTTCTAAGTGTTGGATAAAAAATATCACAACTTCATGGGCTCATATCTCTTAAATTAGGCACTTTTTGAGGATCATCCCACAGTAACAAAGTTGTAGAATTCATAAATCCCTACAACTTTCTTGTTGAAAATTTTCTTTGAATCAACTTGGATCTTAGTAAAAAATGGCCATGAAGTAGTGACTTTGTTAAGAATAAAACACTTAGAATTTTTCTAAGTGTTGGAAAATTTTCCAACTTTTGACTTTTGTTGACTTTTTTTTATTCTTGATGACAAAGTTTGAAAGTTTTGAATGTTTTGATGATTCTTGATTTTTGAATTCCAATTTTGACCAAAAATTCAAAGTTTGACTTTTGAGTGACTGTTGACTTTTCATTCAATTGATTCAATTCTTCAACTGTCAATCACTTGTATCTTTGAAGATGTCTTGAGCCATGTAATTAGATTAAGATGTTGTATTCGATCCCTTGATATCATGCTTTAAGCCATTAGGTCATGCACTAGGCCAAAAGTCAATGATTAATCATCTTCAATCAAAACCCTAATTTGGCAATTTTTGACCTTTGATGATTTGAGGGCTTTCCTTGAGTAATCATGATCAACCCTTGATCAAATGATGAATATCACCTCAAAATGTTGATGTTGAAAAAAATATTGAAGTTTGACTGTATGTTGACCTCAGTTGACTTTTTACCCAATACAGTTGACTTTCAATCTTCTGAGCCATTGACTGAGCCAACATGTGATGCAAGACTTGAAACTTGACATAAGCATTATTGAGGATTTATGATGAACCATGAAAGTTATTTGAGACCCTTGCAACCCAATCATATTTGAGAAGTACCAAACCCTAGTTGAAGACCTCTGGCTTAGGAGGAGGTTTGACCAGTCAACTCTTGAGTGGCTTTGAGTATTTGAGATCTTTGTGAGCATGTTTTTTGAAGAAAATGGGAGGGCAAATTTTGGGGTACAACACTTAGCTTGCCTTGAGATAGCCTCACATCTTCTGCCCCAGTCAACTTTCAAACTTGAAAAATGAGATATGAGGGATGATGGTGGAGGTATTATAGTCATGTAATGAGGGTTTGAATGAGTTTTATGAGTTATAGAAGCTTTGCAAATGATTTAGAGTGAAAATGCACGAGTGGATTGAGTATTTGGTGTTTAAGGTCAGAAGTTGCAACAATGGAGTTGTGTGTGTAGCTTCTGAGTTTGAGAGGCTATGAATTCGTGTTTTTAGGAGTGCAAATGAGCCTCCTATTCATAAGAAAAATTTAGAGGATGTGAATTGGTTTTAAATGCAAGTTATTGAGTTATGGTTTGGTTGGAATGGTAATGGTAAGTTACATGAAGATGATAGCTCCAAGGCATGGTACACTTGCTTCTGAAGTTAATGGATGGCTCAGGCATGTTGCTTCTTTCTTTTATGCTTGAGTGTGACCAGAGGGAACCAGTACAAAGCTCAATGCATTAACATTGTCCAAAAAGCATGCTTTTCCAAAATGGCAATGGTGCCTTTCTCCTCTAAATGGAAAATAGTTTGGACAATGCTTCAAACACTTGGATAATGGATCAATCAGTTGTGTAAACACTCGATTATGGTGATATTTACAAGCCAAATGACATGAAAAGTGTGATCTCCTTGCTTAGGCTCGCGTGTAAAGAAGTTGGTCATGGAAAAATGACTTGAAATTCAGTTTGTGAGAGACTAAGTTCATCTCTTCGATTCTCCTAGCTCAAGCATCCTATTTTCATGCTCTTTGACATTTTAGAAAGCTTAAAACATCCTATACATCTTTCATGTTGACCACTTTCCTTAAATCAGATGAGATCTTGGTGAAAAATTCCTTACAACTTTGGTATTTTTTACTGAACAAACACTTTCGAATTTCTAAGTGTTGAGATTTTGACAATTTTGAGGTGCTAACTTCATCAATTCATATCTTCAAATTTATGCATTTTTTGGAGATCAACCCTCTATGACAAAGTTGTAGTATGAAACATTCTCTTCAATTTGAGCATTGGAGCAAGAAAAATGGTTACTTGATGAAGAAGTTACAAGCTTTGCAATGTAGCATACTTGAACATGAAATTTTAAATGAGTGAATTTTCCAAAACCCTAATATTTGATCTTTGATTCTCTCTCTTGATTTTATTGATTAAGATTGATCAAATGACTTCATTAATCATATTTTCATGATCCTTGGCTTGAGAAGTCTATGGTTGACCAAAAACTTCAAAAAGTCAAAGTTTGACTTTGCAGTTGACTTTGTATCAGATGAATCCAAATTGTCCAATTTTAATGGGGACTTTTGATCATGGTGCAACCCTTAGCATCTTAAGATCTCCTTAAAGTCCATAAGATAATGAGATGATGAAGCCTTTAGTGATACACAAATGAAGACCTCAAACCCTAATTCTTGATTTTTCATCTAAGGGACCCAAAAACCCAATTCACTTGACGAATCCAATGAAACCATAATATGATGAAGTTGTGGTGAAGATATGATAACTTCATCACCATAAATAAGGGGCTTGAATATCTGAGGAGCACATGCCCCTTGACCAACCAATTGTTGGATCCTCTAACCTACTTTGCACAAGCAACAAACAAAGCATATATTTGAAATCTCATAAGGTTAGTGGATGCAAATATGAATGAAATGATCCTTTAGTATTATGAAAATGATGCAACAGGAGGTGGGATCTTAGGTAAAAAATTAGGGTACAACAGATGCCCCTATTTAAGTTTCTTCTATCAGGAGATGTGAAGATTAAAGTCTTTGTCTCGACGTGGTGGGAGATACTTAAATACAAAATGCTCAATTTTTGGCCCTAAGATGCCACAACAGAGAACATGCCTAAATGCAGACAAGAAATAACAAGTAATCCTCAAAGGTATTAAATAAAACCTTGCCAGGGGGAAGGAAATGTCCCTGGGAAATCAAACCTACTGGGGAAGAGATCCTTTAGTGATGATTAATAAAGGGAAACATCCAACTCTGGACAAAGGTATCAATTTTTACTAAAGATACACCAAAGTTTATTGACAGTAAAGAAAACAGATGACATACCGACGTTTACTAATGGTAAACCAATAAAATTTTACTGAAGGCAGATAAAAGGAATTTTACTGAATACCAAATTCACGAGTAAATCTTTATCTGAAAGTATCAACTTTATGAAAGGGTAATAAACTTCCCCACGATGAACGGGTCTCAGTTTTTTCTTTAATCAAGTCTTCTACTTGAAAAGGGTAATAATAAACCTCCACATGACGAACGGGTCTCAGTTTCTTCTTTAATTAAGTCTTCAACTTGAAATGGGTAATAATAAACCTCCCCACAATGAACAGGTCTCATTTCTTCTTTAATCAAGTCTTCTACTTAAAAAGGGTAATAAAAAAGCTCCTTAAAAGGTAACCACTTGTATAAGGATTTCGCAACGAACTATCTCTATCACATCGAAGAGATCAACCATCCGTTGGAGTATATAAAATTTCACAACGAACTATCTCTATCATATCGAAGAGATCAACCATCCATGGGAGAAGATAAAAATTCAACGAATTATCTCTATCATATCGAAGATATTAACCATCTATTAGAGAAGATAAAAAATTCACAACAAACTATCTCTATCATATCAAAGAGATTAACCATCCATTGGAGAAGATAAAAATTCACAACAACTAATAGATTAACCATCCATTGGAAAAGATAAAAATTCAATGAACTATGTCTATCATATCGAAGAGAATAACCATACATTGGAGTAGATAGCATTGATATTTGGGGACAACTTCTGTGGGAATTAACAGACTACCCAATAGAGATTGCCATTTTCCATTAAAAGGGAATCCAGGGACACACAAGCTTCTCAAATAAAGAGACCACCACTTGTTGTTGGGTAATAAATCTGAGAGTATTACAATAGTGCTACCGGGAAATAAATTCAACTTCTAGGGAATTGCAAACAAATTCCTACTGAGGAGATAAAGTCTTCAACGATGATCTTTGTAAGAAGTGCAAGTCAGCAAACTTGCAGAATATATTTCTTCAAATAAAGAGAAAGTCTTCAAATATGCAAAATAAATGCATTCTCAATCCAGGGTCTAACTACCTAGAGAGATCCAAACAATCTTATTTGTTAGAGACAAGGTTCAGTCCAGGAATAAGCTGAAGAGAGAGAGTCAAACAAGACTCTTCCCAATGAGTAATAAACTCGATTGGGGATTTATCTTATCTAGAGATGGACGAGAAAACTAAAGAAAAACCTGCCTACGAGGAATAAACTTAGTGGGGAATCAAAAGGAACACACACCTTTGTGCCTATAGCTGACACTCAATTGTAAAGATTAAAGACATCATTGAGAGAAAGGGAGTATACTTTTTGGAGATGAACACAACAAAAGTAAGTGGACTTAGGAACATCAGAAAAATGCAAATGCACATGAATGTTGTAAGTACGAATGAATGAGTGTCATGCATATGCAGACTATAACATACATAACAAATAAACCGGAGATGACAAATTATAGTACAATTGGGCACTCAGGTAATCTCAACATCATTTGGGGAATAAAATAGAGAGCCACTGATGGAG
The DNA here is from genome assembly GCA_948472305.1 of Vicia faba. NCBI lineage: Eukaryota > Viridiplantae > Streptophyta > Magnoliopsida > Fabales > Fabaceae > Vicia > Vicia faba. Next base: position 1,752,322,656 of record OX451736.1, on the reverse strand, counting down.
TAAAATCTTATCGTAAGATCGCTACCTCCGGGAGGAGAAATATCTCTTTAGGATAAAAAACCAAAGTTCAATTCTTCATACATCAATATTCAACGAAAGAAGTAACAATCTCCCACAGAAGATCTGGTGGGGAAAAACATTGTCATCCGAGAACCTTTAAAAGTAATATGTATTCTCAGTTCCGTATTTCAGAATTTAACTATGCTTAGGAGTAACCATTAACATTCCCTTATGCATTCACGAATCATAAGAAAGCATTTATATTGTTGTATATTTTAAAAATAAAACATTTATTGACAAATTGTTTCAAAAATCATCATCAAGAAAAAAAAGAAATTTTGTAAAGCTGAAATAAGATAAGAGTAGTAAACAAATGGACAAAAATAGAAAAAAGAAGAAATAGTGGATTCCCAAGTCTAATGTTTCTATTTTCATAGCTCACACCTCCCTCAGAGTATCAACCAAATATGACTGGTATTTTGACAGTGGATGTTCTAGACACATGACGGGTGTCAAGAATCTGTTGGTGGATGTCAAATCTCATTCCACCAGTTATGTGACTTTTGGTAATGGAGAAAAAGGTGAAATCAAAGGTGTTGGCAAGCTTGATTGTTCAGGAGTCTCTAAGCTTGATGATGTGTTACTTGTTAAAGGGTTAACAGCTAACCTGATAAGTATAAGCCAATTGTGTGATCAAGGATTCAAAGTTAACTTCACCAGGGAAGAATGTATTGTGTGCAATGAAAAGAATGAAGTTATTATGAAAGGAATCAGATTTAAAGACAATTGTTATCTATGGGTTCCTCAAGAGTTGAACCTCTCCTCAACATGTGTTTTATCCAAAGAGAATGAAGTTAAACTATGGCATCAAAAATTGGGGCACTTGCATCTTAAAGGTATGAAAAGAATTATATTTGAAGAAGCAGTGAGAGGGATTCCTAAGTTCAAGATAGAAGAAGGAAGGGTATGTGGTGACTTCCAGATTAGAAAGCAGACTAAGATGTCACATCAGAAGATCCAACATCTTACTACATCAAAAATTTTGGAATTCTTCACATGGACTTGATGGGACATATGCAGGTTAAAAGTCTTGGTGGAAAGAAGTATGTATATATTGTTGTAGATGACTTCTCTAGATACACATGGATAAGTTTTATTAGAGAAAAATCAGAAACTTTTGAAATGTTTAAAGATCTCTGTCAAAAACTTCAAAGGGAAAAAGATAGTCATGTCATCAGAATTAGAAGTGATCACAGAAAAGAATTTGAGAATAACAAATTTGCTGACTTTTGCTCTTCTGAAGGAATCAGCCATGAATTCTCTTCTCCCATTACTCCTCAACTAAATGGGATTGTGGAACGCAAGAACATAACCCTTCAAGAATCTGCCAGAGCCATGATTCATGCTAAGAAGTTACCTTACCATTTTTGGGCTGAAGCTATGAATACTGCTTGCTATATCCATAACAGAGTCACTCTAAGGGAAGGCACTTCATCCACCTTGTATAAAATATGAAAGGGAAGAAAACCAACTGCTAAATACTTTCATATTTTTGGAAGTAAATGTTACATCTTAGCTGGTCGTGAACAAAGGAGGAAGATGGATCCCAAGAGTGATGAAGGAATATTCCTGGGTTACTCTACAAATAGCAGAGCTTATAGAGTTTTTAACTCCAGAACTAAAGTTATGATGGAGTCAATAAATGTTATTATTGATGATAGAGGATGAAATGTTGAAGAAGATGTCTCAGAAGATGTTGGAACATCTTTGTTTGATATTTCAACATAATTAAATGACAGAAGTATTGATTCTAATCCACCTCAAGAAGATCCTGAGCCTAGTCATCTCAATAAAGGACCTTCAATTAGAACCCAGAGAGATCATCCTAAGGAGCTCATCATAGGAGATCTAAATAAAGGAGTTACTACCAGATCAAGAGATGGGATATCAAAAATTGAGCCTAAGAATGTTAAAGAGGAACTAACTGATGAGTTTTGGATTAATGCTATGTAGGAAGAGCTAGAACAATTCAGTAGTAATGAAGTTTGGGATCTACTTCCAAGACTTGAAGGGACAAATGTGATTGGCACTAAATGGGTGTACAAGAATAAATCTGATGAAAAAGGGGTGATCACTAGAAACAAGGAAAGGTTAGTTGCACAAAGGTACACTCAAATTGAAGGAGTTGACTTTGATGAAACATTTGCTCCTGTGGCCAGACTTGAATCAATCTGACTTCTATTGGGAGTTGCATGCATACTGAAATTTAAATTGTTCCAAATGGATGTAAAGAGTGCCTTCTTAAATGGCTATCTGAATGAAGAAGTCTATGTGGAATAACTAAAGGGATTTGTTGATACAAGTTTCTATAAACATGTTTACAAACTGAAGAAAGCTATGTATGGAATAAAGTAATCTCCAAGAGCTTGGTATGATAGGTTGACAGAATTCCTTGGTGATAATGGATACAGGAAAGGTGGCATAGACAAAACCCTTTTTGTCAAGGAAGAAGAAGGGAAGATCATGATTGCAAAAAATTATGTTGATGATATTGTGTTTGGTGGGATGTCAAATGAAATGGTTCAACATTTTGTCAAGCAAATGCAATCAGAATTTGAGATGAGCCTTGTTGGTGAATTAACCTATTTTCTTAGTCTGCAAGTTAAACAAATGGAAGATTCCATATTTTTATCTCATAGCAAGTATGCTAAGAATATAGTAAAGAAGTTTGGGATGGAAAATGCCAGTCACAAAAGAACTCCTGCTCCCACACATCTGAAGTTGTCTAAAGATGAAAAAGGAGTAAGTGTGGATCAAAGTCTTTACAGGAGTATGATAGACAGTCTTCTATATCTCACAGCTAGCATACTTGACATTGCCTTTGTTGTAGGAGTGTGTGCAAGATATCAAGATGATCATAAAGTTAGCCATGCCAACCATGTAAATAGAATTCTTAAATATGTAAATGGGACAAGTGACTATGGTATGCTATATTCTCATGGATCTAATTCTACCTTAACTGGTTATTGTGATGTTGATTGGGCAGGATGTGCTGATGATAGAAAAAGTACATCAGGATGATGCTTCTTTCTGGGAAATAATCTCATATCTTGGTTTAGTAAGAAGCAAAATTGTGTGTTTCTGTCCACTACAGAGGCTGAGTATATTGTTGCAGGGAGCAATTGTTCTCAATTGGTTTGGATGAAATAAATGTTAACAGGATACAATGTCAAACAAGATGTCAGGACATTATTATGTGACAATCTAAGTGCCATAAATATATTAAAGAATCCCATTCAACACAGCAGGACCAAACATAGTGATATTTGTCATCACTTCATAAGAGAGCTTGTTGAAGAAAAGATTGTTACCTTAGAACATGTAGCCACGGAATTGCAACTAGCTAACATTTTCACCAAGACTTTGGATGATAATCAGTTTGAGAACTTAAGAGAAAAATTAGAGATTTTCCTATATGAGGATTTGTAGAAATTAAAGACGTGTGGGAATATCATTAAAGTGATATTATATTATTTATATTTCCAACAAATCAAATTTAAAAAACAATCATTTCAAGACTGTCTCAAATTGGTTTCCAGACGCTACGAAATCACATCTCTCTACCTTCACAAACTCTTAATTCTCCTCTATAGAAAAAGAACCCTTGTCATTCTTCATCTCCTTGCTCAAAAATCTTCAAAGATGTCTCAACATCATACATCGTCTTCCTCAAAATCTGTCAACCTCCCTGAAAATCTCTCTCTTGACAGAGTACTTGATGCTACTCCTCTAACAACCATCCCACCTCTTGAGAAAAAGGTCAAGAAATCCATATCATCACCTACAAAGAAATCCAAAGATGATAAAAGTAACTCCTCTACTGCTATTGAAAATAGGACAGAAGAAGAGATTGTTAATATTGATAGAAGTATCAGAAGGCTAGTAGACAGAGTATTAAATGAAGGCTTTGTTGTGCCTGGGATTTCTACTCCTCTTGCTCGCATGCCTCCTCCGGCTGACAAAGGAAGTAGCCCTGAAAATGTTGTTGTTGAATCATCCACCTTCAAGAAAGATGTTGCTGAAATCAAACTTGAGAAGCTTGTTATCTCTGTTTTAAAGGAAGTGGAAGAAGAAAATGTTGAACAAGATGTTGAAGAGAACTCTCCTACTAAGAAAGATGTTGCTGCCTCCAAGAATGCAGAAGTTCAAAATTCTAAGAATGTAGTTAATGTAGATGAGCTATATGACAATGAGCTCATTACTAATGTGGTGCCTGGTATCGCAAGAAGGCTCAAATCCAGGAAAGTGAAGTATGCAAGTGTCACACCCCTACCAAGAAAACCAAGAAGAAAATCATGTATGGACCCCTAAAGCCCGAAAGTAAAGTGGTTCCTCCCTCTATCAAAAGAAAAGCTAGATCTGATAGCTCCACTGATGATGATGATGCTATAAAAAGATCTAAAAGTAAAAAAGAAAGTTGTGGTTGTTAAAGAAACTGACTCTAAGTATGATGTCGAGCAAGATGTCCAGAACATATCTCCTATCAAAAATTCTGCAAGCAAGAAACTGTATGTTAGGGTACCTGATGCCCCTCTTGACAACATTTCCTTCCATTCTGTTGGGAATGCTGAAAAATGAAAGTATGTGTTTCAAAGAAGAATTACCCTGGAAATATAATTGGGAGCTGGTGCTCTGGAATGCAAAGAAATCATGGAGTTGATATCTTATGTTGGACTAATGAAAATTGTTACCAGGTTTGCCAAATGCTATGAGACTCTTGTTAAGGAATTTATTGTTAATATTCCTGTTGACTGTGTTGATCATAAAAGTAAGGAGTATAGAAAGGTGTATGTTAGGGGTAGGTGTGTAGAATTTTTCCCCTCTATCATAAACAGATTTTTAGATAGGTCTGAAGATGACTTTTGTGAGCTAGAAGTAACAGATAATCAAGTGTGCAGAGCCATCACTATCAATCAAGTAAGTGAGTGGCCCTTGAAGAACAAACTTCCTGTTAGCAAGCTAAGTGTGAAATATGCTATTTTGCATAGAATTGGAGCTGCTATTTTGGTTCCTACTAATCACACTTCAACCATCACCATTGGCTTAGGAAAATTTATTTATATTGTTGGAAACAATAAACTATTTAATTATGGTACTTACATCTTTGATCAGACTATTAAGCATGCAGGAACTTGTGCCATTAAGATGCCAATTGTTTTTCCCTCCCTCATCTGTGGAATTATTCTTAATCAGCATCCTGTGAATCTAAGTGGTAATGATGTAGTGTGCAAGAGGGAGTCTGCTTTGACTCTTCATTTTAAGCTTTTTTCAGGAAAACATGTCTCAGACATTGTTTTGACATCTGCACCTGCTGAAAACAAGACCTTCACCAAGGATGACATGATCACTAAATTGAAAGAAGCCTGCAAAGAACTAGATGATCTGATCAGAGTTAGCTCAGCAAGGAAGCTAAATTTTGATAAGATGATCAAGGAGCTGGAAAAGGACAACAACTTTGATGATAGAGTGTGCTCTGAAGAAGGAGATTCTAGTGAGGAAGGAAGTTCTGACTCAGCCAAGTCTACTGGTCCTGACGACAGTTAGACTATTTGATGTTTCTTTATCTGAACCCTTTGTTTCTTTTTGGAACTTGCATGTGCTTGACATTTGATTCTTATGGTTTGTACCTAAATTATTGATACACTCTTGAATGCATCCTTTTATTTGGCATATTATGACTAAAAAGGGGGAGAGAAACTGACTGACTGACCACTGATTGAGGGGGAGCTTAATACTTGAGGGGGAGTCTCATGTCTTAGAAGATATTTTGACATCTTCCTTTGCTAACAACTAACTGCTAACTGAGTTTATGTTTTGCTTGCTTTGCTTATGTTGCTGCTCTGATAATTTTTAGCCAAAATTTGTCAAAGGGGGAGTTTGTAAGTGTTTGTTGACAGCAATTTTGGTAAAATAATGACTTGATAATGTTTTGCTAAATATCTTAACATTTGAAGCAAAACTGTTTTGAATGATGTCAAAGCAGATGTCTTGACATCTGCCTCCTGAACTGAACTCAGCCTAATATCAGTTTAAGTTTTTTGTTTCCTGATTTTCTGCGCACCATAATTCAGGATTTGTGACTCATAGACTGTGAAAAATATGGAGGAATATTTTTCTATTTGAATTATTTTTATGGATTATATCTTGGCCTGTTTTCATGGAAATATTCAAAAGATTTGAATATTTGTTTTTCAGCCCAAGCCCACTGCTGCGCATATATAAGGAACAGCTTCCTTATTCAGACTACTGCAACTTTTGAAGAAGAATACTTTCTTTCTGTTTTAGAAGTCTAAGTCTTTTAATTTTCAAACACTCTAGTATTGATTTAATATTTGTGTTGTTATTTGGATTGTTAATTATGTATCATTCATAAGCTTTTAAGCATTGAATGATTGAAGTTTTTAAACTTATTATTTCTGTTGTTTCTTCACTGTAAGTGATTGAAGGGATTTGAGGAGGGTCTCATACCTAGGTGAGTCTTAGGTAGAAGTGTAGCACGGGTAGTGATTAAGTGATTAGATCGTAAACTGGTTGTTTACTGAGGGTCTATGAATTGATACTATTTACTAGACTTGTCTCTGACTTGGTAGCCCCCAGAGTAGGTGTTGTTGTACACTGAACTGTGTTATCAATCCCTTGTGTTTTTACTGTATTTATTATTGTTGCATTTTACTTTGTTTCTCAGATATTTGTGTCGTGACATCTCATTCGACATCACATATATGATACCAGAATTTCAAATGATTTATTAAAAAAAAAGAAAAGAGAGTACCACTTGAACAAATGTTGCCCTTAGGTTTGAGTTAGAAATCACAAATGCTAAGCTAATGAAAAGAAAAGTTACCCAAACTTAGCAAGAAATTAAACACTCAACGTGACATAACAACAGCATTTAACGTTAGGTGTAATTTTTTTTCACAGCGCAAATAATTATGTTCAGTTAATTAAGACAATTTAGTCGGTAGATATGCATGTGCATCGGATACAAGGGTGCGGATTCGAACAAATTATATTCATCTAACTAAAATCAATTGAGCTACCTATTATATATGTCTTAGAAGAGGTTGAGGTAGTTACAACCTTCGCAAGTCTCAAATCTCAGCTTGCAAAGAACACCATGACAATTTCATCCGAGAAAAAACATGTTGCAGTTTATGTTTTTCCATTTGGAAGCCATCCTGTTGCACTCTTAAACCTTCTCCTCAAACTAGCACATGCTTCACCAAACACACTTTTCTCATTCATTAGCACCCAAAAATCTAATGAACCTCTTTTTACAAAACCAAACATCCCAAATAGCATCAAATTTTATAGTATTCATGATGGTGTTCCACAAGGTCATGTACTTGGTTCCAACCCTGTAGGTGTTTAGTTATTGGCATGCATTTTTGGTAAAACCAGGTGTGTGAATGTCATGACTGATGTCATAACATTCTAGTTTATTAGGTACTGATTTATTAGGTACCTTTGCAGAAAAATAATGGCATACAGGTGCTGCTGTTTATGAGTGTGTATCTGAGCATTTTGCAAAATGATCACATTTACCAAAATCAGTAAACAGGAATTCTGATGTCATAACAAATGTTAAGACATCCTGTTCTGATTTAGCAGTTATGCAGTTTGGTTAATTCTGAGATTTTTCAGGAAGATGACTCATTCTTTCCAGAACAGAATCTCTCGTGGACTTTGGGTTAACCTAGCTCAACCCTAACCTGGTTGATAAAGTCTTGTGACCAAGTCTTAAGGTCAAACGAAATTAACCCTAGCTTTTTGTGGAAACCCTAACTGAAGCAACAGCTGCTATATATTCAACAGGGCTGCTGTTTGGAATTTATCCTTTTGAATGAAGATCTATTAGGAACTGTATAGTTTTAACTATTGTAATCCAAGCAAGTATCATTGTGATAAGTGACTTGGAATAGGTTTTAATTGTAAGGGTTTTTGTATCACTCAAAGCTTTGAAGCAAGAGTGTTTTGTGTCTCTTGACTAAAGCTTTGAAGCAAAGTCAAGTTAGGTTTATGTATCACTCAAAGCTGTGAAGCAAGAGTGTTTGTGTTGCTTGATTAATAAGCTGTGAAGCATAATCAAGTGTATGTTTTAAAGAGTGTCTTCATCAATTCATTAGTCAATTGTTTTAAGTATCACTGCTGTGATTGAGGGGGAGTGAGTGGGAACTCAGGTTTAAGTAGAACTTAGATTGAAGTTGCATTGGGTAGGTCTTAAGTGAAGGAGATAAACTGGTTGGTTTATTCCTGAATTAATATCTCTTATAGTGGATTTCCTCCCTGGCTTGGTAGCCCCCAGAGTAGGTGTTGTTTCACACTGAACTGGGTAAACAATTGACTGTGTTCTTTACTGTTTTTGTATTTACTGTCTTATAGAAAGTCATATACGGTGTCATAACATTGACCGTGACATTGAGTATCTGCAGCCAGAATTTCAATTGGCATCAGAGCAGGCACCCTGCCTGTATTACTGGGTGAGATCTAGGGATATCACTTTCTGGCACTATGGACAAAGAAGGAGTTTTTGGAAACAGATCACCCATTCTGGATGGATCAAATTATGACTACTAGAAACCTCGTATGATTGCCTTCTTAAAATCACTGGACAAAAAGGCTTGGAGAGCTGCTGACAAAGGATGGAACCATCCCACCATAACTGAGAAAGATGGGACAATCAGTCTGAAGCCTGAGGAAGAATGGAGTAAAGAAGAAGATGAGTTAGCCCTGGGTAATTCCAAAGCTTTAAATGCCTTGTTCAATGGAATTGATAGAAACATATTCAGACTAGTACATCAATATGAACTGGCCAAGGAAGTTTGGGACACTCTCAAAACTACCCATGAGGGCACTTCCAAAGTAAAAATGTCAAGGCTTCAGATGTTGACTACCAAGTTTGAGAATCTAAAAATGATGAAAGATGAAACCATTCATGTGTTTCACATGAACATCTTGGAGATTGCCAACACCTCAGGAGCATTGGGAGAAAAGATGTCAGAAGAAAAACTGGTGAGAAAGATTCTCAGATCCTTGCCTAAAAGATTTGCAATGAAGGTAACTGCTATAGAAGAAGCCCAGGATATCAGCAAGCTGAAAGTGGATGAACTCATTGGGTCTCTTCAGACTTTTGAGATGGGGATCACTGAAAATGTTGACAAGAAGAACAAGAGCATAGCACTTGTATCCAACACTGAAGGTGAAAACAAGGAGGATGAAGAAGAAAATATTTCAGAAGCTATAGCCATGCTTGGAAGACAATTCAACAAACTCATCAAAAGAATAGATCCAAAGTCAAGGTCTAATATTCATAACATCCCCTCTAACATTGACAGTTCCAGCAGAAGACCAAGGTCAGAAGAGAAGGGAAATCAAGGCAGAGGAATTCAATGCCATGGTTGTGAAGGATATGGACATATTCGAGCTGAATGTCCTACCTTTCTTAAGAAACAAAAGAAAGGAATGACTGTTACCTGGTCTGACTGTGATTCAGAAAGTAATTCTGAAGAAGAATCTGCCAAACTAGTTACTGCACTAACTGGTGTTTGTACCTCTGAAAGTGACACTAGTGATGAGGAAGTGACATTTGAAGAACTGGCTGATACTTACAAGAAATTGTGTATCAGAAGTGCTGAAGTCTGTGTGCAAAATGAGAAACAATCAAAACTCATCATAAAGTTGGAGGCTGAAAAAAGGGCAGACCTTGAAACTATAAGTCATCTAGAAGGGGAAGTTCAATTGCTGAACTCACAACTGAACCAGATGACCAAATCTGTCAAGATGCTGACAAATGGAACTGACAAATTGGAAGAAATCCTTCAGGTTGGACAAAATGTGGGAAACAAGTCTGGACTAGGATTTGTGGAAGCAAAGAAATCTGGTGCAGACAAGAAGATCAGGCCTGTTAAGCAAATGTCAAAGCAGATGTCTGAACACAACTCTCAACATCAGGAACAGAGACATATGAAGAAAAGGTACCAAAGATGGAGATGTCATCATTGTGGGAGGTATGGCCACATAAATCCTTTCTGCTTCAGATTGCATGGATACCCTAATCAGAACTCAGGAGTCAAACCTAAGTCTAAAAAGGTACCACATACTCCTAAATGGAAGAAAAAGGCTACTGCCCTGATAGCCCACACTTCCCTGAGGGTCTCTGCAAAGGAAGACTGGTACTTTGACAGTGGGTGTTCTAGGCACATGACTGGAATCAAGAACCTCCTCAATAATGTTAAACCTCACACCACTAGTTTTGTGACCTTTGGAGATGGTGCTAAAGGTGAAATCAAAGGAGTTGGTAATTTGGACTGCCCTGGAGTTCCAAACCTGAATGAAGTACTACTGGTAAAAGGCCTGACTGCTAATCTCATTAGTATCAGTCAATTGTGTGATCTAGGATTCAAGGTCAATTTCTCAAAATCTGAATGTCTTGTAATTAATGAAAAACAAGAAGTTGTAATGAAAGGAGTCAGATCTAAAGACAACTGTTACTTGTGGGAGCCTGAGAACACTAATTTCTCCACTGTGTGTTCCATTGCCAAAGAAGAAAAAGAGGTGAAACTGTGGCACCAGAAACTTGGCCATCTTCATCTAAGAGGAATGAAAAGGATTATCTCCATGGAGGCAGTCAGAGGGATTCCAAGACTGCAAATTGATGAAGGGAGAGTTTGTGGTGAATGTCAGGTTGGTAAGCAGACTAGGATGTCACATCCAAAGTCAAGACATCTGACCACCTCTAAGGTTCTAGAGCTTCTTCATATGAATCTGATGGGACCAATGCTGGTGGAAAATCTTGGTGGAAAGGGATATGCCTTTGTTATTATGGATGATTATTCCAGATTCACCTGGACTATCTTCTTTAGGGAAAAATCTGAGGTGTTTGAAGTTTTTAAAAAACTGTGCAAAAGAATTCAAAAAGAAAAAGAAGGCTGTATTGTCAGAATCAGAAGTGGTCATGACAAGGAATTTGAAAACAGCAAGTTTTATGAGTTCTGTTCCTCATAAGGAATTAGTCATGAATTCTCTTCTCCTATAACTCCTCAACAAAATAGGACCATACAGGAATCTGCCAGAACTATGATCCATGTCAAAAGACTTCCTTTTCATTTTTGTGGTGGAGCTGAATACTTTGCAGATAGTAGTAGCTGTTCTCAAATTATCTGGATAACACAGATGCTCTCTGAGTATAATGTCACACAAGATGTTATGACATTGCACTATGACAATCTGGGTATCAGAGAACGTGTAGAAGAGAAAACAATTAATCTGGAACATGTTGCCACTAAGCTTCTACTGGCTGACATTTTGACCAAGGATCCTGATACAATTCAATTTGAAGACTTGAGGGGCAAGTTGGGTATTTGCCAACATGAGAAATTATAGCAATTAATTTTGCTTAAAACAAGGGTTGAAGGAGTTATTTTTGTTAAGTCTATTTTTAGTGGGTTAATCATATGTTTTCCCAATTCTTTAAAAATTATTAAGAAGTTGAATAGACTCTCATTTGCCTCCTACCTCTCTCGAATTTGCAACCTATTCCTTTCTCTCAATCAAAGTTTTCTCTCAAATTGCTACTGGTGCTCTAAGTCAATCAAAATGTCTCAAACATCATCTTCAACCAAGGCGACCACTTCATCTTCATCATCTGACCAAGATTCTCGAGCAATCACCACATGCATAGATTCTGAAGTCCTGGAGATCACTCCTCTCAGAGAAATGGAAACTGACCCCTCCAAAGTCAAAAAGCTGAGAACTAGGCATGCAGGAAGATCTCAAGCTACTGCTTCCGGTAATCCTTCTCATCCTTCTTCTTCTGTACCAAATAGGGAAGGATCAGCTCAAGTACATCAAGCAATTGCTAGGATTGTTACAATAATACTAAGCGAAAACCACTCTGTATCGGGGATTTCTGTCCCCTTAAATCAAGAATCAGCAAGCCCAAATGTTGAAGCAAATGCAGATGTCTCTGAGAATGTTGTGACACCAAATGACAACATTCAGAAATCATCTGAAATCCTTGATGATATTCAGAACCCTTCAGAGAAGACTGTTGATCCACCTGTTATTGATGTGGATGAGGAATACTCAGACAATGAACTAATTGCCAATGTAAACCCTAGCATAGCTAGGAGAATGATGAAAAGAAAGGGTAGCCAGAATGCTGTAAAATGTATGACCAAAGAGAAACCTGCTGATAAGAAATCCAAGTCTGAAGGAAAGACTGGGGTAGAATCTGTGAAGACTGGTCTGTCCAAAGGGAAGGTGAAAGCCCAAGTGCATACTGGAAGACAACCAATTACAAAGAAGAGAAAAGAACCTGAGTCTTTTGATTCTGATGAGGAATCAGAATTTGAAATTGAGGTTGAAGAAATTCCTATCAGAAGGAAACTCCCTTCCAGCAAAATGGCTAGAGTTCCTGAAGTCCCAACAGACAACATCTCTTTTCACCACCCTGACAATGCCAACAGATGGAAGTATGTTTGCTTGAAGAGAATAGCTTTAGAAAGAGAGCTAAACAATGGTGCCATAGATTGCAAGGAAATCATGGACCTGATTAAAGTTGCTGGACTGATGAAGACTGTTGTAAAATTTACCAAGTGCTATGAAAATCTGGTCAAGGAGTTCATAGTTAACTTGTCTGATGAATGTGTTGATGGAAGGTCAGCTGACTTTGAATGTGTCTATGTTAGAGGAAGAAGGGTTAATTTCTCTCCATCAGAAATTAACAAATTTCTTGGAAGATCAAATGAGGCTTTCCCTGAATTAGAAGTCACTGACAATGAAGTATGCCAAACCATCACAGCAAGACAAGTCAAGTGCTGGCCCTTGAAAGGCAAGCTGAATGCCAGCAAACTAAGCATGAAATTTGCCATCCTGCACAAGATTGGTGCAGCCAACTGGGTCCCTACAAACCATAAATCAACTATCTCCACAGGATTGGGGAGATTTATTTATGCTGTGGGAACCAAGACTGTTTTTGACTATGGCAGGTATATTTTTGAACAAACTTTAAAACATGCTGGTAGTTATGCTGTCAAAGGCCCTATTGCCTTTCCCTCCCTCCTTTGTGGAATTATCCTTGCACAATACCCTGATATCCTGGTGGAAAGAGATACTGCTTGCAAAAGAGCTCCTGCTCTTGGGTTACACTACAAGCTTTTTCAGGGATCTCATGTTTCTGATATTGTTATAACATCAGCTGAGACATCATCTGTAAAGACTCAGTCCAAAACATTTGATGTTATAGCTGTATTGAAAGAGACCTGCAAAGAGCTGGAGACTAGGAAAAAGACTCTAGAAAACCTAATTGCCATGTTAGAACAGGAGGAGGCTGAAGGAAACAGAAGGGAAGAGGGTGCTGCTGAAGATCAACTCAATACTGAAGAAAGTAGCTCCTCTGAAGGTGACAGTGCTTAAAGGATTGGTGGAATTGATGCTGGTTCCTGGTGGAGCTTGCAAGTGTTTTCAGATTTTAGTTGCTGTTTTTGTTACTTTTTCTGGATGACTGTATAACATTTAAGTACATGTATCTTTGGCCCATTTGTGGCTAAAGAGGGGGAGATATTCTGTGGTAAACACTATATTTTTCTGCAGTCACATTTATTCTGCTGCTATCTATTCTCTGATTGCTTAGGGGCTTTAGCCAAAAATCTGTCAAAGGGGGAGTTTGTAGGTATTTAGTTATTGGCATGCATTTTTGGTAAAACCAGGTGTGTGAATGTCATGACTGATGTCATAACATTCTAGTTTATTAGGTACTGATTTATTAGGTACCTTTGCAGAAAAATAATGGCATACAGGTGCTGCTGTTTATGAGTGTGTATCTGAGCATTTTGCAAAATGATCACATTTACCAAAATCAGTAAACAGGAATTCTGATGTCATAACAAATGTTAAGACATCCTGTTCTGATTTAGCAGCTATGCAGTTTGGTTAATTCTGAGATTTTTCAGGAAGATGACTCATTCTTTCCAGAACAGAATCTCTCGTGGACTTTGGGTTAACCTAGCTCAACCCTAACCTGGTTGATAAAGTCTTGTGACCAAGTCTTAAGGTCAAACGGAATTAACCCTAGCTTTTTGTGGAAACCCTAACTGAAGCAACAACTGCTATATATTCAACAGGGCTGCTGTTTGGAATTTATCCTTTTGACTGAAGATCTATTAGGAACTGTATAGTTTTAACTATTGTAATCCAAGCAAGTATCATTGTGATAAGTGACTTGGAATAGATTTTAATTGTAAGGGTTTTTGTATCACTCAAAGCTTTGAAGCAAGAGTGTTTTGTGTCTCTTGACTAAAGCTTTGAAGCAAAGTCAAGTTAGGTTTATGTATCACTCAAAGCTGTGAAGCAAGAGTGTTTGTGTTGCTTGATTAATAAGCTGTGAAGCATAATCAAGTGTATGTTTTGAAGAGTGTCTTCATCAATTCATTAGTCAATTGTTTTAAGTATCACTGCTGTGATTGAGGGGGAGTGAGTGGGAACTCAGGTTTAAGTAGAACTTAGATTGAAGTTGCATTGGGTAGGTCTTAAGTGAAGGAGATAAACTGGTTGGTTTATTCCTGATTAATATCTCTTATAGTGGATTTCCTCCCTGACTTGGTAGCCCCCAGAGTAGGTGTTGTTTCACACTGAACTGGGTAAACAATTGACTGTGTTCTTTACTGTTTTTGTATTTACTGTCTTATAGAAAGTCAGATACGATGTCATAACATTGACCGTGACATTGAGTATCTGCGGCCAGAATTTCAAACCCAATTGAAAGAGCCAACATTTTTCTTCAAGCAGGTCATCAAAATCTCCAAAATGGATTAGATTTAGCAGTTGCTGATACAAAAGAGAAAGTTACATGCATCATTGCTGATGCTTTTGTTGTTCCTTCTCTTTTTGTAGCTCAGAAACTCAATGTTCCATGGATTCCTGTTTGGCCTCCTTTATCATGCTCTCTCTCAGCACATTTCTACACTCATCTTATACGTCGAAAGTGTGCTGAAAACAATGCTAAAGATAGATCTTTGGATTTTCTTCCAGGTTTGTCTAAGATGAGAGTTGGAGATTTGCCTGATGATATAATCAACTGTGGTGAAGACGAGACACTATTCTCAAAAACACTTGCTTCATATGGTGAAGTGTTGCCTAAAGCTAAAGCAGTGGTTATGAATTTCTTTGAGGAGTTTGATCCACCTTTGTTGAAGATATGAGATCAAAGTTACAGAATATGCTTTATGTTGGTTTTCTCACTCTTTCAATTCCTCTACCACCTTTGCCACCTTCTGAGAAAGATGAAACTGGTTGTTTGTCATGGTTGGACAAACAGAAGGGTACATCAGTAGTTTATGTTAGCTTTGGAACTACAGTGACACCACCTCCACGTGAGCTTGTGGCATTGGCAGAAGCATTGGAAGAAAGTGGATTTCCATTTCTTTGGTCACTTAAGGATCATTTGAAGGGAATTTTGCCACAAGGGTTTGTTGAGAGGACTAGTAATCATGGGAAAATTGTTCCATGGGTGCCTCAAACTCAAGTTTTAGGACATGATTCTGTTGGAGTGTTTGTGACACACTGTGGAGGTAATTCAGTTTATGAAAGTATTTGCAATGGGGTGCCTCTGATATGTAGGCCATTCTTTGGAGATCAAGGGATGACTGCAAGAATGGTGGAAGATATTTGGGAGATTGGTGTGAAGATGGAAGGTGGAGTGTTTACTAAAAATGGATTGTTGAAGAGTTTGAATCTGATTCTTGTGAAGGAAGAGGGAAAGAAAATGAGAGAGAATGCTCAAAAGGTGAAAAAGACAGTGCTAGATGTAGCTGGACCAAATGGTAAAGCAGTGCAGGATTTCAAGACTTTGGTGGAATTAATTTGTCACTAGTTGCATGTTATTTGGGTGTTTTCTATTTCTCATTCGTGTATTATCCCTATGTAATTTATTTTATATGTTAAATGTGAGTTGAGATAGTGCATTATATGTAATGAATTGTAATGAATGTCAAACAAATAAAAATAGTATCTCCAGAAAAATAAAATGCCATTGGATTGTTGAAATATTGATTTTGTGAATCCTTTTCTCCTTTGTATTCTAATTTTTCTTATTTTGGTTTGTAATGATTATATATTACAAAATTGGTTGAAGCAATAATTTGTGTTACTAGTAACGCCCCTATTGTTGTTAACTTTTTGAACTGATTACTTAAGTTTCTTTTGTTTTAGGCAGATGATTAGAGTGGTTTAATCCAAAATAAAAGAAAGACCTGCATAAAGTGTGATCTACTCCAACAGCGCCGCCGACATTTGGAATGATCTACATACACATTTATTGCAAAGGAAAGACCCTTGAGTATTTTCTGTTGAAACGAGATCTTCATGGTTGCAATCATGGTAATCTCACAGTTAGTAATTACTACTCAGTTTGATAAGCCTGAGGCCCTGAGATCAGACAATGCAAATAAATTTGCTCTTAACCCTTTTTGCAGGAACATGTTGTTCTGCATCAATATTCATGCCCTTATAAACCTCGGCAAAACATAGTGGTTGAGAGGAAACATTAACTCCTACCACCTGGTAAAAAGACAGTAGGTTGTAGATGATTATACAAGGTCAAATATAGAGCTGATGGTACTCTTGAAAGGCACAAAGCTAAACTGGTAGTCAAGGGTTATACATAACAATCTGGCATATATTTTGTTGACACATTTAGTCTGGTAGTTGAGTTAACTTTTATTCGTGTCCTTGCATTGGCAGCTTAACATAAATGGGATCTCGTTCAATTAGATATAAATAATATCTTTCTTAATTGTGAGTTGAGCGAAGAGGTAAACATGGATTTTCCTTTGGGGCATCCAAAAAAAGGGGATCATGTTGTATGCAAGCTGCAAAAGTCTATATGGTTTAGGACAAGCATCTAGACAAGGGTTTCGAAAAAATTCTTCTACATTGTTAGCATTGGGTTTCACTTAGAGTATAGTTGAATCATGATGACACAGCATGTGATCGCAAGAGGGTTTTCTTAGACTGAATCTGTGAAATTATTTCAACCCAGAAGCGCGCTCGACCAGCACTTCTGCAATTCCCTTTGGGTTGCTTTGGCCATGGGCTGCTCCTCTTATGGATCAAATAAGTTTATCCCAGTCCACAGTCCCTCAAGCACAAAGCCTCTGAGACTGTGGATTGGGATCATTACATTTTCTAATTGTTTTTGTTCTGGAAGGTTTCGGCTTTAAAGTTGAAAGTTCATTAGCTATTGCTTCAAAGAATGCCTCACACCAGTTCTTGACATAATACTCAAACTCAAATCCAATTAAAACAAAGATATTACAAAACTTCAAAACAAAATGTATTATTAACACAATACTTTAACAAAAACCAAAAGTTGAGAATGTATAAGAAGATTAATTAACTGACAGAACGTATTAGAGTGCAAAGATTTCATAAACCACATACATTTAGTCACTCGAAAGATTTTTGAGAAGTTGGCATTGCCATGTTAATCTTGTCATTGTTAACCGAATCCTTCCAATTCTGAGTTATTGTTTTGATTTGTGTATAAAAGTTAACCCCTGCCTTGCCTGTAATCACAAAAGAAAAAACAGCATTAAATTCAAAACTAAGTTCTTGATAAATAACCTAACAGTACAAGTAAAAAGGAGGAAAAGAGCTAGATTTATGATACCATAGAAATTGAGATCGCCTGCAAATGATGCTTTGTTTCCGGTAAAGGAGAAAAATGGCAAAGGAACGGGAATAGGAACATTGATTCCCACCTGGCCTGCCTCGATTTCGGTCTGAAATTTCCTAGCAGCAACACCAGATCTAGTGAATATAGTAGCACCATTTCCATACTTGTTTTCATTGACAAACTTTATGGCCTCATCCAAGCTATCAGCCTGAAGTGAAAAAGAAAGAGGAAAAAAAACTAGTTTTGAGGTAAATGATAAATCTAATAAATGAGTTTCTAACACATGATCGAAAAATGAAGAATAAAACTATTCCAAGTAGAGGTTGTAAGGATGAAGCAAATAAAATGCACCTCCGTGAGAAGAAGAACAGGGCCGAAAATCTCCTCCTGCACCGGCGTGATAGATAGTCAAATTTAAGTCTAAACTTCAAGTCTTCTTATTCATTGGAATACTTAAGTTAACACCTATGGATAGGAGATTAATGAGTAAATACAATACCTTGTAGCACTCCATGTCGGAACTGACATCTGCTAAGATGGTCGGGCCAATAAAATTGCCGGATTCATATCCGGGGACCTAAAATACATGCATGTAACGGAAATAACTAAGATGTAAATATCAGTTCAAATGCTACATATCTAACAGGTAAATTGATCAAATACAAGCCATAGTAAAGAAATTTGTGAACCAGTAGTATAAAATATGAAATGGTAAAAATGGTTGAGATTATAAAAGCTACCACTATACTTCTTCCATCAAGCAATAGTCTGGCCCCACTTTCAAATCCAGATTGAATTAATTTGTGTATTCGCTCCTTTGCCTGTGCAGTTAGTGAGAAAACTTAAAAACATGTACACAAGAATTTGATGCACTGAAATACCTATGGCAGTAATTCTTAAACAATATTAAGAAGATTTGATATTAAATTTGAGCTAAAGTTCACAACAGAGAAAAAGAAATAAGAACATATATAGAAAACCTGTATGCTAATGATTGGACCAAGGTCTGCATCAGGTTCAGTTCCAGCATTTACTTTAAGAGCTTTGGCATGCTCTACGAGTATACTTTCCCTGGACAAACAGCGTGAAGACTAAAGATGAAATTATACTTAAATACGTATAAGCTATGAAGCATTGACAAACCGAAAACACGATACCAACACTGACACATCGACATCAGTAATAATTTTAAAAAATTAATTAATTAAATGTAATCACAAGTGTCGATGTCGGTTTCACACACGAGCACACCTTTTTTCGTAGGTGACGGTGCTACAGAATATATAAGTGCATGGTTAAAAGTAAGTTAAATAAAGACGAAAACGAACCTAGTCAATTCAACAAAAAAATATCTCTTGCTAGATCGGGGGAGAGGGAGGTAGTTTGATTTCCAATTTACAATGTTCAGTTGTATTTGGGTTGGAGTGTCCCTTATACTCGAGTTTATTAAAGGTTAAAACATAGATTTTTCTATTGACAATCCCACTAGAATTATCAACAAAGATGGAATGAATACACATCAATAACAATTGCAAAAGTCATATTAAACACAGATTAAATAAAAAACTAATAGAGTATCATACCATGGTTTTGAGCCACCAACAAAAACAACTGTACTTAAAGCCATGCACCTTTGTCCAGCAGCACCAAAACCTGCAGCAATTAAAGCATTTATGGTAGCATCAACACTTGCATCTGGCATGACAATTGCATGATTTTTTGCCCCCATATTAGACTGCAAAACAAAATTTTATTAGGTGCGCAACTTTGGTCATTGGTGTATGAGTAGAAAGTGTTAAGAGTCTCCCATCGGATAATATATGGCTTGAACATGTTTTTATAAGTGAGGGTAATCCTCACCCTACTAGCCGGTTTTGTAGAGTTGAGTTAGGCCCAACTACATTTCTTAACATGGTATCAAGAGTTTGGATTAAGATCCGGTGGACCACCTTCTATCAGGTTTCTGCTATAGGGTCACCCACCATTTATTTCCACACTCCAGATGTCTAGTCCTGGGCGTGAGGGGGTGGGTGTGTTAAGAGTCCCGCATCGGATAATATATGGCTTGAACTTGTCTTTATAAGTAAGGGTAATCCTTACCCTACGAGCCGGAAACAATTTCACTATGGAAAGAAGAAAACTAAGACTAAGTAATCCACCTGAACACGCTTTCCTTTAGCTGCTGCTCTTGCATATATGTGCATTCCAGCCTCAAATACAAAAATAAGAAAATCAAATAAGGATATGTAATGCATAACTTCCATTTGAAAGAAAGAGCACTTAAATCACTTGCATTTATTTTTCTTTCTATGTAGGTGCAACGAATTGTAAAGTGACTTAATTCTGCTGCCATACATCAGGATTGGATTTGGTTAAACAATTTAGTTTATCATTAAAGAGAGAAAGAAAAAGCAGCACGTAGAAGCGATAAAATTTAAGAGAAAAAAAATATTAGATGACTTACAACATTTGAACCAACAAAAGATATAGCTTTGATATCATCGTGATCGCATATAGCATTCACAGTATCCTGTCACCAATTGGATTATCACAAACATCAATAAACAAGTAAAACAAAAAACAGCAAGGGGTGTTGATGCATCACAATTAACGGCGTAAAGTAAAGTTATGTGCAAATCTCTGATTTAAAATTCAAATACATAATGAAATGACTAAAAAAGTTTAATTAAAAAAGATTATGGCATACATGGGCTCCATGAACTATATTTAAGACACCCTCAGGCAAACCAGCCTCCATTGCCAGTTGTGCAAGAAGCATAGAAGCACCTGAAAAAATGCAAAAAGTTATAATATGACCACCAACTTTCTCTATCATAAGCAGTAAGAAACAAAACATATGAATCATGAAATCTGACAGAAGATTGTATACTTGTGAGTTTTGCCATATAAAAGTTTCATTATCATAGGAGCATGCTGCATGTACCATCACCTATGAAGCACAGACACAGTTACAGGCACTGGACACGACATTAACACTGACACGCCGACATTGATAATAATTTGAAAAAATGAATAAATTGAATGCAATCACAAGTGTCCGTGTCCGTGTCCGTGCCAAGGAGTTAAATCCAGGGTAAACAACTGAAATTAGAACAAAAAATCACCTGGATCTTTCTCTGATGGTTTCAGAATGAAGGTATTGCCACAGGTAACCGCCACTGGGAACATCTGCATAATAATGGTCATATACATTTGGAATTTGTTACAATGTCTTTTATTGATAACGGGAATTTCACAGCAAAATGAAAAATCACAAAATTAGAAGTCAGCTTACCCAGAGGGGAATCATTGCAGGAAAGTTAAAAGGACAGATACCGGCACAAACACCAATTGGCTCTTTAATGCTAAAAGTATCAATTCCATTTGCCACATTGGAAACATACTCTCCCATCTGTAGTGTTGCCATCCCACAAGCATGTTCCACCACCTCTACATGACAAAATCAAAATATGCAGAGAACTCCATCAGAAAAAATTACGAGCTCAATCATTATCTCACCACAATAACCTCTCAAGCAAAATATTCAAAAAGACCCACCTAAACCACGGAACACATCTCCTTGTGCATCCTTTAACGTCTTTCCTTGTTCGGTGGTCACGCTGATGGCAAGTTTATCCTGAAACAATTTACAAGTTACTGATAGCATTTTAAAAAGTAATTAAATCCGTCATACGCTGTCAAAGCCACAGAAAACTGTAAAGCGCTAACTAACCATATCTCGGCGTATAAGCTCCTGGAACTTCAACATCACACGTTGACGTTTCGTGATCGGAGTGTTACGCCATGAAGGAAATGCCTTCTTTGCTGCAGCCACTGCAGCTTTAAACTCTTCATTTGTAGTCAAAGGAACTTGTGAAACAACGTCTTGTGTGGCCTATTATATCGAACAATTGAAAAATATCAACATTAGAAGCATGCATTTCTGAAAATGGAAAACTAAAAACTCAAGTATAAAGTGAATATTTTAAAAGAAAAACACTTACAGGGTTTATAACATCTATGAATGTCAATGATTTTGACTCAACAAACTTGCCCCCAATCAGATTTGGAACCCTCTGAGTCAATACATTTCAACAAACATGAGAGATGCAATATAAACAAAAACCCATGATTCACTGTACAGCAAGTAAACCAAAAAATAGCCTTTTCTTTTTTCATGTTCATTTCAATTTGGCATATTCTCACTAACTAGTTCAATGAGCAAGATTAAAACAAATTGAAACAATCACAAAATGCAGAAATTTTGAAAATTTTATAGCCATCTTAATGAAAAGGGGCAAAATTGAAAATCATAATCATCAATGAAGATAAAGGTTGAGGTTACCAGGGAATTAGCCATCTTAATTATGAATGATGTGCTCACTGCAACGGCATCAAAATTGATTAGATTTTCAAATCAATCATTGTTAATCATTCATATTACAAAGTTATTTAAATAAAGGGAGCTTTTGTAATATTTTTTTAATAGGGTATAATTTAGAGAAGTGCTATGCTGACACCAAATTATAACACCGTAGCTTTGAGTATTAATTTATAACCGACACAAATTCCAATGCACATTTTAATAATAAAATAATATTATCTATCATGGCAAAATTATTCAACACTAATTTTTCTCTTTTTTTATACTCGACGTCATCTTTTCTCTCTTCCACCTAATAATTCAACACTCATTCAACTTTTACTCAGTACAATGGTTTTGCTTAATCAACACCTTACCCCCACCACTTTATTTCATATTTTTATTTTTATTTTTATGTTTTTGTTTTTTTTTATTATATATTAATAATAATTATCAATTGAAATTAAATTAAAATAATTAAAAGTTAAATAATTTTTTTTAATTTAAAATTTTATTTTAATTTTATTTTCTCAAATTTTATATTTGTAATTACAAAAAACTTAAAATGCAATACAATACACACGACACACTTAAAATGAAACACACATAACTTAATTAGTACAATAGACTTAACTCACAAACAATATATTTAATCACGAAATATTTTAAACGTTACTCATATATGTTTGACTAGATCTGCTTGCAATTCGTGATGTACATTTGAATCACACATCACAGATCTAGCACGCACATGATTTACAAATGCAGGTAGTATCTCGGTCGAGAAAGGCTCCAGTGTACCAGACCCACTTGCCTCAGATTGATCATAATCGGTCCAATATTGAGAATATGTATCTCGTTCATCCTCAAGAATCATATTATGCAATATGATACATGCCCTCATGATGAGAGCCAAATTGACTATGTCCCACAAACGGGCTGGTTCGCGAATAATTTTAAATCGAGCCTACAACACCCCAAATGCACGTTCGATGTCCTTCCGACATTCCTCCTGATATTTTGCAAATAACTTATCTGGTTCACTTTGAGGAAGTCTAATTGATTTGACGAAAGTCGGATAAGAAGGGTAGATACCGTCAGCAAGATAGTATGGCATATTATACGGACGTTGATTCACAAAGAAGTTCACTCTTGTAATGATTTCTACATGCAGCTCCATCACGGGGAGGATCAAATGAGCAATGCTCATTACAGTAATAAGCAATTTTACCCCAATATGAATCATTTTTTTGGTTTCTCCCAACAATATTGTATGTTCCATATTTGATCCACCCACTAATTAGAACTAAATTTTGATCAGTGGTCCATTTGGGGCTTTTCCGACGAACAGGAATTGAATCCTCTGCATTTGGAGTGGCTCCATGACCATGGCTCATGCCACCAAGAGCCGTTTGTGTAGAAAAATCAGGAAATTCATCAAGTCCAACATTAGGAACATTTTCATTTTCCATTAGAGTAGAAGAATAATAAGGTGGTGCTTGAGATGAATATGATATCATAGATCCATAATATGGACGATAGTTTGGATTAGATGACGGTATTATGAAATTTGGTATATTTTGGGGACCTTGTTGGTTGGAATATTGATTTTGAAATATATAGTTAGAATTTGGGTAGTTGAAAGGATAATTAGTAGAATTTTTGGTGTTAAGAGAGTTATCGTTGGGATTCATTTCACTAAAAAATTGTTTAGAGCTATAAACAATAATTTATTGGAGGATAAATAGAAAAATTAGAGAAAAAAATAGATTTTTTTTTCTTTGTCCAAATCAAATGAACCAATGCTTTATTTATAGACAAAAAAATGATGAATTTTAGTGGAAATAAAAATAAATAAAAAATTGATTTTCTATAAAATAATTGACTCCAAATAATTTAGGTGAGATAAAAATATAAATCATCACAACAACCAATTATATTTTGTAAAGTATTATAAGTGGTCTCACTCATTTCTCATTCAACATGTTAAATGTTTTCAACACCAATTAATTCATGTCACATTCAACACCTTATTCAACAATCTATGAGAGCAATTCAACTATTAAAAAATTTATTCAACACCTCTATTATAAATAATCTAAGGGATAAGAGTCGATTCTACCGGATATAAATAAGGTGTAGATGTCATATTTGGTGTAACTTCAGCATTTCTGTATACTTTATGCATAACTTTCTATGTATTTAACAATAATAAAGTAGTGTACTTTTAAAATTGGTTTTAAATTTTTTTTTTTTGTTTGTTAGAGAATGTGGAATTGAAATTGGATTCCATTTAGTTTAGATTTATTGGACTAGTCCCACGTTATTGTTTAACTTATTTTTAATGAAACATTGGCCATTTATTGATTACATTGTGCTAATATTTATTCTCTCCCCTAGAAATAAAAGTTTGATAAATTTTTGTAACATTTGTTGTTTTTTGCACCTTCATTAGTCTCATTCATAAAAAAATGTTAATGTCCCACTTTTTTTTCATCTTCCATTTAATATTTATTTTACATGTGTAGTTTACTTATTGAAATGACTTAAATATCTTAATTTTAAAATTAAAATCTGATTAAATAAAATCATTTTTTTTATTTTTTTTAAATATCATATTTTCAAGCTTTCCTTTAACCTTTATCATTTTAGATCATATAATCTCATATTCTCTATCGTCACATTCTTCTTAATTGTTTTGAATTCTAGAAAAACTCAAACATTTTAAATTTTTGAACGTTCAACATCAAACATTCATTCACGTGTTTGCTAATTCGAATACACCATTTTCAAAAATCTCTAAATTTCTATTCTTTCTTATTCAAATCATTACTTTAATCAATTTCAGTCATTTATTTCTCACATTTGAAGAAAATTTTGTATGTTTCTCTTTCTTACCTTACTTTTTTAAATTATTTTGATGCAGGTAATTTCTTCTTAATTTTTAATTAAACTATATTATATTCCATTTAAGAGAAATTTTATATCATTTTCATCCTACTTTATTTTGGTGTGAGTTTGAGACATTTGAGGGATTAAGGTTTATGATGGTATGAAATCTTCTGTAAATTTCGTCTTATACTGATTTCAAAGTCTAAACTGTGTGTATGAATGTCAAAATTAGGATATATTTTACAAAATTTAATATTTGAATATTTTTTCTAGTCTTTAAGTTTTTAATGTTTCTTTAATTCAACTTTGTTTTGATATGTCATACAAATTTAATGTCATATGTATATATCTATCAACTTTCATCTTCTTGGAGATAAACAAGCACACGAAAGATCATGTGTTCTTTTAAGTATTCCACCACACTTGTAGTTATATGAATTTGTTTTTTCTACTCTCCCATCTTCGTGATTTATAAAGTTCAATCTCGCTCGAGATATATTGCCAATCAACTATGAATACAAAATTTTGTCTTTGAATTTATGTTTTAATATTGTGATGCTGGTCCAAATGATGTGTGTATCTCATTATTTTTCATTTTAATCATTTGGCTCATTGATTTTCTACTCGTATAAAAATCACTCTTACTATTTTTTAAGGTTTCTGACCTAATCAGTCCATGCACTAACAATTTTCTCTTTCGCTTAGTCTAATATCGTACTTTCAATATATTTAAAAAAATCTAGATATTTTACGCACACACTTCTTAACTGTATGACAGCTTCACCATATAACTCATATGTAGAATAATTGATTATGACATTTTAGATATCAATTAAATGTATTTGACTAAGTTTGATCATTTTTCCGTCTTCACTCTTTATTAATTTATTTCCAAAATTTTCATTAATTTCACCTCTCACATTTATTGTTATATGATACTTACATAGTAAAGCATGGGATGTAACAAATATCTCTAACAAAATTCATCAGTGAGATATCGTGATTAGTGACAATCACTTGTGGCATGTTTTATGAGTCTTTCAAAAATATTACGACATATTTCTAAAGCTCATATAAAAATTATCCTCTTTTTCACATTTCAAAAATGCAACAGCAACTGAATAAGTTATCTCATTAGAAGCAACACCAATAATTTGTGGAAGAAGGAACATGTAGTTGTTGGTCTTATATGTTGAATCAATTATCAATATCGTGGAAAATTTCTTAAACAACTTGATGGAATCAATATGAGTCTAAAATATATCTCTAGACGTTTTTCCACCCGCTTACACTTTTTACCTATATAGTATGTAATTCAACAACGGTTGCATTTTAGATCTTTTACTCCTTACCACCCTTTAAGTGGTGAATATTATATATTTACTTAAGATTTGAGACACTTTTCAGATGTTTCCTTTTCAAAATTCCAAGTATGTTATTGGGCTAAACCATGTTCATTGTCATCTCACAAACATATTTCTTCTCTTTAGTATTTAGATGATAGACAATCAGATGGCCAACTAACTTGCCACTTCTGTCAAATATCGTCGTAGTAAATGCATGTCTTCTATTGAAATAAGAATCCTACCTCCCGATAACTATCCCAAAATCTAATTTACCAATTTTCGTACGGACCATCGAAGCATATGTTCACGTAATGTAAAATCCTATTTAGTGGTAAATCATTTTACAGCATCGACGTGTATAACACTTGGCCAGGAATCTTCTAAAATACCATCATTTGATACATCAACTTTGTTGATAGCATTAGATGTAAGATATTTGGGTATGATAATCTTGGATAATTTCGAAGAATCGTGTTCGTACACTTTCCGAACAAAGTATTTCGACCCTATTCTTGCATGGGTTCACGAAATCTTTGTGGGGATAATTCTCGAAGAACAATCTGTTTCTGGAAAAAGAAACTAATTACAAATGTAGAGAGAAAGTGTCGTTTTTCGTATATGAAACCGAGGCCAAATGATTCCTTATATAGGAGATCAATAACTGAAACCGAAAAGACACACCTGTTCCAAAAAACGGTTATGTCGGTTGGGGAAAAGGATTCAAAATTTTCGAACGGGGCGCTGCCCCGCACCCCTCCAGGGGCTTCGCCCCTTGGAACCCCAACGGGGCGCTGCCCCGTACCCCGCCAGGGGCTTCGCCCCTTGGAACCCCGTTTCAATTATTCATATTCAATTATACATTGGCTCGACGAGCGTGCACTCCGCACTTCCCTAACTCGTTTCCAAGCTTAACGCATAATTGCATCGGCCTTTAGTAAATCACATTACTACTAAAATACATTGGTGATACTAAAATCACCAACATTAGAGTCACCATAACTACAATCATTGAAAAATAAGACAATCAAATCACTCATTCAAATGCTTTGAATTTCAGTGTCCAAATATATTTGGATGATATTATCCGAACAACATTCAATGAACACAACAAAAAAAAAAAAAATTTATATAATGATCATCAATGATAGACAGACAAATATAATACCTCTAATTTCATATGTGTATGATGTTTTTTATGTCAAAATACAATAGAATTGTGTTTGCTTGCAAAATTATTGAATAAGAATGCAAGAACTTTTTGGAGGGTTTAAGGAAAAATTCTATATGATCATGAGTGAAAGGGTGTAAGAATTTGTACCACAAAGTAAAAAGCCAGACACACACAACACAATGATTCTGAATCTGAATTTGAATCATTTGACATACAATTGCATGTCATTCTTCACTCGACGATTCCTAGCTACTGTGGTCCCTGTATCTTCCCCTTTAGACCATATCAAAAGCTTGGTTTCAAAGGGTCTTTATAACCAGACACTTGAATTTTTCACACAACTCCATTTCTCTGGTCACCATTTCAGTTTCATCCCATGTGTTCTTCCATCAGTCATCAAGGCATGTTCATTTACTCACTCTCATGCCTTCGGCACACAGCTTCATTGCTTAGCTCTTATCACAGGCTGCAACTCTGACCCAGTTGTCTCGAATTCCATCATCTCTATGTATGCGAAGTTTTCAGATATCAGATCGGCACGCCAAGTGTTTGACACAATGCCTCACAGAGACCCCATCACTTGGAACTCCATGATCAATGCTTATATGCAAAATGGGTTGCTTTTAGAAGCTCTGCAAACGTCAAAAGACTTCTACTTTCTTGGTTTTCTTCCCAAGCCGGAGCTGTTAGCTAGCATGGTATCCGTGTGTGGGAGGGAAACGGGTTTAAGTTCGAGAATAGGAAGACAGGTTCATGGTCTTCTTGTTGTTGATGGGAGGATACAAATTCAACATTCAGTTTTCCTGTCAACGGCATTTGTGGATTTCTATTTCAAGTGCGGTGACTCTTTGATGGCTCGGAGTGTGTTTGATGGGATGGAAGTGAAAAATGAGGTTTCGTGGACTGCGTTGATATCTGGTTGTGTCGGTAATCAAGAATATGATGTAGCTTTAGCAAGCTTTAGAGAAATGCAGGTTGCGCGAGTTAACCCGAATAGGGTAACGTTGATTGCACTTTTAGCAGCTTGTACAAGGCCGGGTTTTGTTAAGTATGGAAAAGAGATTCATGCGTATGCTTTTCGTCGTGGGTTTGATTCATGTCATAGTCTTTCATCAGCTCTCATTAACATGTATTGTGAATGTGGAGAATCACTGCACCTTGCTGAACGAATTTTTGAAGGGTCTAGTTTAAGGGATGTGGTGCTATGGAGTTCAATCATAGGGAGCTATGCTCGAAGAGGAGAAAGCGACAAAGCTTTGAAGCTTTTTAATAAAATGAGAACTGAGGAAACTGAACCAAACTATGTAACTCTGCTCGCAGTGATATCTGCATGCACAAACTTATCTTCATTACAGCATGGTTGTGCAATCCATGGCTATATCTTGAAATTTGGATTTGGTTTTAGCATCTTTGTGTGCAATGCGCTTATAAATATGTATGCTAAATGTGGCTGTCTAGATGATTCTCGTAAGATATTCCTAGAAACACCGAATAGAGATTCGGTTACATGGAGTAGTTTAATTAGTGCCTATGGGCTTCATGGATGTGGAGAAGAAGCTTTACAACTTTTTCATGAAATGAAAGAGAAAAGAGTGAAGCTTGATGCAGTCACATTTCTAGCAGTCTTATCTGCGTGTAATCATGCTGGCCTTGTCAATGAGGGACAACAAGTGTTTGAGCAAGTAAATGCAGATTGCGAAATTCCAATCACTGTAGAACATTATGCATGCCTAATTGATCTTCTTGGAAGGTCGGGGAAACTTGAAGATGCGTTGGAAATACTGAGAACAATGCCTATGAAACCGAGTGCAAGAATATGGAGCTCTCTTGTATCGGCTTGTAAGCTTCATGGGAGACTCGACATAGCGGAATTACTATCATCTCAGCTTATAAGATCAGAACCAAATAATGCTGCTAATTACACATTGTTGAATATGATTTATGCCGAGAAGGGTCATTGGCTTGATATAGAACAAGTGAGGGAAAACATGAAACTACAAAGATTACAAAAATGCTATGGGTTCAGCCGCATTGAGGTAGGATAATAGATCAAGTTTCTAACAAAACAAAGAAAATTGTTTTAAACTTTGAAGGCTAGTTTTAGACAGGATAAAAATGATTTGACAGAGTGCTTTCTTGGGACTTTTTTTGCATCTCAACCAAAGAGCAGGCAGTTTTTCCAATGGTGTGTTGATGGGGGGGAGGAAGTTGGTTGTTGAAAATTAAAGAAATGGACAATAACTATGATTAAAATTCAACTAACAGCTTGCATAATTACTTTCTTTTTAAAATTTCATTTAAAGAAAGTAAGAGAAAAAAATATGAAAAAAAGGAAATTTTGTTCAATTTATTTTAATTAAAACAATACTGGCTACTTTTCAACTGTCACCAGTAAAATTCCACTTGCAAAAAAAGAAACTTTTTAACTTCTTTAAATGATTAATAATGAATTTGATTTATATAAATCAAATATATTGATTATTTAATAAATTTAAAAAATGAATTTTTAATTATAATTAGGGGTGTTTAAAATTGAATCGGTCTTATCGAAAATTGCAAATTAAATTAAATCGAAACAGCAAAAAATCACATATGGTTTGGATTTTTCGGATTTTTTTGGGCTATTTTTAAACAAAATTGTTTGGTTTGTTTTGCAGTTTATATTTTTCAAGTGAACTAAATCACATTATCTTACGACTCAAACTTCACTTGACTCTCATTCAACTCAAACTCAAATCTATTAAGTCACATTCAATATTTCAATTTAAATTTCTCTTAATGATATCACTTATTCTATACATCTTCTTTTCCATGAATATCTTACATCTTCTTCTCTAGTCTCTTGTCTCTTATTTAAATATCAAATACAAATATTTAAATGTTTTAATAAAATCAAAAAATAAAATATACTTAAATTAAATAAAATGTGATTTAATCTCGGTATCACTAACTTTAATTTCATCAATTTTTAATATATCAGCAGTATATTTCTATTAAAAAAGTATAAGTAAAATAATAATGTTAATTAGTAATAAATATACCTAATTTTATTAAAATTTAAAAAGTTAATGAATTTAATAATAAATATGTTGTACACTATATCTATTATATAATTCTTTAAATTAACTATGAAAAGAAAAAGTTGGAATTAAAAAGTTGCCGGAATTGAAAATGAAATATGATGTGCATCAGACATTGTATTAATGAAAATAGAAAGTAATAATTTACTAACGGCTCAATTTTTATTTATTATGATTTAGAAAATTTAAATTTTTTGTTGTCTTAAGTAAATCTTTTAATAGTCTTTTTTTAGTGGATCCATGTTGTAATTAAAGATCCTTAATCAGTGCCTCAGAGGTATTGGTTAGCATTTTTCTAAGATAAATACATTATTTTTAATATTAATCTTAACTGTTCAAGTATTTATTTATTTTCTTTTAATGAGAATCATCTTTTTTAATACTCACATCAATTGATTCTGATTTTAGAATTGATTATATTAGAAATTAAAATTTACAACTTTTAAATTTAAATGAATTTTATATTGAAATTTATTATTCAACTCATTTCTTCGTATATTCATCCAAACATAAATTAATTTACTTTCAACTCACTTTTAGTTAAAATCAATTTCACAAAATCAATTCATTCAAAATTAATTCATATCAAACACATGCTAAATCATAGACACCGGAAGCGTGCTCATGATGCAACGCAAGGAAAGAGACAAACAAAATTAATTTCATTAATCAGAAAAATAAAATATAATTGGAATGAGAGAGATATAGCCTTTAAATAAGCCCATTAAAAACAGATTATTAGAGTAAAATACGGTAACAAATTGTAACGATAAAATAAAAATAAAAATAGGATTTAATATATTGTAACATCCCGCCTCATCTGAAATAAATATCTAACATCCGCAGTTTGGAAACTAAATTAGAAAACGGACCCAAGTGAAGGGGTTTGGTGAAGAGTTCAACAACTTGATTGTTGAAATTAATTGGCAGCATGTGAGTTAGTTTCTCCTGGATTTTGTCATAGACTAGATAGCATTCAAGTTCAATGTGTTTGGTGTGTTTGGGGAAGGCCGAGTTAGTAGTAATGTGAGTGGCATTGACATTGTCACAAAAAATATGAACAGGTTAAGGATGTGAGATGCAATAATTTGTGAGCAAATATAACAGCCATTGAGCCTCACAAGAAGTGTTGGCTAAGGCTCTATACTCATCTTCTAAAGAGAAACGACACATAACTTATTGTTTTTTACATTTCCAACTAATAGTGCTTGAACTCAGGTAGAAAAGGAATTCAGTAGTGGGTCTTCTTGTGATCGAGTAGGCACCCAAGTCAAAGTCAGTGAATCCAATTAGTTGCATATTGAAATCTTCGCTGAAGAAAAGGCCAAAAGCTAGAGAATTCTTGATCTATTTTACTATCCTTATGGCAGCTTGCATATATGTGACAATAGGCTTGGATAAATACTAACTCAATATGCAACAAATTAGAAAATGTTAGGTCTAGAATTAGTGAAATATAAAAATTTACCAATCAAACTTCTGAATTGAGTAGAACTAGTAAAAAGTTGATCATCCTCGTTGTCTTATTTCTGATTAGGACCCATGGGTGTAGCAACCATTTTTGCATCCAAGAACCCTACATGTTGCAGTAAGTATAAGTTGTATTTTCTTTGACACGAAGTTATCCCTTTGGATAATCTAGATATCTTAAATCCTAGGAAATATTTGAGATCCCCTAAGTCCTTGATACTAAACTTGGCATCCATAATCTTTTTGATGCGAGTGATTTATGATAAATGATTTCCTGTAAGGATTAAGTCATCCACATAAAATAGAACAATAGTAAAATAATAATCAATAGATTTAGTAAATAAGAACTAATTTTCCTTAGATTGAGTGTAACCTAAAATAGAAAGAGTAGAAATTAATTTTTGATTTTATTGTCTGCTAGCTTGTCTAAGGTCATAAATAGACTTTTTAACTTGCATACCATATTTTGATTATAAACTTTTCGGCTAGGAGGACATTTCATAAAAACTTCTTATTCTTTTATCTTTCCATGAATAAAAGAAGTATTTACATCCAATTGATGGAAATACCAATTTGGAGATGAGGCTATAGAGATAAGAAGTCTATTGATAGTCATTTTGATGACTGGACTGAAAGTTTCTGAGTAGTCTATTCCTTCTGTTTGATTAAAGCCTTTGGCTACAAGGCGAACCTTGTATATTTCAATATTGTCATTGGAAAATAGTTTAATTTAAAACCCATTTATAGAAAATGGCCTTTTTAGTGGGTGGCAAAGTAATAAGATCCCAAGTATCTGTTTGAATAAGGGATCACAGTTCAGTTTGAATGGCTTGCAGCCAATTATTGTCTTTAACAACATGTGTATAATTATCAGGTCTAATAATGAGAGAAATTTTGATTTAAAAATTTTATAATTATGAGACAAGTTATTGTAGAATAAATAATCAGAAATGGGATAAGGACTAGTACCTAATGGAAGAGAAAAATAAGGGGTGTGTGTACCTTGAAGGAGAGTATAATTAAAATCTTGAAGATAGGTGGGATGGTGATATATTATAGTTGAGCTCCTTAAGGTAGAATTAGTGATGAAGGGGGGATAGGCTGAAGGAAGGGCAAGATTGTTGATAGAAGATTAGGAAGGGATAGGAAGGTTTCTAAGTGTGTCTATGGGAATGGTTAGGGGAATGTCAATATGGATAGGATGGTTAGTATTAGTGGTTATGGTAGGTGATGTGGAGTATTCGCAAGTGTACGAATCGCGTCAGAGTAATATAAAAGATTATCGATCCACAGAGACCAATCGTCAATATATCGTTTCCTATTGTTACGGTGTTTAGCTAAGTCAATATCAAATAGGGAATTGAGCATGCAAGAAAGTAAAGTGCGGCGAAATAAACTTCAGATATAAAAGCATGGTCGAATGTAATTCACATAGTCAAATGATATTCGCAATGCTTCGGAATAGAACTACTTATAGTGCAATATTTTCTACTAAAGAAAAAAACTAATTTAACAGAAATTGTCGCTTTCGCGTAATCAGAACCGAGTTTACTCTCTAATCAGACCTTCTTATCGTCACTTATAAAAAGGCGCACATTGCGTTAAAGTAAAAAACCTATTTTTAAGAAATAAAGTACTTGACCAAGTTGAAAAGTATTTTGATCTGGAATTTCTAATAAAAAGGGACCTAACTTTAACCCTATAAACGCGTCCTAAAATAGTTTCAAAATTGATTTCTTTGATAATAAAAATCCCTAACTAACCGGACAAAGCGCTTTCGCTTCCTTTGACCAGTTAGAACTAACCGGGTTTAACAAAGGGTTGGACGACTTTCGATCTTACCCAACAACAATAAAGTACAGAAAACTCGTATTAAAAACCAAAATAGCCCATAAGCATTTCTATTGACACATTATTTAGAATATCGATCTAACTAGATTCCTTACATTCTAGCCCAGAAAGGTTCAGCCTGACATGAGAATGTAAACAGACATGTTAAAATAAATCATGCGAGAAAGTAAATAATTTAAAGTGTGATGCGGGAAATAAACAAAGTAAAAGCAGTGCAGAAAATAAACAAAGTAAAGGTAGGTGCGGGAAATAAACAAAGTAAAAGCAGGTGCGGGAAATAAACAAAGTAAAAGCAGGTGCGGGAAATAAACAAAGTAAAAGCAGTGCGGAAAATAGACAAAGTAAAAGCAGGTGCGGGAAATAAACAAAGTAAAAGCAGGTGCGGGAAATAAACAAAGTAAAAGTAGGTGCGGGAAATAAACAAAGTAAAAGCAGGTGCGGAAAATAAAAAAAGTAAAAGCAGGTGCGGGAAATATAAAAATAGAAATCTGCTCCAAACGGGGAGGTTTTAAATCTGGTACAAACTGGAAGTAAAATATGACTGGAAATAAACAACAGTTGAAAATAAATGTGGCAAGATAAACTTCTGCCGAAGTGCTCCAAACTCGATTACAGACTCAATCTACGAACTCGATCACAGACTCAATCAACTGTATAATAATTCCCCAATATGATGAATTATCGCTTTACAATGGTGAAATTATATGGCTTAAGTTCGCAAATATGGTTGGATCAAGTTTGCAACTAAGCTTAGGTGAATTGAAATGAAATCAGGAACTTCTATTTTTAGAGGATGAAGAATGCAGGAAATCACAGGAATGCCCCCCAACTCCTTTTGGGGGGAAAGCGTCGTCCAAAGGTGGCGTCCGCCATGAGTGTAAACGAAAGGAAGTGGGGAACGTGGCAGTTGAGGTCAGCAGGAGGTGGTCCATGTCATGGCCTACCCTATGGCTAGCGCCATGGTGGACGCCATGAGTGCAAATTTGACCTAAACTCCTGTTTTTCAGCCTGTTTTCCTTCATTTCTTCAGGGGAGCTCTGGATAATTGAAATACCTGAAAAGGAAACAAAATATAGGCATAATATGAGAAAACAATAATAAAAAACCTAAATAACATGTGAAATCAGAGTCAAAAACAAGTGTAAAGTAAGTGTTATCAAATTCTCCCACACTTAAACCTTTGCTTGTCCTCAAGCAAAAACTCTAAATAGATTAAGAAGAAAAATGATGTTAGTGAACAAGTTGGGCTGCAAGGGGCCTCTGGAATTAAAACAGGGATGTATTGATAGGTACTGACTGATTCAAACCAAGGATATCGCAGTGACACTCTTCCGTAAAACGGACATAAGCTTCGTTCTTTTACGAACCAATCCATATCATGCCACTATGCTTAGGCCTATATTTTTCCTATTTTCAAATCCTTTTTCATTCAGGCGCAATCACATTAAGCCCGTTATTCGTACATGCTCATAGTAAAGTGACCGGGTAGTGATTTTGATCATAAATCACAGGGCTCTGGTATAAAAAGTTGGTGTAACCCCTTTTATTGACCTATTTATAGTTGTGGGGGATCGGATCATAATCCGCCCTACCAAGTTCAGCACCAGATACCTCTGAACCAACTAAAGATGGGTAAAAAAAAATTTCTTTTTCTTTTTCTTCTTCTTTTGCTTTTGCTTTAGCTTTATTTTTCAACATACAACTTTTGTTGAGTTAAATGACTTTGTGAGAGTCACCTATCCCGGGGTTGTAGTTTATAATAAGAACATAGCATATAGATCATTCATTTCTCTTTGGTCCCCTATGTAGAGCATGCTTAGACCGGAGCTGACTGCTAGGATAAACTATTCAAGGATTTAAGAATGAAAATTTTAAGGCCACGACATAGGGGGTATTGAGATCGAATTCCTAAATTTACGAAGCTTAAGGTGTAAAAACGATGCTGATGCTTCAAAAGGGCTTTCCCAAGTCATACTACATCCTATCTCAACCAGGTCTTATAGCCCAACTAAGTTCAAAACACAATGTTTTTCTTAGGAAAAATTTTCGGTTAGGCTCAAGAAACGGGGGAGTGGACATACACTAGACCATACAGATATAGATGACTCGTCAAACACATGTATTATTTTGAAAAGAAAGCAAACAAGAAAACTAAAGCAAATAAAGAAGTAAAATAACAAGAAGGAAAATGCAGGAAAGGAAAAATAAAGCGAGAGAATAAAATAAAATAAAAAATAAAGCGAGAAAAATAAAGCGAGTAAATCTCCTCCCACACTTAAATCGAATATTGTCCTCAATGTTACGAAATAAGATAAGGAAAGAGTCACCTGGTAAAGTACTAAGGTTGGATGGGTCCCTCGCCATCCTGCGGTAAATGTCTAGGATGACGGGATCGACTGCGACGACGAATGCTCTGAGAAGCCTCAAACTAGTTGAATCTGGCGGACAAGGCAATCTGTGAACTCTGAATCTCGCAAAGGTTGCCTAAAAGGGAACCTTGAGTGGCCTCCATGAGGGCGGAGTGCCTCTGAAATTGAGCTTGTTGCCTATGTTGCTCGCGGGATATCGCCAATTGAGAATCCATAAGACTTTGAAAAGAGTGGTCTGACTGTTGTTGTGACACCTCCATAAAACTCATGTTATCTGCCAACTGTTGTTGGATGGCAGAAAGTAAACCATCTCTTCTCTCCTCCCGGGCTAGCTGGTCACGTCATATATCTTCAGTGATGTAGAAGCCAGGAGTCGTACCTGCAAAAGTGTTAGAAGTAGAAGGTGCAGTGTGTGCGGGTGAAGCATGATGGGGGGACACAAGTGGGGCATGAGGTTCATCCCTCTGCTCGTATTCTTCATCAGTCTCGTGTCAGTCCCCAAGTGGAACATTAGGAGGTAGTGGACCCGTAAAAGGTGGAGCATCTAGATCGTAGGTCCAGTTCCTTGCAATTCATACATCAGTACATCTAGTGCAAGGCGGAACGACTGAGGGGATAGCGACACCCCGAACCATAAGTTCAAAGCCACCCGCTCTCCTCACCTTGCACAATTTCACATCTTTTAGAAATTTCAAATTAATTGTGCGGGAAGGCAGGGGTGCTAGGGTAGCTATCTCAACTTCAAGGTGCAGAGCTCTAGCAATAGATGTAACTAGTCCTCCAAAAGTTATGGTCCATGTGTGTCTTAGGACAACAATCATGTGAGCAATCATAAACGGGACTGAATTAATTCTTCTATTAGTGAGACTACCTTGCAAAAATATAAGTTCTCTAGCATTTACCTTGTTTGGATTCTCCCGGCCAAAAATAGTACAGGCGAGCATATATCGAAAAATTCGAATAGCCGGGTTATGGATAAATGATGCTAAATATCCTTTAAAAGAATTTATAGAAGAATTTGACAATTGACGCCAGAAGGAAAATGCATCAGTGGACCATTCAGAATCCAAAGGGGTCTCACAAATAGCGCCATCACCATGAGGAATACCCAATAGAGCTGCTAGTTCATCGGTGCTATATTCATATTCAACATTAAACAAACAGAATTTAACTGTACTGACGGTACTAGCAGTGTCGGGGTGAACCAAATAAATTAGGGAACTTAAGAATTCTCGAATTAGCCTCTCAAAGGTGGGCTCTTTTCTAGTAAAAATGTCATGCAATCTTAGGATGTCAGCTAAATGAAAAAAACTATGATAAAGTCCTAAAGTATACAAATAGTCTTCATCGACATACCTGGTTGAGACAATTTATCGTCCTTGCAATTTTTCAAGGATTTTCCGTTGTCGGTCTCCGGGTTCGCCTTTAGGAAGAACGTATCTGTTGAACTCCATTGTTGCTCCTTTGGAAGAAAATTGAAAAAGATGGGTTTCAAAATGGGTGTTGGAGATTGGGAGGAGAAAGTTTGAATTTTTATGAAGGTTTAGAAAAATGGATGTTTGGAGTGGTTAATAGGGTAGTAGGTGGTTGATAAAATGAGAGTTGTTGGGTGGTTAATGGGGTAGTAGGTGGTTGAGAAAATGAGAGTTTTTGGGGTTGAAAATGGAGAAAGTGGGAGGTTTTTGAAAATCTGCCCGTTATAATCCCAGACCCCATGGAGGGAGCCATGTTCTTGGTGGCGGGCGCCATGTTTGAAAATTGGGCTGGGCTCAAATTTCTTTGTTTTGTTGGTTTGGGCTTCTTATTCCAATTTCTTCTCGTAGGTGCAAACAACAACTCTTCATTTGGTGCTTCCAAGGATTGGTGTATTGAATTTTTTTCTTTTATGTTTATAACTTGAAAATAAACTCATAAAAATAAAAAAAACAATTAATTAAAGAGAGAAAAAAATGATAAAATAGAAATATACTTAATTATGGTAAGTCACGAAAAAAATAAAAATAAAGTAGAATGCAAGAGTTAGGCATAGAAATAGACAAGTCTGAAAAAAGGAAACAACATGATAAAAGAAACAACAAAACAGCAAAACAGTGCAGAGGAAACTGTTAAAAAGGGGGAAAACAAATAAAAATAATATTTTTGACAACATTGAAGGAAAAATAAGTTTCCTTCGATTCACATCCTTCGATTGGACTTCTGGCCTCTTTCGATGCAAGTTTGGCTTGCATCCTTCGATTGCGCGTTGGCCTCTAGCACGCTGGCTTTGATTCACAAGGCAGGAGCTTCCTGCATGCAACCTTCGATTGCATCACTGGCGTCACATGGTTCACAATATAATGGTGGCCTGCATACCTGCTTTCGATTGGACATTTGATGCTTGTATGCCTGTGTTGATTAGACAAATATTTCCCTCCATGGTTTCTTTGATTCACAAGTTGATGGCTGGCTACATGAGGCCTTCGATTGAGCCATAGATTCCTTCTTGCATGCAAGAGGAGCCTACCAGACCAGTAGGCACAAGGCAAAAAAGCCTCATGTAGCCTCCTTCGATTCCAAGGCAAAAAGCCTCCTTTTGGCATCCTTCGACTGCACAATTTGCCTCCTGTGTGCCTCTTTCATCTGGGCATCTTTGCTTCCTGCATGCCTCTTTCATTTGGGCACGTGACCCCCTTTGTTGCAAGCTTCATTTGGGTATTTAGACCTCCTGCATGCAGGCTTCGACAGGGCATTGGCTATGTTTATACTA
Organism: Vicia faba; assembly: GCA_948472305.1. Taxonomy (NCBI): domain Eukaryota; kingdom Viridiplantae; phylum Streptophyta; class Magnoliopsida; order Fabales; family Fabaceae; genus Vicia; species Vicia faba. Next base: position 1,752,283,634 of record OX451736.1, on the reverse strand, counting down.
GCTTCGACTAGACAATATTTCCCTTTGAAATATTATGCTGCAATTCCACCCTTGACAACCTTCAACACACATGGTTGGTGCCCCCCTTCAAAGGATTTGTATTGGTGGATTTGAAGGGCATACATAGGGGTCCATGTCGAAGGATATACCTTACTAGCCCATTCGAAGAATTGCATAGTCCATTCGAAGGACACATTTGGCCCTTTCAAAGATACATACATGACACCATTCAAAGGACATGTCTGAGGGTCCCATTCGAAGGACATGTTTGAGGGCCCATTCGAAGGACTTACAAGACCCACCTTAAGGAATACTTTGGTAACCCATTCAAGGGGCACACATTTGGCTCCTTCGAAGGAGGCACAAAAGTGACCCATTCGAAAGACACTTGTTGGGTAAAAATCAAATAATGTTGTTTGAAGGAGAATCTGGTCGAAGGGGGGTCAAAACAAAATGTGGAGATATCAAAAGATGGTTTCTTCCAAGTTCAGGCTTGATACACTATCCATAACGCTCCAAAACTGCTGCACAACAGTCCTGAAACACTGCCCCATTCTTGCACCAAAATGGCATACGAACACTGCCCCTCGAAAGCTACAAAAACAGTTTACTCAATTTGTTCAAATTGTTTTGTTTTCCCTCCTAAATCTCAGCCATCTTTTCCTATAAATAAGAAGCTCCATAACATCTATAAGGGGCTGGACACACATCCAAGGACTTTGGGGCGTGGATAAAAATCATCAAACTCCCAAATTATCAAACACTCTCAAACACTTAAGCACATATTCAAACCTAGAATCTGAACACTTGTTTCTTTCGAATCTGAAGCAATCCCCACACTTTGTTTTCTTTCGAGTAGAAAGAGCACCACATACGTTCTTCTCCTTCGAATCCAGCATTAGAAACGTCACCTTTATTTCTTTCCTTCGAATCCAGAAGCGTCTAGGCATTAGTTAAAGGTCCATCTCACATACCCCAGCTTCAAGCAAGGTAAGTCACTCCTAACCTTGAACCTTTTGTTTCTAGCATAACATGTGAATAGTCTTGACTTTCGTTTCAAAACATATACATAGCATTTGTTATCCTTTTCATTTCCACCCTTTTAGTTTGTTTTCATTGCTAATACTTTTGGTTTTGTTTCTTGGTTTATTAAATATGCGTTAAGAACTAACCTGGCCATAAGACAATGCTAGCATGGCCTCAGGCCATGTTGCTATTTAAAAATCTCAAATAAAAGAAACAGGAGGTAGGAAGTATGAAACGAAGCCTCAGGCTTCCACACTGACTTCCAGGTCCAAACGAAAGAGGAAGCCAGAAGGATGGCCACACTGACTTCCAGGCCCCAATCGAAGGAAGCAGAAAGGCAGGCTGCACCTCATGCTGACTTTCAGGCCTCAGTCGAAAGAAGCAGAAAGACAAAATCGAAGGTTGCATCTCATGCTTTAGTATAAGCCCAAATCGAAAGGTGTGTCCCCACTACACCTGGACCAAATAGAAGGAATCCAGGAAGGGTAGAATCGAAGGGTTTTTCTGCCTAGATCGAAGCATTCATTTTTCTTTCTTTTATTTTTGTTTTTTCTTTACATTTTCATGCTATTCAATATGGTTGTAATAGTGTAGGATTTATTTTCTGCATTTTTATTACTTTTGTATAAATTTTAGTGTTGTACCCCAAAATTTTCCCTCTCATTTTACTCAACACATACTCCTTGAGATCCTCAATTTGCTCAAGTTTGCCCAAGAGTTGACCAGACAAACTCTCTCCTAAGGCAGGGTGTCTCAAATTAGGGTTTCCATTTTCATAAAGATAGGTGGACTCCAAAGACCTCCATACAGTCAAACTTTAAGATTTTTTGTCAACATAAATTTTTTGAAGTGAATTTCATCATTTGATAAAGGTTTGATCATGATTCCCCAATGAATGCTCCAAATTCATCAAAAACCAAAAGTTGCTAAATTAGGGTTTCTTAGTAAAAGTCAACCAAACTTTGACCAAGCATAACTTCCACATGCTTCATCAGAAATTTTCCATCCGAAGCTTATTTTGAAGAGGATGCAATTCCCTACAACTCATATTCATCCCACAAGTTCAAAATATGCACCCACAAAAATATATGAATTTCTACATTATGGGTCCTTTTGAAAAGTCAACAAAAATACCTTTTGGGTCAAAGCTTCTTACATGAACATGGAAGGCTCAATTGAGATGAGACCAAAAATGTTGCTTATGGGACATCCTAAGCTTTCTAAAAAGTCCAAGAACACCTCTCTAGGGTTAAAATTGGAAGAGATATGCCTTGTCAAAGTTGACCTTTTTGGCAAAATTGCCAAAAGTTAAATGTGCTTAAAAATGCATTTTTTGCTAAATGGGCCTAACTTTTATGCTTGCACCTCACTTATAATGTGGTCCACGACTCAAATATTCACCCACACATTATTTGCTTCATTTTTCAATTTATTTTGATTTTTTATTAATTAAAATTTGAATTAAATCAAATAATTGATGAATAATAGCAAACATATGATATGATTTGGTTTTTGGACAGGTTGGCAATCAAAATATGCTGAGTTATCAAGGCCAAAATGAATCAAGCATAATTAGTACAAGAAAGGGACGATTTGGCTCAAAATAGCAAGTTTACATGTAACTTGAAAATCAACTCAAATCTCTCATAATTGCAAAGATTCAATCCAATTTCACAACCCTAATTCATTCCTAGATATATATTGGACAAGAACAAAGCATGGAACAAGGTTTTGCAGTCGTGAAAGTGAGAGAACAAGAAGCTCAAAATTAGACAAAAGTGGTGAATTAGTTTCAATCATACAGGCCATCTCAAACCATCCTAGCATTGCCAATCGATTGCTGAACGTCTCAGGAAGCTTTTCCAATCAATCACAAGCCCTTTCACGCCCAGAAATAGCTTATATAAACATTACAGTTTGCCTTATTTTTTGGAAAACGATTACATCAATTCTTGCATTGTTAATACATTTGATTGGCATATTTGTGATCCTCATCGTGTTTGCAAGCTAACTGAATAATTTAATTGCATTTTTGAAGCCTATATCTGCACTTCCCATTATTAGGGTTTCCATATGCATTTTAAGGTTTTCGGCTACAGGCAAAATTAGACCATAAGCTGGATACTGAGATGTCCGAGACATCATGACCGGTTGAACCATGGTCTTCAATTCCATTTATTGCGTTTTGTGAATTTTTGAATTGCACAGGTTTTTAGCCATGAAAATTGTTCGTAGGTATAGGTTATATACCTAACACGACGGTTCCAGGAGGAAGAAGATATGTGTCAACCAGACATTCGCCCATTTGAAATAGCGCGCGTGATTTTGTTTCAGTCTCATGGAATTTGTTTTGATATATTATATATTGTTCTTATTTCTTTAACAACTAACTAACGTAGTCCGGTTGGCAGAGGCGTGTTGTTGGCAAGCATAAGGACCTGGGTTCGATCCCAGGTCTCAGCGTTTCTCTTTATATTATTTTCCACTTACAGATCCAGTGTATCTCTCATCCTAGTGTCCACCATACTCCTTGCGTCCAGCCGTTTGGTCAAGCATACTATCAGATCTAACGCTCCAGCAGTGAGGGACCATAGTGCACCCTCAAGTCAACGCTACAAGGAATCAAATGCTGACCGGGCTTGAAGGGTTATTGGGCTTGGGAAATTCAGATTTGCACCCTCCATTTGCTAGTATACAGGCCCAGTTTGCATTTTCTTTCTATTTCTATTTTTTAATTTCTTGAATTAATTTCTTTAATTGTTTTAATTAATTTACACAAAATTGTTATTTTTTTTATATAAAACTAAAAAATAACCAAAAAAATACAGAATTAAATATTATTTATTCAAATTAATATTTTTGAAAATAAATTAGGTTAATTATTTTATTTGATGATTTTGCTTCAATTAAAATTAAATAGAAATTAGGTTTTAAATTTTGGTAATTAAATTGTTTCTTTTCTCAAATAAAAAACCACAAAAATACATAAAATATTTTTTTGTAAAATATTTTATTTTTCTTGAAATTATTTAATTTGGTTTAGATTAGGTTAATTTCAATTTCTTTTTATAATTAAAAATAATTAGAATTAGGGTTTTAGTCGTACATAACTTAATTAATTCCTTTCTCAAAAAAATGACTTAAATATTTTCTAGTCAGATTTTAGGGTTTTCAATTTCTTCTCGCATTAAATTTGCTATGTGCATTTTAATTTATTTTATTATTATTGTAACTGTTTCGAGTTTGTAATAGTTTTAATTAGGGTTTTAAATTCCACACTTTTATTTCCTGTCAAGATAATTATGTAACTGTCAAAGCCCTGTAATAGTTAGGTTTATTTTCTCGCACTTTAAATTCCTGCAAATATTTAACTGTCTAGATGCATGCTAATAGGATTGTATGACAATAGTATCTTGAAATTAAAACGGTAGATCACCTAATGTGCAAAGACTATATAATTGAAACAATTCATATGCGCATATTCACTCCTAGGGTTTACCCCACTTCGACTACCTTCGGTAAACAATAATTAAGCATATGAGATTTTAGTGGTTGCCCTCCAGTCAAAAGATCAAAATGTCTCATTCGAACGTTGCCTCGGAAATGTTGCCTCGGAAAGATCTTAAGACTTTAGGGTTACTACTAAGGTTTTCTAACTATTGCTTCGGTGATTGTACTTGTCCCTTTCGAATGTCCCTTACAACTCCAACGACGGGGATACCTACTCCTTAATAGTGGGATAGCGCTGTCTAAAGGAAACGAGAACAAACAATTTTTTTTTAGTAGGTAGAATCTTAAGTACTTGCTCAACCAAAAACTTTTTACACAAACACCTTTCAAAACAAATTTTCAAAACAAACTTCGTCACATCCTTGAGGACTGATACAAGGGTTATCACGAAGTAAAACATTTTTCAAAACAAGCACGCACAAGCAATTTGAAAAATGAGCAAGTACCTAAGAGCCCGTGGAAAACCATAGATAGAAAGGGTGCTAACACATTCCCTTTCTATAATCTACCCCCTGTACTCAGAAATCTCGAAAAAAAGGTTTTTCGGTTCTTTTTCCTTTTCCATGATTGGATGAAATAAAATTCGACGGAGACTCTTGCTTACCGCGACATTTTGGGAACAAAAAACGCAAAACGCAAAACCAGTATATAACAGTTGGTTCTGCCACCGTATCACCGAACTGGCGACTCTGTTGGGGAATAATGTATAAAGTGGGGTTTACCTTAGGATCTAGGTCATTTCAAATTGCTTTCTGGTTTGTTTGCTTTATTCTTAAAGGGTCTTGCTTGGGTTACTATAGTTCCTACACCCAGATCTGGGGGCACTTATTAGGTAAACAACAATAGATCGTGGAGACTGTACGACATAGGCTGATATGGTTTAAGTGATGGTTGTGTTGGTGTGACACTTTAGTTGGTACCGGTATCCTTCGTGGGGAAACGAGGAGAATACGGGGCTGCCGCATGGTTTCGTGAAGCACTAACGGACCTTAGAACCTTAGTTGAACAAACTTGGCCATTAGAAAGTAGTGAGATAGCCGGCCTCAGTGTAGAGCTGAGGATTGGTTGTTACTCGATGCTACACTCATTGAGATCAGACTTTCGGGATATTTCGGCCGCAAGAACAGATTGCTTGAGCTGAGACAATGCCCGATAAAGGATGGTCAGTGATATTGAGATCCCTTAGAACCCGGTTACTTTTTAAGACAGGTTTGAAACCAACTAAACTTTAAGAGGGTATAACCTTTAACCTCATGCAAGCCTTAAACCTAAGGACTTTGTGTGATTTGATTGTGTTTGCTATACCTGTGTTTTCTATACCTGTGGTTTCTTATGACATCATGCATCATAACATAGCATCTATTCTTATTGCATTAACCATTTCAAAGACCAAGGGGATTTATCTTTGTTCTATTTTGCAGATTATGGTTTCTATTCACAGAAACACTATCTGAATCAGCTTTGTGAAGATACCTTCCCAACTCAAAGAGCTAGCATCAAGGGTTTCTGAAACTTCTGCATTCACTAAGAGACATGGTCGACTTCTCAACCTGGTTACTTCAAACTTTGATGAGAATATGATGAGTGTACTCTTTCAGTTCTTTGATCCCAAGCACCACTGCTTCACCTTTCGGACTATCAGTTGGTGCCTACCTTGGAAGAATTCTCTCAGCTATTGGATATACCCATTCTTGAATAGTTACCCTTCACATGTCTAGAAGAAGTTCCTAAACCAGAAGTCATTGCCTCAGCTTTGCATTTGAAACGGGCCGACATGGTATCCAATTGGGAAACAAGAAGCAGAGTCAAAGGTTTTCTAGCTAAGTTTCTGATAGACAAGGCCCAGCTGTTTTGGGGTGATATGGATTTTCAGGCTTTTGAGGAGGTCTTGGCTCTTATAATATATGGGTTAGTCCTATTCCCTAATTTGGACTCATTCATAGATGTGAATGCCATCAAGATCTTACTCTCTCGCATCCCTGTGCCAACATTGCTCGGAGATATTATGCACACTCTCCATACTCGTACCATGAAGAGAAGAGGGATTATTATGTGCTGCATGCCATTGTTGTCGAGGTGGTTTATTTCCCACCTCCCTAAATCTGTACTGAAGAACGAAGAAGGTTTGGGTTGGTCGCAAAGGATAATGTCACTCACTCATACGGATATTCTTTGGTGTTATCGAGCTATGGAAAACACTACTATTATTGACCACTGCGGGGAGTACCCTAATGTCCCGTTGCTTGGTATCAGAGGAGGTATAACCTACAATCCTTGTTTAGCTCTGCAACAATTTGGTTACGCTCGAAGGGATAGTCCCCATGAGTTACTTATCAAGGGCATTGTATTCAACTATGAGGATGACGCTCACGAGTATCGCCAAAGGTTCATACGAGCTTGGGGCATGGTAAACAGATTTGGCGCCAAGGCTTTGGGGCCAAAGGTTTCCATTCCTATGGAACCTTACCTCCAATGGGTACGAGCTCGTGCCCAGAAGCTTATGATGCCCTATGTGGCCATTTTACCAGTGATTGTGGAACCCACTACTGAAGAAGGCATTCCTTACACGGTTCTCTATCCTTATATGCCCATTGATCTTGGGGAATTACAGAGGTCTTGGATTCAGTTGATGAAGGAGCGGGATACTTACAGGGATCAGTTCCATGCCCAGGAGACGAAGGTTTTAGAGCTCACAAAGCAACTCCATGAAGAAAGAGGACTCAATGACTATCTCGGCACAAAGAGAAAGCATCCATGAGAATTTTGATTTCTTTTCTAGTTTTAGATTTATTTTTAATTGTAACGCCTAAAAGGCTTTTTGAACCTTCAAATTTAGCTAATAAAATATTTGTTTATTTTGGTTTGCAAATTTAAATTTCCCGAAGTCTTTGAAATCATTGCATATGCATCCCATTATCATACACATCATTGCAGGTACCATTACAGGTTTCTCATCTTCTTCGCTGTTTATTTCAGCACGAAATATCTTCCGAGCAAACCATCAAGGACCTTCAGGCACATAACGCCCAGTTCCAACAAATGTTCATAAGTATGGAAAAAGGCCAAGAGGACCTGAAAGCCCTCATCCTGAAAGAGAAAAAGAAAAAGAAGAAGGTTGCCGGTATTCTGAATATGGGCAGAAGGTTTGGAGAGTGGTTGAAGCGACAAGTCGATCTGACCTCTTCATCCAAGGAAGGGGAGAATCAGGAAGAAGAGAAGGACCCCAGTCCTGCAGTTTCTGACAATGATACTGATTACAATGATGAGAAATATCCTTCTGCTGAAGATAGATACAAACAGTTGGAAGATCGTCTGAGTGCCATGGAAGTTCAGAGGATACCTGGACTGGATTTCGAAGAATTGGGATTGGTGTCGGTAGTGGTCATCCCGCAGAAGTTCAAAGCTCCAGTTTTTGCTAAGTATGATGGGGTGTCCTGCCCAAAGATCCATCTCCGTTCCTACGTCAGGAAAATTCAGCCCCACACCGCTGATAGAAATCTGTGGGTTCATTTCTTTCAAGATAGTCTGTCAGGGACTCAGCTTGAATGGTTCTACCAGCTGGAGGGAGCCAATATTCGAAATTGGAAAGATCTGGCTGCTGCTTTCTACAAGTAGTATCAATACAACACCAACCTTGCTCCTACTCGTACTCAACTTCAGAGTATGTCCATGGGTGCAAGTGAAGGCTTTAAGGACTATGCACAGAAATGGAGAGACTTGGCTGGGAGAGTTCAACCCCCGTTGTCTGATAGGGAGCTGGTTGATATGTTTCTGGGGACACTATCTGGTCCATTTTTCAATCATTTGATCGGCATCTCATCAGCTGGTTTCACTGAGCTGATTCTAACTGGAGAAAGAGTAGAAGCTGGGATTCAGAGTGGCAAGATACAGAAAGATGCCTCTTCAAGCTCAGTAAAGACGCCATTTACTGGTAAGAAGGAAGCCAGTGCCATCTATAGCCCGAGGGGCCAAAACAGGGCTGAACATCGTCAGACAGTAAGTGTTGTGATGATACCTAGACCTGCAGTTGCTCCACAATGCAACAATCAACAAAGGGTGAAAAGAGCACAATGGCAGTTTACTCGCATCAACATGACATTGGCTGAAGTGCTACCTCACCTGCTGAGATCCAACTTGGTAACCTTGAAAGAGGCTCCCAAGAATCCAAATACTACATCTCTCGATATAATCCGAATGCCCGGTGTGCCTATCATTCTGAGAGTCCTGGCCACGATACAAATGACTGCTGGGCTCTGAAGAACAAAGTACAAGACTTGATTGAAGCCAAGGAAATAAAGTTTGATGCTCCGGAGAAGCCAAATGTCATAAATGCTCCCATGCCTAAACACGATCGTGGAATTAATGTTGTTGATACTAATTTGTTCGTTACCTTTGTTGATGAATTTTCTACTCCTCTCATGACTGTGAAGAAGAATTTGCTGTTGGCCGGTTTATTTCTGGGTTGTGGTGAAGGTTGCCACATGTGTTCGTTTCTACCTTTTGGTTGCAGTTTGCTGAAATTAGGTGTTCAACGCCTGATAGACAGCAAATAAATTTTGTTTGAGAAAACTTTGGTTCCCGTAGTCCCATCTGAAGACATTGCCATTATAACTATTTCCGCCAATCCTTCCAAGGTTTCCTCGAGAAGACCTGTTAGGATTACATTTGCTCCAAGAATTGCTCCGCTGATAATTACTGTTCCTAGTCCTGTCTCGTATGTCTCGGACAAAGCTGTTCCCTGGCATTATGGTACCGATGTGTATTACCATGGCATCAAACATGATTTGAAAGATGAAGAGGCTGATCCTGATATTGGTAACATTGTCGGAACCAACAAAATCACCCGAAGTGGAAGGGTCTTCTCTTCCGAGATTTCCCCTAAGACTGTCAACAAACCTATTGTCATTCCATCTGCTATTCCTGCTAGTACATCAACTACTGTTCCTGTTCTTACTCCAGTTATTACCCCTGTTGATGAATCATCTGATACCCGCGGCAAGGAAATTATAGGTGAGCCTGCCCGGACGGAGGCACCTAAGAAAATTATTGTGGAAGCCTCTAATCAAGAAATGGAGGAAATACTGAAAATCATTAAGAAGAGAGACTATAATATGGTAGAACAACTGGAGCAAACCCCATAAAAAATATCCATGTTGTCTCTGCTATTATGCTCTGAAGCCCATGCGAAGGCTTTGATTGCATTCCTTAAGACTGCGCATGTGCTGCAGGAAACTTCAGTTGATCAGTTCAAAGATTGTGTGGCCAGCCTGACTACTGATAATGGGATGGGTTTTTCAGATGCGGATCTGACACCAAAGGGAAGGAAACATAATGATTCTCTGCATGTCTCGATTGAATGCAGGGGCACCACTATGGCTCATGTGCTGGTAGATACTGGGTCTTCACTGAATCTTCTGTTGAAGAAGGCATTGGACCGTTTGGATTGCTAGGGTTTGACTCTAAATATTAGTAACATTGTGGTAAGGGATTTTGACGGGTCGAAGAGAATGGTGCATGGGGAGGTGGACATCCCCGTCAAAGTGGGTTCTCATACTTTTGGGTCCACCTTCTATGTGATAGATATCATGCCATCGTATTCTTGTTTGATGGGTCGTCCTTGGATCCACAAGGCTGGGGCAGTTACTTCCACACTCCACCAAATGCTGAAGTATCCGGTAAAAGGGAAGATTGTCACAGTGCGGGGTGAAGAGGAGTATATGGTGAGTCACCTCAATTCCTTCCACTACGTAGAGATGGACGAGGAATTCATAGAAACTCCTTGTCAGAATTTCGAAGAGGTCCTTCAGATCTTGGCATCAACTGAAACTACTACCAACAAACCTCCTTTGAAGATGGCTTCTCTCAAGGACGTCAGGGACGTGGTTGAAGAAGGTGGTGTGCCAATTGGGGTCAGCTCTCTGATTTCACTCAGAAAACTGACAAATTTGGTTTGGGCTTTACTACAGAGGATCAAAAGGCGGTTAGACGCGCTCGGGATGGAAGATCTCCCCTACACATCAGTAATCGGGGAATTAACGCCATTGAAGACAGTGAAGAGGACTCAGACATCAACAGTTGGATCTACCCAACTACCAACGGTGGACCGAGTAACTGGACGGCCAGGGACTTTATACCTGTTTCTTTTATTCCGCAGTAATTGACTTACTTGTTTTGAGATTTATAATAAACAATTTAAAACTTTACGACCCTGTGCCTTGCCCGAGGCACATTGGCTTTGCTTGTGAGGGATATTATTTGTCATTTCATATATCATTAATAAAGCATTGGACATTTCTTGCATACAAATTTTGCGCTCTCTATTTTTCTTTTCTGTTTTTCACTTTATCAAAATAGCTATTCTCTTACACACACTCACGTATCATAATGCAGATCCACATCCACTCTGGATCCCGTTGATAACAGCTCTGCTATTGCCAGTTATGACTTCAAAAATCCGATCAACCAAGCCGAGGACGAAGGTGAGGATGATTGTGAGGTGCCTAGAGAACTTGCTAGACTATTACAGCAGGAAGAAAGGGCCATACAGCCTCATGAAGAGCCGGTTGAGACAGTGAATTTGGGTACTGAGGAAGATAGAAAAGAGGTTAAAATAGGTGCAAATCTGGAGCTTAGCGTCAAACAAAGGTTGATACAGATGTTGCATGACTATGTCGAGATTTTCGCCTGGTCCTATGAAGACATGCCTGGTTTGGACACTGATATTGTGGTACATCGCCTGCCGACTAAAGAAGACTGTCCTCCGGTTAAACAGAAGGTCTGCCGTATACGCCCTGAAATGTCAGAGAAATTCAAGGCAGAGGTCATGAAGCAGTTCGAAGTAGGATTCTTAGTTGTCACTTCCTATCCACAATAGATTGCCAATGTTGTTCCGGTACCTAAAAAGGACGATATGGTACGGGTGTGTGTGGATTACAGAGATTTGAACAGGGCAAGCCCCAAGGATGACTTCCCACTTCCTCACATTGACATTCTGGTTGATAACATCGCGCAACACAAATTTCTCCTTCATGGATGGTTTCTCTGGCTACAACCAGATCAAGATGGCTCCTGAAGACATGGAGAAGACAACCTTCGTTACACAGTGGGGCACCTTCTGCTACAAGGTAATGCCTTTTGGGTTGAAGAACGCTGGGGAAACCTATCAGCGCGCCATGGTCGCTTTGTTCCATGATATGATTCACCATGAGATCGAAGTTTATGTTGATGACATGATAGCCAGGTCTCAGACTGAGGAAGAGCACCTTGGTCATCTCCAGAAATTGTTTGATAGGTTGAAGACATACAAGATGAGGTTGAATCTGAACAAGTGTACCTTCGGGGTAAGATCTGGTAAGCTTCTGGGTTTTGTCGTCAGTGACAAGGGTATTCAGGTAGACCCTGCGAAGGTAAAGGACATACAAGAGATGCCGGTTCCCCGCACAGAGAAGGAAGTTAGAGGTTTCTTGGGACGCCTGAATTACATCACCAGGTTCATTTCACATCTGACTGCTACTTGTGAGCCAATCTTCAAGCTTCTGAAGAAAGATCAAGTGGTAAAGTGGAATGACGAATGCCAGACCGCCTTTGAAAGAATCAAAGAATACCTTCAAGAACCACCAATTCTGATGTCTCCAGTTGAAGGAAGACCTTTGATATTATAATTGACAGTGCTAGACAATTCAATGGGGTGTGTGTTGGGGAAGCATGACGAGTATGGTCAAAAAGAGCACGCCATATACTACCTTAGCAAAAATTTTACCGACTGTGAGACAAGGTACTCATTGCTCGAGAAAACTTGCTGCACTTTGGCATGGGATGCTCGCTGACTGAGGAAGTATATGCTGACTCACACTACCTTGTTGATATCAAAGATGGATCTAATCAAGTATATTTTTGAGAAGCCCGCTCTCTCCGGAAGGATAGCAAGGTGGCAGATGATGTTAACCGAATACGACATACAATATACAACCCAAAAAGCAATAAAAGGGAGTGTATTGGCTGATCATTTGGCTCATCAGGCCATGGACGACTACTAGTCCATGAATTTTGAGTTCCCGGATGAGAATATTATGTTGGTGACTGACTACGAAGAACCTGGACCAGATGAAGGACCTGAGGAAGGATCTCTATGGTCTATGTATTTTGATGGAGCCTCAAACGCACTGGGTAATGGCATTGGCGCTGTAATCATATCCCCCGAGGGCTGTCATACTCCGTTCACTGTCCGATTATGTTTCAACTGCACCAATAACATGGCGGAGTATGAAGCATGTATCACGAGTCTTCGAGCTGCTATTGACATAAGGATTAAGTTCTTAAGTGTATTCGAGGATTCCGCTCTGGTGATAAGTCAGATCAAAGGCGAGTGGGATACAAAGCACCCGAATCTCATTCCTTACAAAGAGTATGTACTGAAATTGCTCCCACACTTTGAGGAGGTAACTTTTGAACATTTCCCACGAGAGGAGAACCAGTTGGAGGACGCGCTAGCTACCATGTCTTCTATGTTCAAGGTTAGGTGGGACAATGAAGCTCCCCAAATCACCATTGAGAGGTTGGATGAACCAGCACACTGCTGTGAAATCGATACCGAAGAAGTGGCAGATAAACCCTGGTTTCACGAAGTTAAAAGGTATCTCGAGGCTCTAGAGTATCCCGAAGGGGCATCTATCAATGATAAGAAGTTTCTGAGAAGGTTCGCTGCAAAGTTCTTCCTCGGTAATGGAATCCTCTATAAACGCAACCCTGACTCCACACTATTACGATGTGTAGACAAGAGCAAAGCAGAGAGGATCATGACAGATCTACATGAAGGCACTTTCGGAACCTATTCTAGTGGACATACCATGTCTAAGAAGATCCTACGGGCAGGATACTACTGGTCCACTATGGAAGCCGACTGTTATCAGCACTCTCGAACCTGTCATAAGTACCAAGTCTACGCTGATAAGGTGCATATACCTCTGGTTCCTCTGAATATCTTGACAGCTCCTTGGCCCTTTGAGATGTGGGGCATCTACATGATCCGCGAGATCAGACCTACTGCGTCTAACGGGCATCGTTTCATTCTGGTAGCCATTGATTACTTCATGAAGTGGTTTGAGACAACTTCCTTTGCTATAGTAACCAAGAACGTCGTAGCACGGTTTATCCGACACAATCTGATCTATCGATATGGTGTACCAGAGAGAATTATCACTGATAATGGTACGAATATCAACAACACAATGATCACCGAGCTCTGTAAACAGTTCGAGATACAACACCATAATTCCTCTCCCTACCAGCCGAAGATGAATGGCGCTCTTGAAGCAGCTAACAAGAACATCAATAAGATTGTACAAAAGATGATGGTGACATATAAAGACTGGCATGAGATGTTACCATTCACTCTTCATGGGTGCCGTACCTCAGCACGGACGTCGACAGGGGAAACACCCTACTCTTTGGTATATGGCATGGAGGCAGTTATACCCATCGAAGTCCAGATACCTTCTCTCGGGATTATGAAGGGTACAGGTTTGAACGAAGACGACTGGATCCAAACCCGACTTGATCAGCTAAATCTAATTGATGAAAAGACACTTACCGCTATCTGCCATGGTTAGACGTATCAAAATAGAATGATCAAGGCTTTTAACATGAAAGTCATGCGTCAAGAATATCAAGTCAGGGATCTAGTAATCAAACGCATCATATTGCCGCAAGGTGATCCCAGGGGAAAATGGACCCCCACGTACGAAGGGCCATTTGTGGTTAAGAACATTTTCTCGGAAGGAGATATGATTCTAACCACCATGGATGGTGACGACCTTCCTCACCCTGTCAATACAGACATAATGAAAAGATACTACGCATAATCAAAGACCCGCTAGGTCGACTGGCCTAGGAAAAAATAAGGGCTTCCCGGCGAACCAAAAGGGTTCGGGCAAAAGTAAGGGATGAAAATAAAAAATTTGTACACCCGACAATTCGAAAACCTGAAAGGGAGGCTTGGGCAAAAAAGGGTATCCCGGTGGATTGAAAACCCGAAAGCGCAATCCAGGCAAAAGTTAGGGATTGAAGCGTATCACTATGTCTTATTGGATCATATTGCGACCAAAATTCAGTATCGACTATCAAGCTCGGACGGCGCCAATAAATCTGATCAACCTTCAGCCAAGTAGCAAAGTGATGAGACGCTTGAAGATATAAAGGCAATAGCAGAGTTGGAACCCAAGGGGGTTGTTTCACATAGCTGTTTTTCTTTCTTTTACACAAATTGTATAATTTCTATCTTTCGGCGGCGTTCTCTTACTAGGACGTCAGCCTCTTTGTACAAAACGCCTATTACAGGCCAACTTCAAAAATCAATACAAGTCCTTTTCATAAGAAACTTCAATTTGTTTTTTCTTTTTCTGTTTTGTTTCGCAAGAACGTCCAATAATTTATTTTTGATATATGCATTTGAAAATGATTGCCGCTCATAAATATTTACATAAGAAACAAAAGACAATTACTTGTAATTCCAGAAACAGGGAAAAACAAGAAGTGCCAAACCCTACGGTTACTCTGCCCAACAGGTACCGGGATAGAGCCAGCTTGGGAACATAATTATTGGTATATACACTCCCCACAGAGTAAAAATATCCAAAGGCATTGATGTCAGTGTTCCAGAAACAAGATAATACTCTCCCCAGCCGAGGTTCATAATTGCGGGCGGGCCGGTAAATTTTATCCCCCAAGCAGAGTTTATTTCTCCAGATACAGAAGCTCAATCTCCAACAAAGCTCATTATCTCCAGCAACAAAATTTCATCCCCAACTAAGTTTATTCCTCCAGATCAGCGGGTCTACCAACAGAGTATCTCCTCCCCTTAAGTTTGGTCCCCGCAGATTTATTCTCCAGCATCCCTTCCTGACAGAATATTTACAAATCTCCAGCAACCGTCAGGGATTCAATTTCCCAAACGCGAGCATACCCCGACAACATTTCGTGAACATACATCATGACATGCGCATAAATATCATATACAGCATAATCTCATTTATTTTGAGAACATCATCTCACCCTGCATTTCATGCATCGCATATAACTAACCCTGATATCTTTTCAGGAAAAGAGGAATAACTTCAGCAAATTCAGCGGTTATACAAGTCACATCTGCAGACGACTAACGGAAACTCAGTTCCCGAATCCAAATGGGTCAACTAATCTACGATATCGCTTCGAAACAACCTTACTATCTAGGCTTTCATATCGAAGTAACCCTACCATCCAGGTTCCTTCTTATCAGCCTTACTATCCAGGATTTCATTTCGAAATAACCCTACTACCCAGGTTCCTTCTCATGGCCCTACTATCCAGGCTTTCATACCAAAGCAACCCTACTACCCAGGTTCCTTCTCACAGCCCTATTATCCAGGTTTTCATATCGAAGTAACCCTACCATCCAGGTTCATTCTCACAGCCCTGCTATCTAGGCTTTCATTTCGAAGTAACCCTACCATCTAGGTTCCTTCTCACAGCCCTACTATCCAGGCTTTCGTATCGAAGTAACCCTACCATCCAGGTTCCTTCTCATCAGCCCTACTATCCAGGCTTTCATTTCGAAGTAACCCTACTACCCAGGTTCCTTCTCACGGCCCTACTATCCAGGCTTTCATATCGAAGTAACCCTACTACCCAGGTTCCTTCTCACAGCCCTACTATCCAGGCTTTCATTTCAAAGTAACCCTACTACCCAGGTTCCTTCTCATCAGCCCTACTATCCAGGCTTTCATATCGAAGTAACCCTACTACCCAGGTTCCTTCTCACAGCCCTACTATCCAGGCTTTCATTTCGAAGTAACCCTACTACCCAGGTTCCTTCTCATCAGCCCTACTATCCATGCTTTCATATCGAATTAACCCTACCATCCAGGTTCCTTCTCATCAGCCTTACTATCCCGACTTTCATATTGAAGTAACCCTATGACCCAGGTTCCTTCTCACAACCCTACTATCCAGACTTTCATATCGAAGTAACCCTACCATCCAGGTTCCTTCTCACAACCCTACTATCCAAGATTTCTTATCGAAGTAACCCTACCATCTAGGTTCCTTCTCATCAGCCCTACTATCTAGGCTTTCATTTCAAATTAACCCTGTCATCCAGGTTCCTTCTCACAGCCCTACTATTCAGGCTTTCATATCGAAGTAACCCTACTATCCAGGTTCCTTCACATAGCCCTACTATCCAGGTTTTCGTATCGAAGTAACCCTACCATCCATGTTCCTTATCATCACCCCTACTATCCAGGCTTTCATATCGAAGTAACCCTACTACCCAGGTTCCTTCTCACAGCCCTACTATCCAAGCTTTCATTTCGAAGTAACCCTACCATCCAAGTTGCTTCTCACAGCCCTACTATCTAGGCTTTCATATCGAAGTAATCCTACCATCCAGGTTCCTTCTCACAGCCCTACTATCCAGGCATTCGTATCGAAGTAACCCTACCATCCAGGTTCCTTCTCATCAACCCTACTATCCAGGCTTTCATTTCGAAGTAACCCTACCATCCAGGTTCCTTCTCACAACCCTACTATCCGGGCTTTCATATCGAAGTAACCCTACCATCCATGTTCCTTATCACAACCCTACTATCTAGGTTCCTTCTCATCATCCCTATTATCCAGGCTTTCATTTCGAAGTAACCCTACCATCCAGGTTCCTTCTCACATCCCTACTATCCAGGCTTTCATATCGAAGTAACCCTACCATCCAGGTTCCTTCTCACAGCCCTACTATCCAGGCTTTCATATCGAAGTAACCCTCCCATCCAGGTTCCTTCTCACAGCCCTACTATCCAGGTCCCTTCTCTCTTATCTCCAAACAACAGTTAACAACACTGTAAGACCAGGACCCAATCAAACACGATATGCAGTAAGTCACAGTGCAACATATACCCTGACCAGATATGCAGTTCACTTCCGCTTCCTCAAGCCGGAGTTATTTCCACGGTAGAGTAACAGACAACTGAAGCTCCTAAAATTCTATTTCACCCAAGACAGATACCAACGTTCCTCAGCAGATTCCTCATCAACAACAGTAACAGGAACTCTCATCGAAGGAATGTCTCAGGAAATCAACATCCTTTAGATGGCATCTTCAAGCCCATCTCCAGCAATTCTTCGTCGCATCCAGGATGGCATCTTTAAGCACATCTCCGACAATCTTCTATTATCGACCTCCAAATGGCATCTGTAAGCCCATACCCTATATCACAAATCAAGTGCCACTTCATGCGAGTGCAAATTTCTAGGCACACTAGTGTTCAATCATCTTCCACTTTCACATTACGACAGACAAAAAACCAATCTACATCCTCAGGTTTAAGAAGATTGAACAGGGGTAGCTGTTGTACCCCAAAATCTGCCTTCTCATTTTACTCAACACATACTCCTTGAGATCCTCAATTTGCTCAAGTTTGCCCAAGAGTTGACCAGACAAACTCTCTCATAAGGCAGGGTGTCTCAAATTAGGGTTTCCATTTTCATCAAGATAGGTGGACTCCAAATACCTCATATGATCTCCTTGGTCCTAATATTTTCTCAAGACCCTACATGTCAAGTTTCATGCCTTGCACAAGAAGTTTGCTCAGTCAACTGCTCAGATGCTTAAGAATCGACTATATTAGGTCAAAAGTCAAATGTGGCCCACATACAGTCAAACTTCAATATTTTTGGTCAACATCAACATTTTGAAGTGAATTTCATAATTTGATCAAGGGTTGAACATGATTCCCAAAGGAATGCTCCAAATTCATCAAAAACCAAATGTTGCTAAATTAGGGTTTCTTAGTAAAAGTCAACCAAACTTTGACCAAGCATAACTTCCACATGCTTCATCAGAAAATTTCCATCCAAAGCTCAATTAGAATAAGATGCAATTCCCTACAAATCATCTTCATTCCACAAGTTCAAAATATGCACCCACAAAAAGATATGAATTTCTACATTATGGGTCCTTTTGAAAAGTCAACAAAAACACCTTTTGGGTCAAAGCTTCTTACATGAACATGGAAGGCTCAATTGAGATGAGACAAAAAAGGTTGCTTATGGGACATCCTAAGCTTTCTAAAAAGTCCAAGAACACCTCTCTAGGGTTAAAATTGGAAGAGATATTCCTTGTCAAAGTTGACCTTTTTTGCAAAATTGCCAAAAGTCAAATATGCTCAAAAATGCATTTTTTGCTAAATGGGCCTAACTTTTTATGCTTGCACCTCACTTATAATGTGTTCCACGACTCAAATATTCACCCACACATTATTTGCTTCATTTTTCAATTTATTTTGATTTTTTATTAATTAAAATTTGAATTAAATCAAATAATTGATGAATAATAGCAAAGATATGATTTGATTTGGTTTTTGGACAGGTTGGCAATCAAAATATGCTGAGTTATCAAGGCCAAAACGAATCAAGCATAATAGGTACAAGAAAGGGATGATTTGGCTCAAAATAGCAAGTTTACTTGTAGCTTGAAAATTAAATCAAATCTCTCATAATTGCAAAGATTCAATCCAATTTCACAACCCTAATTCATTCCTAGATATATATTGGACAAGAACAAAGCATGGAACAAGGTTTTGCAGTCGTGAAAGTGAGAGAACAAGAAGCTCAAAATTGGACAAAAATGGTGAATTGGTTTCAATTATATAGGCCATCTCAAGCCATCCTAGCATTGCCAATTGATTGTTAAACGTCTCAGGAAGCTTTTCTAATCAATCACAAGGCCTTTCACGCCCAGAAATAACTTGTATGAACATTACGGTTTTCCTTATTTTTTGGAAAACGATTACATCAATTCCTGCATTGTTGACACATTTGATTGGCATATTTGTGATCCTCATCGTGTTTGCAAGCTAACTAAATAATTTAATTGCATTTTTGAAGCCTATATCTACACTTGCCATTGTTAGGGTTTCCATATGCGTTTTGGAGTTTTTGGCTATAGGCAAAATTAGACCATAAGCTGGATACTGAGATGACCGGGACATCATGACCGATTGAACCATGGTCTTCAATTCCATTTAAATTGCGTTTTGTGAATTTTTGAATTGCACAGGTTTTTAGCCTTGGAATTTGTCTGTAGGTATAGGTTATATACCTAACACGACGGTTCCAGGAGGAAGAAGATATGTGTCAACCAGCCATTCGCCCATTTGAAATAGCGCGCGTGATTTTGTTTCAGTCTCATGGAATTGGTTTTGATATATTATATATTATTCTTATTTCATTAACAACTAACCAGCGTAGTCCAGTTGGCAGAGCGTGTTGTTGGCAAGCATAAGGACCTGGGTTCGATCCCAAGTCCCAGCTTTTCTCTTTATATTATTTTCCACTTACAGATCCACCGTATATCTCATCCTGGTATCCACCATACTCCTTGCGTCCAGCTGTTTGATCAAGCATACTATTAGATTTAACGCTCAAGCGGTGAGGGACCATGATGCACCCTCAAGTCAACGCTACAAGGAATCAAATGCTGACCGAGCTTGAAGGGTTATTGGGGTTGGGAAATTCAGATTTGCACCCCCCATTTGCTAGTATACAGGCCCATTTTGCATTTTCTTTCTATTTCTTTTTATAATTTCTTGAATTAATTTCTTTAATTGTTTTAATTAACTAACACAAAATTATTATTTTTTTATATAAAACTAAAAAATCACCAAAAAAAATACAGAATTAAATATTATTTATTCAAATTAATATTTTTGAAAATAAATTAGGTTAATTAGTTTATTTGATTATTTTGTTTCAATTAAAATTAAATAGAAATTAGGTTTTAAATTTTGGTAATTAAATTGTTTCTTTTCTCAAATAAAAAACCACAAAAATACATAAAATCTTTTTTTGTAAAATATTTTATTTTTGTTGAAATTATTTAATTTGGTTTAGATTAGGTTAATTTCAATTTCTTTTTATAATTAAAAATAATTAGAATTAGGGTTTTAGTCGTACATAACTTAATTAATTCCTTTCTCAAAAAAATAACTTAAATATTTTCTAGTCAGATTTTAGGGTTTTCAATTTCTCTTCGCATTAAATTTTCTGCGCGCATTTTAATTTTTTTTATTATTATTGTAAATGTTTCGAGTTTGTAATAGTTTTAATTAGGGTTTTAAATTCCGCACTTTTATTTCCCGTCAAGATAATTATGTAACTGTCAAAGCCCTGTAATAGTTAGGCTTATTTTCTCGCACTTTAAATTCCTGCAAATATTTAACTATCTAGATGCATGTTGTTGTACCCCAAAATTTTCTCTCTCACTTATCAAAGATTTCCTCACAAGATCTCTTAAACTCAAGACTGCATTAGGGTTTGATCAGCTCAAGACATCTCATCTTACACTGATGACCCAAAATTAGGATTTGAGTTTGCACAAGGGTTTTTGAGCTATCAATGCTTCATATGAACTTCAAACATTATTATGGACCCCTAAGATTGCTCATGACAAGTTTCAGGCCTTGAACCATATTTTTGATCAGTCAATGGGACAGTTGACCTAAAAATCAACTGTATTGGGGAAAAAGTCAACCATGGCCAATTTACAGTCAAACTTCATAATTTTTGATCCACATCAACATTTTAGACTCACATGTATCATTTGATCAAGTTTAGATCACAATTCCTCAAGAAATTTTATCAAATCATCAAAAGGGCAAAATAGTCAAAATTAGGGTTTTGACTGAGAAAGGGAAATTTCTGATTTTTGACCTAGCAAATGACCAATTGGTTTGAATCATTATTTCAAGGGTTCAATTGCATCATCTTGATCTAATATCATGGTTCAAAACATTGCAATTTCATTGGGTTGACAGATGAAATTTGCAGTCAATTGATCAAAAGTCAATTGTATACTGAAAAGTCAAACTTTGACTTTTTGGTCAAAATCAAGTGCCAAGGATGATAATCAAAACATGTCAAAATATGAAACTTTTTCATCAAGGAATCAAATATTGAAGATTTAGTTCTAAAATTTGAAACTTTCTTAACTTAGAAATTTTTCTAAGTATAGAAAATTTCTTATTTCTTCTCAACTTTAAGCCATTTTTTCACCATGATGCAAGATGATTCAAAGGAAATTCCCAACATGAAAGTTGTAGATCTCCATGAAATCTACAACTTTTCTTCACACATTTTTCCTTAAATATGCTTCGATCTCAAGATATAATTTTGTGAATACATGCCCATGAACTAAAATAACTTAGTGAAATTTTGCCCTAATTTAGGCAGGTTTTGGACCCAACTTCATGGCAATTTTTCACCTAGTTCCAATAGGAATCTTGAAATTCATTTCAATTATGAGTTGTATAGCACGTTGCAAGCTTTCCAAAATATCCAAGAACTCCTTGAGATCATGTTTGAGTAGGGAGAATCGAAGAGATGAAGTTGACAATTTCTCACTTTGTTTTCAATCCATTTCATGAAGAACAAAATTCAAATCTGAACCTATGCTGCCTAATCCATGCTTTACAGGTCTCAAACTTGTTTCTCACTTCATAATTTAATGCTTACTCAGTTGAAAAAGCCTTAATTCAAGCCCAAGGGTCTTTGTCCAAGCTTTAATTCCATAAATGGCACAAAGTTGCCATTGCCATTTTGGAAAAGCTTCACTTTTGCAACTTTTCAATTCTTGAGCATTGGACATGTCTTCTCTGCACACACAAGTCCTACCGACCTAAGGCAACTTGTATAGAGCTTATACCAACTCCAAGCAGGCCAATACAAGCATGTGGAGACTTGTCCCTTCACTTTGCTTCAAAAGCAAGAAAGTGTGCAAAAGCCTACAACTCAAAGATCTGTTGTGAAACTGACTAAAAACTTCCTCCATACTAACACACAAACCCATTACAATAGGAAGCACGATTGCTAAAGGCCAGAAATACCCCAAAACTCCATATCACCAAAAAATTGTCAAAACTTGCAGTTTGTGTCCAAGCATAGCAATCCATCAATTTGCTCGTGCGTTTCAAGTTTTAATCATTCAAACACTTTACCTACCTCATATCTAAGTGATCCAGACCATCATCCCTGCACTATAACTCCTCCTTCTTCATCTTCCATTTTTGTTTTTCAAGGTTGCATGTTGACTTGGATAGAGAGTTCCAGGCACTTCCAAAGCAAGGAAAGGATTGGAACATACTCAGGGAGTTTCAAGCAAGCTAAAGCAACCTTCAGGCCTTCCTAAATATCACTCAAACTCCATTCACGATCTCAGCTGAAAGAGGTAAGAATTCCAACTTCTATCTCTTCATACAGGCATCCATTGGCCATGATTTGTGAAAGAAAAATGTAGATATTATAGTGCTGAAGCCAACCATGTGCATAGATTTCATTTCTGATCATTATGTATAGAGAATTTTAGCATTCAAATTCCTGTAAAAATTAGGTTTGAAATTAGGGCTTTCAAAATTCGTTTTAATCTTTGATTGTTAGTTTCCATAAGTTACATGGTTGAAATCATGGGAATGAATACTATCATTTTCACGTTGGAAGTTTTCATTTTCATGGAGAAATGAGAAAGATACAGGAGGTATGGCTAGCTAGAGGAAGAAGACAAAGTACAGGGCAAAGGAAGTTGTTTATGTTATGTTTTTCTTGTTTCATTTGAACTAACGGATGTACAGCCACCCCAGTGATAAGGCAGCGTGCAAAAATGCTTAAGGTCACAGGTTCGAGCCTTGGCGCTGCCTTTTTGCATTTTTCACATATTTTTTCATCTTTTTTGGCTGATTGCAGGATGGGCTTCAATATTTGGGCCTAGCATTTTTTTTCTAACATGATATCACCTGATTACTCAGGATACCCCCTGGCCCAACTATTTTCATTCACTTTTATTTATTTGTTTTATTTTCTTTTTTTATTTTATTAAATATTTTCCTTAATACATAAAATCATGAAAAATAATAAACATGATAAATATTGCATTTTTATTTATTTTATTTTATTTTCACATAAAAAATATTTTTATTAAACTATATATATTAATTATTTTTCTTAAATAAACTTGTAAGTATGAATAAAATAGACTTAGGTTAATTTTTATTTCCTTTTCATTTCATACTTGTAAATATTTATTTTGACATATAAAAACTAAATATTTTCATAAAATATTATTTATTATTTTTAATACAAAAATACACAAAAAAATAAAACCTAGAGAACTTTGTTTTCCCTTTAATTAGAAATTAGGATTAACCATTTTTCTCAAGAAATAATTTCCTTTTTAAATATTTTTAGGATTTGGTTAAAACTCCTTTTCACATAAAAATAAAACAAAATCTTTTTCTTGTATATACATGCCATTGCACATTTAATTTATATTGTATCTTATTTATTAAAATATTTGTACAAATTTGATTCGGTTGTAATAGCTTAATTAGATTTACATTATTTCAAATCCCTATTCAAATTTGTATTCCCCCCTCCCATAAAAATATTGTAATAGCATAGTAATCTTTAAATTATGCAATTTACCGCTTTTTATATACCATGCTAGTAATTAGGGTTTGTATGGCAAGATAAAAACAAATCAAATAGAAAACCCTAAATCCAAGACAAAATCAAAGTATGAAAATAACACACTTGCACACTAGCACCCTTAGGGTTTCTCCACTTGGTTGCCTTATACAAAAATGGTCATATTACGCATACGAAGTATCTTGGAAAAACAAACAAATATAAGATCATGGCCCCTCGATGACGCTATTCAAAGTTGCCTTACAAAATGATGTTGGTCCCTCAAAAATGCTAAGATACTTTGCAACATTGTTAATCATGGTTATACGATGACCCACGCCTGTCCCGTTTACATCCAAAGATAGGGTTGCTTACCAAATCAATTGTAAGAGAACAATGTCAAAGGAATAAAAAATGCATAAGAAAGACATTTGAGTAGGTAGATTGCTTCTAGTCGCTTACTCTATTTTCAAACAACTATCCTTGCTATTTTCAAAACAAACACACACATTTCCAAACATCTTACAAACATTGAAAACATTTTCAAAAAGACAAACATCTTTGTATACATTCTTATGAACGAGAATCATTACAAAGATTGCCTAAACAAATGGCCCCTTTTACAAAATACTTTCAAAACCACACCAAACACAATTTCAAAACAAAATGCAAGTGATCTAGCAAGTAACTAAGAGCCCATGGAAAACCATGGATGAAAAGGGTGCTAATACCTTCCCTTTTCATAATCTACCCCCCGAACTCAAGAAACAATCTCAGAGGTCTTTCCTGTGCTTTTTCACCTTTCCTTTTAGTTAAAAGAAAAGTCGGTGGCGACTCTTGCTAACCGCAACATTTGCAATAAAACGCAAAACAACCAAGTCAGTTCTCCCACCGTATCACAGAACTGGCGACTCTGCTGGGGAATATTTATAAAGTGGGGTTACCTTAGGGATAGATCACATTTATTTGTTTACATTGTTTGACTTGTTTGTTTTACATTATGGTTCTTTGTTTGGGTTTGAAATCCTTTACCTGGATTTGGGAAACATTATAGGTAAATAACAATACATTATGGAAACTGTGCTGGGTATATCGACATGGTCTAAGCAATAACTATGTTAGTGTGACATATTTGTGGGTACCGGTAGCCTTTGAGTCAATCAAAGAGAATACGGGGCTGTTGAGTGATGTCATGAAGCACTAAAGAACTTCTAGAACCCTTTTACTTGACCAACTTGGCCTTTAGGATGTAGTGAGATGACCGGCTTTGGTGCAGTCCAAAGTTGGTAGATACTCGATACTACACTCATTGAGGGTTGGTTTCTTGGGATATTTCGGTTGCCATTAAAGAGGTTTGAGCTGAAGAAATCACCAAGGAAACAATCCAGTGATATTGAGCTTCTTAGAACCCGGTTACTATTACTAGGACATGTTTAAGCCAACTAAACTTCAAGAGGGTACTTACCTATAAAACCCCATGCAAGCCTAAACTAAGAACTTGTTTGTTTTGTTTGTATATGCATACTTGTACATAACATCATGGACATCATGAGCATCATATGCATCCACTAACCATTTCCAGGATTTTGGAGATTCATCTTTGTTCTTGGTTTGTAGGATATGGATTCACTCTGCAGGAAAACTATCCAAGTCAACCTTGTAAGAATTCCTCCACAACTTAAGGAGCTAGCTTCAAGGATCCTTGAAAACTATCCATTAACCAAGAGGCATGGTCGTCTACTCAACTTGGTCACCTCCAACACAGATGAAGATATGATGAAGGTGCTCTTCCAGTTCTTTGATCCTTTGCACCATTGCTTCATATTTCCCGACTATCAGCTTCTGCCCACTTTGGAAGAATTCTCTCAACTCTTGAGGATTCCTATTCTCATTCAACTACCTTTCAACGGTACGGAAAGAGACCCAAAGCCATAAGATATTGCTCACGCTTTGCACTTGCACTCATCTGATGTCACAACTCATTGGGAAACTAGAAGTGGTGTCAAAGGCATCTCAACAAAATTTCTGTTTGAGAAAGCCCAAAGCTGTTGGAATTCCTTAGACTTGCAAGCTTTTGAGGAAATTGTGGCTCTCCTCATCTATGGGATGGTTTTGTTTCCCAATCCTGACCAACTCATAGATGTGAGTGCCGTCAAAATCTTCATGTCACGCAATCCATTGCCTACATTGCTAGGGGATATCCTACACTCTTTTCACACTCGCACAATGAGGGAAAGAGGTGTCCTTATGTGTTGCACTCCTCTCCTGGCAAGATGGTTTATTTCTCATCTTCCCCAATCAGTCATAAAAAATGAGCAAGGATTAAAGTGGTCACAAAGGTTAATGACGCTTAAACATTCAGATATTCATTGGTGCTCCCGATCCAAAGAGAATGTTATCATTTTTGACCGTTGTGGCGAATTACCTAATGTCCCTCTACTTGGAATTAGGGGAGGCATCACCTACAACCCATGCTTAGCTCTAAGACAGTTTGGTTATGTTCAAAGGGATGGCCCGCATGAGATGCTGATTCAAGGCTTGGTATTCGACTACGATAACAACGATCAAGGTCTTCACCAGAGATTCATCCAAGCTTGGAGGATGCTAAACAAGGTGGATAGAAAGACTTTGGTACACAAGAATTCCATCCCTCTTGAGCCTTACCTCAAGTGGGTACGAACTCGCGCTCAAAGTCTTATGATGCCTTATCCTTCCATTCTCCCGGTGATCATTGAGCCTGTTAAGGAAGGAGAGCTTCCATACATTATCCTACATCCTGACATGCCCACATCTCTTGAAGACCTACAAAGGGATTGGATACAGCTCAAAGGAGAGCGAGATACTTTCGAAGCCCAATTCTATGCAAGAGAGAAGAAGGTTTTGGAACTCACTAGGCTACTTCATGAGGAGCAGACTCTAAATGCCTACATAGCACCAAAGAGGATGCACACTACTTTTTTATCTTAGAGTTATGTATTATTTTGCCCAAGGGGCAATGATGTACTCAAACTCTATCTTATTAATATAACGTGTGTTTCTTTTTTTCTAAAACGAACTTGAATCTTTAAAATCCTTGAAAACATTGCATGTGTACATATCATTCATCATGACATAAATAGGTCTTCTGCAACGAGTTTGCTCATCTCTCTACTATTTATTTCAGTAAGATGGATCTCGAACAGACAGTTAAAGATCTTCAAGTTCAAAACACGGAGTTTCAACAGTTACTCGTGACCCTAGCCAAGGGGCAAGAAGAGTTGAAGACTTTGTTAGCTGAAGAAAGAAAGAAGAAAACAAAGAAGGTCACTGGGGTTTTGAACATGGGGAGAAGGTTTCAGGGACAGACTAGAAGAACCTTGAATTTCACAACAACATCTGGTGAAGGAGAAGGGAAAGGAAAGCAAATAGTGGTTCCGTCAGAATCTGAAGAGGAGGAAGAAGAGGAAGACTACTCCAAGGAATAGTATCCTCCAGCAGATGATAAGTACAGACATCTTGAAGAGCATTTGAGCACTATGGAAATACAAAAGGTGCCAGGTCTAGACTTTGAAGAATTGAGACTAGTGTCGGGAATTGTGATCCCACCAAAGTTCAAAGTGCCGTTGTTTGCAAAATATGATGGGGTTTCATGTTCTAAGATGCACCTCCGATCATATGTGAGAAAGATCCAGTCGCACTCTGCCGATAAAGACCTGTGGGTGCATTTTTTGTAAGATAGCCTATCTAGAACACAACTCGATTGGTTTTACCAATTGGAAAGGGACAACTTCCATAACTGGGAAGATCTTGCCGCAACTTTCTATAAGAAATACCAATATAATGTAGATTTTGTGCCTACCCGTACTCAACTCCAGAGTATGGCCATGGCTTCCAATGAGGGTTTCAAGGGTTACGCGTAGAAGTGGAGAGATCTAAGTGGGAGAGTTCAACCCCCTCTGTCTGAAAGGGAGTTGGTGGATATGTTCTTAGGCACTCTATTGGGACCTTTCTTCAACCATCTGATTGGGAGCTCATCTGTTGGATTTACTGAGTTAATATTGACCGGAGAGAGGGTGGAAGCTGGCATAAAAAGTGGAAAAATTCAGAAGGATTCATCTGCCTCTACAGTTGTGAGAAATCCTTTCATTGGGAAGAAGGAGGTATTTGTTGTTTATCCATAAAGGAACCAAGGGAGAGCTGAACACCGACCAATGGTAGGGGCCATTATGATCCCAAAGCCTACATCTGATCAACCAAGAAGTAATCAACCGAGGGTGGAAAGGGCAGTCCGACAAATCACCAGAATCAATATGACTCTAGCCCAGGTTTTACCACATCTTCTGAAATCCAATTTGACAACTCTGAAGGAAGCTCTAAAGAACCCCAACACAACGTCCCCTCATTATCACACAAATGCCTGATGCGCATATCATTCTGAAAGTCCGAGTCATGACACTAACAACTGTTGGGCTTTGAAAAACAAAATTCAAGACCTTATAGACGCAAAAGAGATTGAGTTTGATGCACCCGAGAAGCCAAACGTCATTTCTGCTCCTATGCCTAGACATGGTCACCAGACTAACGTTGTTGAAGAAGATTTGTTTGTTACCACCATTTATGAACTCTTGACTCCACTCCCAATCATTAAGATAAACTTGTTGAAAGCTGGTGTATTCCCGGGTTGTAATGAAGACTTCCATATCTGCTTATCCTCACCAACTGTTTTCCCTTTGTTGAAAACAAGAATTCAACACTTGATAGACAACAAAGAGATTCTGTTTGAAAGTACTCCTGTTTTACCTGTTCCTGTTGAAGACGTTTCAATCATCACCATCTCTGCCAATTCTTCCAGGGTCCCCAAAAGACTCGTTAGGATTACATCGGTTCCAAAAACTACTCCTCTTATAATCACAATGCCTAGGCCAGTCCCGTATGAATCAGACAAAACTGTGCCGTAGAATTACGGTGGGGACATCTACTACCATGGCATCAAACAAGATGGGCTGGTCGTCGAAGAGATAAACTCCGAAGAAGAAGACTCCGACATTAGCAATATTGTCAGAACCAGTAAGATTACCCAAAGTGGTAGAATCTTCTCTCCAGAAATTGCCCCCCCAAAGGTAGATTTTGGACCCGTGGCTGCTCCAAAGGTTACCCCCGTACCAATAATCATATCTGCAAGTGCTCCTATTGACAAAGACGACACAACCCCTGCTGTTATCCCTACCGACACTCCTACTGCTGAAACTCGAGGTAAAAGTATTCAAGAAGAGCCTGTCTGGACGAAGGCTCAACCGCTGACTATCCCCGAAACCTCCAAGAAGGAAATGGAGGAGATCTTGAGAATAATAAAGAAGAGCGACTACGACGTAGTTGAACAGTTGGGGAAAACTCCCTCCAAAATCTTCATACTAGCATTATTACTGTGTTCCGAGGCACATGCGAAAGCCCTGGTGAAGTTCCTAAAGACAACCCATGTGCCTCAAGAGACATCGGCTGACCAATTTCAATATTGCATGGCCAACTTGACAGCGGATAATGGCCTAGGCTTCTCGGATGCTGATCTAAAACCAAGGGGAAGAAAGCACAACGAGGCATTGCATGTCTCTGTGGAATATAGAGGAACAACTCTGGCCCATGTCTTGGTGGACACTGGTTCATCTTTGAATGTTTTACCGAAGAAAGCTCTCGACAGATTGGACTACGAAGGACTGACGTTGAAACCCAATAACATAGTTGTAAGGGCATTTGATGGCTCAAAGAGGATGGTGCACGGGGAGGTGGATATCCCCATAAAGGTTGGGACTCAAACTTTCAACTTAACCTTCTATGTAATGGACTTCCGCCCCTCTTACTCCTGTCTGCTAGGACGGCCGTGGATCCATAATGTCAGCCTTGTCACCTCTACACTGCACCAGATGTTGAAATATCCGGTCCAGGGAAAAATTATCATTGTCCATGAAGAGGAAGAATATATGATTAGCCACCTCAATTCCTTCCGGTATGTGGAATTGGACGGAGAGTTCATTGAAACTCCTTTTCAACATTTCGAAGAGGTTCCCCAAGAGGTAGCAGTAACCAAGACTGTATCCCAGATTCCAAAGATGATGAGATCTCCACTCTGGATGTCATCTCTGAAGGACGCCAAGGCAGTAGTAGAGGAGGGTGGATGCACCATCTGGGGACAACTTTCGGATATTCTGTATAAATATGACAAGTTTGGCTTAGGGTTCACTTCAAGTGCTTAGAAGGCTGTGCGCCGTGCCCGTGCTGGAGGGCCACCCTTGAATATCAGAAACCGAGAGGTCAATGCGGTAGAAGATGGAGAAGAGGATTGCAGCTTGGAGGATTGGATCTTTCCTACGGTCAACAGAGGACTTCACAATTGGGAAGCCAGAGACTTTGTCCCAATAACTTTCATCCCTCAGTAATTTATCTTTACATTTCTGTTGGACTTGTAATATTCACAAACAATTCGCACATTTAAAACCTTGTGTCTTGACCAAGGCACAATGGTTCATTTGTAAGGGTTTTTATTTCATCTTCATATGACATTCAATGAATCATGGATGTTTTTCACATACAAACTTTTGTGCTCATTGTTTTTCTTTTACATTTTATTTTTAAGGATGGCTATACCCTTACACACACCCACACTCACAAATGCAGGTAACCCTCCATTCCGGATCCCATGGGTAACGATACTGCTATGGCTTTTTGTGACTCTAAGGATCTAATCTACCAAGCCGAAGACGAAGGTGAGGAAGATTGTGAAGTACCAGGGGAACTGGCCAGACTACTACAACAAGAGGAAAGAGCTATTCAGCCTCATGAGGAACCGATGGATACAATCAACTTAGGTACCGAGGAGGATAAAAAAGAAATCAAGGTGGGTGCCAATCTAGAGCCCAGTGTTAAGGAGCATCTGATTCAGCTATTGCGTGATTATGTTGAGATCTTTGCCTGGTCATATGAAGACATGTCGGGACTCGATACAGACATCGTGGTACATCGTCTTCCAACAAGAGAAGACTGTCCACCAGTAAAACAAAAAGTCCTCCGCATGAGACCTGACATGTCAGAGAAGATCAAAGCGGAAGTCATGAAACAATTCAATGTTGGATTCTTGGCTGTCACTTCCTATCCCTAATGGGTTGCCAACATTGTTTCCGTGCCTAAAAAAAACGGTAAAGTACGAATGTGCGTGGACTATAGAGATTTGAATAGGGCCAACCCTAAAGATGATTTTCCACTCCCTCACATAGATATCCTGGTTGACAATACGGCCCAGCACAAAGTGTTTTCCTTCATGGACGGATTCTCAGGTTACAACCAAATCAAAATGGCACCTGAGGACATGGAGAAAACAATATTTGTCACACAGTGGGGCACATTCTGCTACAAAGTGATGCCATTAGGACTGAAGAATGTTGGGGCAACATATCAACGCGCCATGGTAGCTTTGTTTCATGACATGATACATCATGAAATAGAGGTCTACGTAGATGATATGATAGCCCTATCACAAACGGAAGAAGAGCACCTTGATCACTTGCAAAAGTTGTTTGAAAGGTTGAAGAAGTAAAAACTAAGGTTGAACCCAAACAAGTACACATTCGGAGTACGGTCCAGTAAACTCTTAGGTTTTGTCTTCAGTAACAAAGGTATTGAGGTCGACCCTGCCAAGGTTAAAGCAATACAAGAAATGCCTACTCCTCGTACTGAGAAGGAAGTCAGAGGATTCTTGGTACGCCTGAACTATATTTCCAGATTCATTTCTCACCTAACAGCTACTTGTGAGCCAATCTTCAAACTATTGAAGAAAGATCAAGTAGTCAGATGGAATGATGAATGCCAGGTTGCTTTTGACAAGATCAAGGAGTACTTACAAGAGCCTCCTATTTTGATGCCACCAGTCTAGGGAAGACCACTGATCATGTATATGACCATTTTAGAGAACTCAATAGGGTGTGTATTGGGGCAGCATGACGAGTCTGGCCGAAAAGAGCACGCTATTTACTACCTGAGCAAAAAGTTTACCGACTATGAAACCAGATATTCACTGCTCAAGAAAATTTGCTGCACTCTGGAATGGGCTGCTCGCCGGCTAAGACAATATATACTGACTCATACTACCTTATTGATATCTAAGATGGATCCGATAAAATACATCTTCAAAAAGGCTGCTCTGTCTGGGAGAATAGCTAGGTGGCAGATGATCCTAACAGAATATGATATACAATATACTACCCAGAAAGCCATAAAGAGCAGTGTGCTAGATGATCATCTTGCTCATCAAGCTGTAGAAGACTATCAGTCCATGAAGTTTGAATTCCCGGATGAAGACATCATGACATTAGACAATTGTGGAAAAATCAGACCATATGACGGACCTGAACAAGGATCCCGATGGACCCTGTTCTTTGATGGGGCATCCAATGCACTTGGTAATGGTATCAACGTTGTACTCATATCTCCGTAAGGGTGTCATACTCCCTTTACTTCCAGACTTTGCTTCAACTGTACGAACAACATGGCGGAATACGAAGCGTGCATCTTTGGTCTCAGAGCTTCCATAGACTTGGGGATCAAATCTTTGGATGTTTTTGGATATTTAGCTTTGGTCATTAGTCAGATCAAAGGGGAATGGGACACTAAGCACCCAAGCCTTATCCCTTACAAATAACATGTTTTGACATTGCTACCACATTTTGAGAAGATTACCTTCGAACATTTCCCGCGAGAAGAAAATCAGCTAGCAGATGCTCTAGCCACAATGTCATATATGTTTAAACTTAATTGGGATAACGAGGCTTCCTAGATCACCATCGAGCGAATGGATGAACCAGCGCATTGTCACAAGATTAATACTGAAGAGGTAGTGGACCAGCCTTGGTTTCATGAGGTCAAGAGGTATCTCGAGGTTCAAGAATATCCAAAAGGAGCTTCAATCAATGATAAGAAGTTCTTAAGGAGATTCTCTGCTAAATTCTTCCTTAGTAATGGCATCCTGTACAAACGCAATCATGACTCCATTTTGCTTCGGTGTGTGGATAAGGTTGAAGCTGAAAAGATCATGGTTGAATTACATGAAGGTACTTTTGGCACTCACTCTAGTGGGCATACGATGGCGAAGAAAATCCTACGGGCAGGCTATTATTGGTCTACCATGGAAGCAGATTGATATCAACACTCTCAGACCTGTCATAAGTGTCAAATTTATGCTGACAAGGTGCACGTACCTCCGGTTCCTCTGAATGTCTTGACATATCCTTGGCCCTTTTCTATGTGGGGAATTGATATGATTGGAGAAATCAAGCCGATAGCCTCCAATGAACACCGCTTCATCCTAGTGGCCATTGACTATTTTACCAAGTGGGTCGAAGCAGCTTCCTTCGCTTCCGTTACTAAGAATGTTATGGACCGCTTCATCAAGCAAAATCTCATTTGCCGCCCGGAAAGGATCATCACTGACAATGGTACAAATCTTAACAACACTATGATCACCGCCTTGTGCAATCAATTCAAGATTCAGCATCACAATTCTCCCCCTATCGGCCAAAGATGAATGGTGTTGTCGAAGCTGCGAATAAAAACATTGAAAAGATCATACAAAAGATGACAGTCACATACAAATACTGGCATGAGATGCTACCATTCGCTCTCCACGGGTATCGTACCACGGCTCGCACATCAACTGGGGCAACACCCTACTCTTTGGTATATGGCATGGAAGTTGTTTTGCCTATTTAGGTTCAGATCCCCTCTTTGAGGATTATGAATGATGCAGCCTTGGATGAAGACGATTGGATCCAGACTCCACTTGATCAACTGAACTTAATTGATGAAAAGAGACTTACTACTGTTTGCCATGGTCAAATGTATCAAAAACGGATGATCAAGGCTTTCAACAAGAAAGTCAGGCGCCAAGTATATCAAGTTGGGGATCTAGTGATCAAACATATCATCTTGCCACAAAGTGATCCCAGGGGAAAATGAACTTCTACCTATGAAGGACCATTTGTAATCAAGAACATATTCTCCGGTGGGGTGATGATCTTAACCACCATGGACGGCGACGGCCTACCACACCCTGCTGTTGTACCCCAAAATTTTCCCTCCCATATTCTTCAGGAAATTGTCAAGCCAAGCTGCAAAAAGTCCCCAAGGGTTACACAATCAAAAAGGCTCCTATACAGTCAAAACTAGGGTTTGAGTTCTGATCAAGAAAATGAACTTTCCAAAGGCCCAATCAAGTCTCACATGCCTACAAATATGGTCAAGTATCCTCATATCAAGTTTCAAGGCATTCAGCTCAAAATTGCACAGTCAAAACCCTAGATTGCACTACAGTCAACTGTAGGGGCAAAATGGTCATTTGACAGTCAAAAGTTCAAATTTTTGGTCAACACATCATTTTGAAGCCACAAACATCATTTGATCAATGCTTGATCATGATTCTCAAAATTTGGCTCAGAAATCATCAAAGATGCAAAAGTTACCTTATTTGGACAGCTGAAAAAGTCAACTGAAATTGACCAGGGCATAACTTTCACATGGATTATCAGAAAAATCCCATCCAATGCTCATTTTGAAGAGAAAGACATTTCCTACAACTCATCTTCATACTTCAAGTCCAAGAAATGCTCTCACAAAAAGTTATCAATTTCAACATTATAGGTCATTTTCAAAAGTCAACAAAAAGGGACTTTAAGTCAAAGGCCATAACTTGAGATTGGTAAATCAAAATGACATGGGACCAAAG
This sequence comes from Vicia faba, assembly GCA_948472305.1. Lineage (NCBI taxonomy): Eukaryota > Viridiplantae > Streptophyta > Magnoliopsida > Fabales > Fabaceae > Vicia > Vicia faba. Next base: position 1,752,248,869 of record OX451736.1, on the reverse strand, counting down.
GCATTGGTTAGAGGACTCAAAGACCTTTCCAAAAAGTCCAAGAACATGAGAAAAGCTTAAAAATTGACCAAGTTATGCCTTGTGGAAGTTGGGAAATTTTTAGGAATTTTGAAAAGTCAACTTTACTTCAAATGATTCAAATTTGCTAATGGGCCCATTTTTCTTCCATGATCCATCATTCTAAGCCTATGCACGACCACTTGGCCCACAGGGAAGTATTTTCTCATTTTTTAATTATTTATTTGAATTTTATTCATATTAATTCACTTAAATCATTTAAAATATGTAAAAAATATTTAACCTAACAAAACCAATCTTTTTATACATGTTTTGGCTTCTATAATTCGTGCACATGCCAATTAGGAAAGATTTGGTTAGAATTGATCATAATTTGCACCAAAACCATGAAAAAAGATTCAAAAAAGATCTTATACAATCAAATATTGAAACCATTGAATTCATGAGATTTTGTTGAAAATTGTTAACCTAATATGCTCTATACATATTCAGAATCACAACCCTAAGCCTTAGAGCCTGAATACTGCGCAGCAATTCCCATTACACACTTGAAAAAATTGTCCAAAAACTCAAATCTGATTTCAAGGTTACAAGAGGATTCAAGCCTTAATTTCCATCCTAATAGCTTCCTGAAACCTCCCTGAACGCATTCCAATCAAAATCGTCCATCCAAACGCAAAGAATCGGTAACAAGGACCTTCCCTGTACAGAGAAAATTTGATAATCGTATATCATCTTTTAAGCATTTTTTTAGCATTCTATTCATGGAATCATGTTTGTTATGAGTTTTTGAAACTAACCATTGCGTTTGATTGAATTTTTGCACGCCATACACGATTCTACCATGTTTAGATTTTAGGGTTTACAGGTTGTTCAAAGAGGGCTTTTGCAATAAGGCAAAATTAAGCCTCAAAACTATGGCTATCCAACTCAGTGCAGAGAGACGAAGAAGAAACACTATTCGCGAACAATTTATGAAGCTTATAGCTCTAATCGCTATTTTTCAATAGACCCCTTTTTGCAACGCGTTGAAAACCGTTGCCATTGGATTTTGTTTTACAGGGGTGGTGGAGACGATGAAGCGTGGCAACCTGTGACTCGTGCGTTTAAATTTCGCGCGCTGAATCATTAAGGCTTTGTTTTTTCCTTTTGTTATTTATTGGTCATAATATATTTGAATAATCCACGTAGCTCAGCTGGTAAACCAACAAGGCATTGACATCCAAGACCTGGGTTCGAGTCCCAGGTCTGAACAAATTCAATATTGTTTTTGTATACTGATTCCCATGCAGGTCCAGCCTTGTAGTACACCATGCACCAGCATAATCAAGCGTGCCACGTCCATTCCAACATTAGATCAATGGCCAAGAATCTGAAGAACACGCTGCACCTGGTCAAACGCGTCACAGATAATCCAAAAAGTCAAACGAATCCAGAAGCTATTGGGCCATAACCTTCCAGGCCTGCACCTCCAAATTGGGACTATACCCCCCTCTGGTTTGCTTTTCTTTTCATATTTTATTTTTTTAATTAATTATTATATTATCTATTTTTATTGTTTTAATTAATTAATTATTTTTTCTACAAAATATAAAAATATCATAAAAAAAATCCAGAAAAAGATAAAAATGTAATAATATTTATTTTTTTATTTTCATCAATAAATTATATGTAAATAAATTTAGTCTAAATTAGGGTTAACTTGAATTCTTTTTATAACTAAAAATCCAAAAACATAGAATTAGGTCTAATTAATAATTTTTTCCTTTTAATCTTTTTTTCCCTTTTTTCACCATAATAATACATTTATTTTATTTTCTATAATTAAATTGGCACATAAATTAATTTAGAGTTAAATTAGGTTAAAATTCCATATTTTCATAATAAACTTAAAAAAAAAAATAGAATTAGGTTTAATATTTTATTTTAATTTCTAATTAATTCCTTTTCATATTAAATCCTAAAAAACATAAAATGCCAAAAAACATTTAATTTTAATTTTAAATTCCTTATTAATTTTAATTGTTTGCAAAAGGGTCCAACGCCCGTTAATTTATTTAATTTCGCACATTTATTTTATGTTCGTTTATTATAATTATGTACCTGTCCCAAAGCGCTGTAATTTAACTTTCCGCACTTTTATTGCTTTATTTATTTTCTGTCAAATCGGGTCCGGTTTATTTTGGCGATGTGGACCCGCGCCGTTTGTAATAGTTTAGATTTATTTTCTCGCAAATATATAAACTGTTAAATATGTATGAAAGAATGTATGGACCATAATAAAATCAAGCGTAGATCACAATGAACATGACAAGACAAATAACTGAAAACGACACACGAACCGCACACACCACCCCTAGGGTACGCCTCACTGTTGCCTTTCGAAAGGTGATCGTCGAGTAGAGGATGTCTTAGTAAGTCCTCATGATCCGGGAACCTGGCATGAGGGTAGCTTCTAAGGTGTCTTCCTATTGCTCCGGTGATCACCATGTCCCGAACCTCGAATTGACCCGAACATCGAATTGACCCGAACACCTCCAACGGTGGTGCTACCTACCTCTCAATGGTGGGATGGCACTATCTTAAGGACATTTACACAGACGAATTCCTTAGGGTAGATAGGTTCTCAAGGATACTTGCTCTAACTTCAAAAAACAAAACAAAACTCTTTTCACACCACACATCTTCAAAAGCTTTCAAAGCAAACTTTTCAAACACTCTGACGTATGAGTCGATCTGAAATTTTTCAAAGAAACTTTTTTAAACCCACATTGAAAAGCAAACAAACAATTTTGAAAACACATTGAGCAAGTATCTAAGAGCCCATGGATAACCATGGATAGAAAGGGTGCTAACACCTTCCCTTTCTATAACCTACCTCCCGAACCGAGAGCAATCTCTATAAGGAATTTTTCTGTGCTTTTGTCCTTTCCATTTGGAGAAAATAAAAGACGGTGGCGACTCTTGCTTCCGCGACATTTCGCGAACCAGCGTTAAACAGTCAGTTCCAGATCCACCGATCACAGAACTGGCGACTCTGCTGGGGACAAACTTAAAGTGGGGTGTACCTTAGGACTAAGATCACTGTGTTTTCAATTGTCTTCTTTGCTTGCTGTATAATTGTGGGTTGCTTGGGAGTTCTATAGATCCTAACCCGGATCTGGGGGATACCTTCTTAGAAAGTAGCAACAAGGCTGTGAGGGAACTGTGCGGGGTATACCGACACGGTTGAAACAGTCTGCTACGTTGATGTGGCACTTTGGTGTGTACCGGTAACCCTTGAGTTCAGTCAAGGAGAGTACGGGGCCTCCGCGTGGTGTCATGAAGCATCAACAGACCTTAGGAACCTTAATTGAACTATCTTGGCCTCTTTAGGGTAGTGAGATAACTGACTTTGGTGCAGTCCGAGGTTGGTTGATACTCGATACTACACTCAATTGAGGGTTGCTTTCCTGGAATATTTCGGTCGCCAGTTCAGTGGCTAAATCGAAACGATGAACAATGAAAGCAATCCCGGGATATTGGGACCCTTAGAACCCGGTTACTTTGATTAGGACAGGTTGAACCCACCAACTTCAAGAGGGTAATACCTAGACCTCATGCTGGCCCAAACTCTAAGGGCTCTTTTGTGTGACTTGTGTGCCTTCGTACTTGACTACTTGCATGCTTGTTATCTGACACATGAACTACTTGCAGGTTTTGTTTATAGTCCTTATTTAGGACTCATAACAATGTTAAGTCTTGCAGGTTTTGTTTGTAGTCCTTAATTAGGGCTCATAACAGGGTTTACTGACTCTCTTGCAGGTTTTGTTTGTAGTCCTTAATTGGGACTCATAACAAAGTATACTGAATCTCTTGCAGGGTTTGTTTATAGTCCTTAATTGGGACTCATAACAGGGTTCACCTACATGCATAGCATGACATCATACCATTGCATACATCCTAACCCATTTCAAGGATCTCAAGGGCTTGTGATGCAGGTCATGGTGAATCAATTATCCCAACAAGGGGCAAAGAGGATTTATTTTCCTCTAGCCAAGGTTGTCAGGGGCTATGACCCACTTGATATGGTGAGATTTGACACTTGAAGAAAGTTCCCCGAGCCAAGGTTGTCAGGGGCTATGACCCACCGGATATGGTGAGCCTTTGACCCTTGAAGAAGGACTCTCAACAAACATGAAGTTCCCTCAATCAAGCTACCTAATGCTAACAAATTTTCTTGTTTAACCCGCGAGGTCCTTGAAAACATTACATGCATGTCATACATCTCATTGCATTGCAGGTACTCTTTTGACAGGTTGCTTACCCTCTTCGCTGTTTATTGCAGCCGATCGTCATGAATCCTGAATCATCAACTGAACAGTCCATCAAGGCCCTTCAGGCTCAGAATGCCCAATTCCAAGAGCTGATCATGAGTTTGGCCCAGGGGCAACAAGACCTGAAGACTCTGCTCTTGAAGAAGGAAAAGAAGAAGAAGAGGACTATTTTGTTCAACCCTCGACGCAGATCTGGGAATACAATGCAGAATGAAACTGAGAGGACAACTCCATCTGTAAGGGAAGATAGTCATCAGGAGGAAAGGGTTCCCAGTCCAGTGGTCTCCGACAACGAGACAGATTTCAACAACGAACAATACCCCCCTGCGGAAGACAAGTACAAACAGTTAGAGGATAGGCTGAATGCTATGGAGATCCAACAGGTACCTGGGCTGGATTTTGGAGACTTGGGTTTGTCAACTGGTGTGATTATCCCGCATAAGTTCAAAGCACCAACCTTCTCCAAGTATGACGGGGCGTCTTGTCCCAAGCTGCACTTAAGGTCCTATGTTCGGAAAATGCAACCATACTCGGTGGATAAGAATTTATGGATCCACTTCTTCCAGGAGAGTCTTTCAGGGACTCATCTCGAATGGTTCTATCAGCTGGATGGGACCAAGGTTCGTAACTGGGAGGAGCTGGCTACTGCTTTCTATAAGCAGTATCAATATAATGCCGACCTTGCCCCCACACGTACCCAACTCCAGGGTATGTCGTTAGGTGCAAGCGAAGGTTTTAAGGAATACGCCCAAAAATGGAGGGATCTTGCTGGAAGGGTACAACCACCACTGACTGATCGTGAACTCGTGGATATGTTCTTAGGGACCCTATCTGGGCCGTTCTTCAATCATCTCATTGGTAATTCATCTGCAGGGTTTACCGATCTCATTCTGACTGGGGAAAGAATTGAAGCAGGCATCAAGTCTGGGAAGATTCAAGAGGCTGCACCTTCTGATAAAAAGCCTCAACATGGAAAGAAAGAGTCCAATGCTGTGCACGGTAAAAAGAGCCGTCATGAGTCAGGGGCAATCCAGATCTCCAATCCTGGACCTACTCAACAAGGACAGGGGCAGCAGCGCAAGGAGAAACGGCAGTACACCAAACTCAACATGTCGTTGGATCAAGCACTGCAACAAATGTTGAAGGCAGGGCTGATCACCTTAAGGGCTCCTCTTCGGAATCCGAACACTTCTGCTCCCAACTATCATCCCAACGATAGGTGCGCGTATCATTCTGATAGCCCGGGGCACACTACGGACAACTGCTGGCCTCTCAAAAACAAGATCCAGGATATGATAGACGCTGGAGAGATTCAGTTTGAAGTGCCTGAGACTCCCAACGTGATCACTGCTCCGTTGCCCAATCATTGAGGACCTTTTGTTTATTTGAATTTTTGAGTTGTATTTTTCTTCGCTTATACAAACAATTAATGTCATAGCAAACTCTTTTATTCTATCAATGCATCGCATATGTCTGTTTTGAGAATTAATACAATTATTTTCATTATATTCAAAATTCTTTTCATATTTTTTCTGATGTCAATTCTCGGTTAATAATTCTGAGCCTCTTGAGGGAGGATGACGAAAACGATACCGCTATCTTTACAGTATGCTTTTGAACAGACCCCGCTGATGAGGTACAGGCATTGTTTCAATCCCTAAACACTGGAGTTATAAGGATGATAATCCCTCGTCAACCCATCTGAGCCAAAGAAGTAGGAGTTTTTCTTTTCGAAATTTAAAACCCTTAATCATAACCTGGGGCAGGGTAGTCTCTCAGTTGATCCAAGTGCATAACAAATGGCACCAAAGAAGTCCTTGCAAAACGAAGAAAGACAGTGATGGTTCCGAATAATCAATAAAGAAAGGCAGTCATTATCTCAAAAAATAAAAAACCCATTAAGTCAAAACCCATGAAGGAGACTTACAAAACTGGGGCATCCCGCTGACTGTAATTCCAAAAAAGAGAAACAGTTCAGGCAAAAAAAAAAAGAAAGGGATAACAAAATCAAAAAGAAAGAGGTTCTTACAAACCCTTAACAAAAAAGGAATGACTGCCTATCCAAAATAAATTGTCAACATCCGAATCATCACCGGAATATCAAAGCAAAGACTCAAACAAGGTCTAACGCACGATCAACTGAGTTCAGGTTCGGAGAACATCACGAAGAGCGGGTGGGTACAAATAATTCGAGCCTTTATCCTTTGTTTCTTAAACCGTGAACCAGGCCACGTTATAACCCTCAAAAGTCCTAGCTGAAGCATGGGTTAGTTCGAAAGCATACTGTTACGAAAGGTATCCTGACTCCTGAAGGTTTGCTGTAAAATCTTGAGTTGACACCGCACTGTATTACAAAAATGCATTTTCAAAATTCGAGACAGACATAGGCTTTTGCATTCTTAAAATAACCTTGTTTGCATATGACTATTTGTTTGAACAGCAGGGAAATTCGCACGATGAACACCTTGTGAACAGAAGTACCTCCAATCAAGGGGAACAGTAGGAGCATTGCCCATTATCTGGGGCATGGCAAAATATTTCCAACAGGGGCAACTCCCTACATTCTGAGAACGGACATAGTCGAAAAAAAAAAATACTACGCAAAATCAAAGACCCGCTAGGTTGACGTACCTAGGCAAAAATAAGGGCTTCCCGGCGAACCAAAAGGGTTCGGGCAAAATGAAGGGATGAAATGAAAAAATCTGTACACCCGGCAAGTCGAAAACCTGAAAAGGCGGCTTGGGCAAAAATGGGTATCCCGGTGGACTGAAAACCCGAAAGGGCGGTTCAGGCAAAAATTAGGGATCAAAGCGTACGACTATGTCCCGGCATCTTGTCACTTGTCTACCCGAAGAGTTGTCAATCACCCACACAGGTATCCTCTTCCCTCACCTCCGAAACAGGGGCAATAATGAGTTATCCAGGCGATCCAATTGCTCTGTCAACCAAAGTACAAAGGAAAGATCAACATAAGGATAATCACCATCTACCTTTACAAATTCCAGATCGTGGGTTAACATCCGAAACCAAACAGGACAATCATCCACGTAATCCAAATCATGTAACCCTACACCGGTTCCTTCTCAATTTTCAGATAAAGTCATACACAGACTCATTCTCAACAAGTAACCTTACCCCGGTTCATCCAGAAGTTTTTACACGAACTTATTCCAAGTAACCTTACCCCGGTTCATCCAGAAGTTTTTACACGAACTTATTCCAAGTAACCTTACCCCGGTTCATCCAGAAGTTTTTACACGAACTTATTCCAAGTAACCTTACCCCGGTTCATCCAGAAGTTTTTACACAAACTTATCCAAGGTAACCTAACCCCGGTTCCTCCCAGAAACCTTACATGGATTTATTCCAAGGTAACCTAACCCCGGTTCCTCCAAGAGTCTCACATGGACCTATCTCAAGATGGCCTAACCCCGGTTCATCAAGAAGTTTTTACACAAACGTATCCAAGGTAACCTAACCCCGGTTCCTCCAAGAGTCTCACATGGACCTATCTCAAGATGACCTTACCTCGGTTCGTCAAAAAGTTTTACACGAACTTATCCTGCGGCAACCTAACCCCGGTTCCCCCAGAAGTCTTACATGGATTTAGCTCAAGATAACCTCACCCCGGTTCATCAAGAAGTTTTACACGAACTTACCCTACACAGGTTCTCCTCCTCCAGACGTAGTTTTACATGGACTCGTCATCAAACAACCCTACACCGGTTCCCTCTCTTCAAGATGCAGTGTTACATGGACTCGTCACCCAGAAACCCTACACAGGTTCTCCCTTTCCAAGAACGAAGTTTTACACGAACTCGTCATCAAAGTAACCCTACCCAGGTTCCTTCTCCACTTCAGATGCGGTTTTACACAAGCTCATCAACAGGCAACCCTACATAGGTGCCCTCGTCCAACTTACAAAATTACAGTCCAAAATCTCCCCAGGAGAGTCCAATCCAGGTTCCCCAGGAAAGTTGGAAGTCATCTCCCCCAAGCAGTTAAGCTCATCCCCAATAGATCCTGGAAGCTTATCCCTCACAAAGCACGAACGCGTCGTCCCGGCTTCATTTAAAGAGTTATTTCCTTAACCGGATATAACTGGGTTATCCTCAGCCAAAAGCCACGGAAAGATCGTCGTCAACGTAGTTCTTTCTTACCCCAGCGAAGTCTATCAATACTTCCAATACAACAAAGGTATCCCCAGCAAATTATTATCAACACTCAGCAAGGCATCCCTCTTCCCACAGAGTATTGTTTCCCAGCATGGTCGCCAGAGTATCTTTTCTCCCCGCAGAATCTTTCATTTGCAACGGAGTCATCTTCTCCTACCGGTATTCTTGCAGTTATCACCCCCAGTGGAAGCAAAATTTATTCTTCAACAGCAGCCCAGGATATGACTTCCCGGCACCCGTCAAGGATTTATTTTCCTAGACGAAAACATACATAAATCATCATATACATCATTATAGCATGCATAGACGCATCATATCATACAAATCGCATTCATATTGAGAACATTATTGCTTGATCCATATCATGCATTGCATATGACTGACTTTTACCTTTCAGGAAAGATGCAGTTGAAGTTCTCAAGCATATTTCAAGGCCTTCTCTAGTCCAGCTAAATCGACTCCCAACAGATTTTTCTGAGAAAGACTCAGTAGAAGTTATCCCAGATGGTCCCCTCTCCAACGGCGAGTGAGGTGGTAATTCCTTCTTCAAGATGTTTCCCTCTCCGGCATGAGCGTGAGGTAATAGTCTTATGGTCCCCTCTCCAACGGCGAGTGAGGTGGTAATTCCTTCTTCAAGATGTTTCCCTCTCCGGCATGAGCGTGAGGTAATAGTCTTATGGTCCCCTCTCCAACGGCGAGTGAGGTGGTAATTCCTTCTTCAAGATGTTTCCCTCTCCGGCATGAGCGTGAGGTAATAGTCTTATGGTCCCCTCTCCAACGGCGAGTGAGGTGGTAATTCCTTCTTCAAGATGTTTCCCTCTCCGGCATGAGCGTGAGGTAATAGTCTTATGGTCCCCTCTCCAACGGCGAGTGAGGTGGTAATTCCTTCTTCAAGATGTTTCCCTCTCCGGCATGAGCGTGAGGTAATAGTCTTATGGTCCCCTCTCCAACGGCGAGTGAGGTGGTAATTCCTTCTTCAAGATGTTTCCCTCTCCGGCATGAGCGTGAGGTAATAGTCTTATGGTCCCCTCTCCAACGGCGAGTGAGGTGGTAATCCCTTTTTCAGACGTTTCCCTCTCCGACGATGAGCGTGAGGTGATAATCTCCTATGGTCCCCTCTCCAGCGGCGAGTGAGGTGGTAATTCCCTTTCAAGATGTTTGCCTCTCCAACGGCGAGTGAGGTGATAATTCTTTTCAGATTATAATTTCCTATAGTTCCCTCTCCAACAGTGAGTGAGGTGACTCCCTTTGAGATTATAATGCCCTTTGGTTCTCTTCCTGATACTGCAAAGATAGCGATTCCCACCAAGATTTTTCTCAACAAGCGTTGTTGAAGTTAAAATCATCCAAGGTCTCTTATCATTCATGCTAAGGTAGTAACCATCCCTGGTTCATTCATCGCGTTTGAAGCTCCAGACTCAGCTCCTGTAACCAGTCAGGACACATCTATATCAAGCATCTGAAATCAGCTCCTGCAACGTGTCAGGTACTCATCTTTCTTTTGCAGGTATGCAGGTTCTCGCTAAGGAATCTCTTACGCGATCAACACCCAGATGGCATCTATAAGCCCATCATCTTATCCAGCAATCTCCAAATGGCATCTATAAGCCCATTCCCCCATCACTGCTACTATGTGAGCGCAAATTTCTAGGGCACTCTAGTGTTCAATCATCTTTTACCCTCGGATTACGAAAGGCACGTCAGCCAATCTGCATCCTCAGGTCTAAGAAGATTGAACAGGGGCAACTGTTGTACCCCAAAATTTGCCCTCCCATATTCTTCAGGAAATTGTCAAGCCAAGCTGCAAAAAGTCCCCAAGGGTTACACAGTCAAAAAGGCTCCTATACAGTCAAAACTAGGGTTTGAGTTCTGATCAAGAAAATGAACTTTCCAAAGGCCCAATCAAGTCTCACATGCCTACAAATATGGTCAAGTATCCTCATATCAAGTTTCAAGGCATTCAGCTCAAAATTGCACAGTCAAAACCCTAGATTGCACTACAGTCAACTGTAGGGGCAAAATGGTCATTTGACAGTCAAAAGTTCAAATTTTTGGTCAACACATCATTTTGAAGCCACAAACATCATTTGATCAATGCTTGATCATGATTCTCAAAATTTGGCTCAGAAATCATCAAAGATGCAAAAGTTACCTTATTTGGACAGCTGAAAAAGTCAACTGAAATTGACCAGGGCATAACTTTCACATGGATTATCAGAAAAATCCCATCCAATGCTCATTTTGAAGAGAAAGACATTTCCTACAACTCATCTTCATACTTCAAGTCCAAGAAATGCTCTCACAAAAAGTTATCAATTTCAACATTATAGGTCATTTTCAAAAGTCAACAAAAAGGGACTTTAAGTCAAAGGCCATAACTTGAGATTGGTAAATCAAAATGACATGGGACCAAAGGCATTGGTTAGAGGACTCAAAGACCTTTCCAAAAAGTCCAAGAACATGAGAAAAGCTTAAAAATTGACCAAGTTATGCCTTGTGGAAGTTGGGAAATTTTTAGGAATTTTGAAAAGTCAACTTTACTTCAAATGATTCAAATTTGCTAATGGGCCCATTTTTCTTCCATGATCCATCATTCTAAGCCTATGCACGACCACTTGGCCCACAGGGAAGTATTTTCTCATTTTTTAATTATTTATTTGAATTTTATTCATATTAATTCACTTAAATCATTTAAAATATGTAAAAAATATTTAACCTAACAAAACCAATCTTTTTATACATGTTTTGGCTTCTATAATTCGTGCACATGCCAATTAGGAAAGATTTGGTTAGAATTGATCATAATTTGCACCAAAACCATGAAAAAAGATTCAAAAAAGATCTTATACAATCAAATATTGAAACCATTGAATTCATGAGATTTTGTTGAAAATTGTTAACCTAATATGCTCTATACATATTCAGAATCACAACCCTAAGCCTTAGAGCCTGAATACTGCGCAGCAATTCCCATTACACACTTGAAAAAATTGTCCAAAAACTCAAATCTGATTTCAAGGTTACAAGAGGATTCAAGCCTTAATTTCCATCCTAATAGCTTCCTGAAACCTCCCTGAACGCATTCCAATCAAAATCGTCCATCCAAACGCAAAGAATCGGTAACAAGGACCTTCCCTGTACAGAGAAAATTTGATAATCGTATATCATCTTTTAAGCATTTTTTTAGCATTCTATTCATGGAATCATGTTTGTTATGAGTTTTTGAAACTAACCATTGCGTTTGATTGAATTTTTGCACGCCATACACGATTCTACCATGTTTAGATTTTAGGGTTTACAGGTTGTTCAAAGAGGGCTTTTGCAATAAGGCAAAATTAAGCCTCAAAACTATGGCTATCCAACTCAGTGCAGAGAGACGAAGAAGAAACACTATTCGCGAACAATTTATGAAGCTTATAGCTCTAATCGCTATTTTTCAATAGACCCCTTTTTGCAACGCGTTGAAAACCGTTGCCATTGGATTTTGTTTTACAGGGGTGGTGGAGACGATGAAGCGTGGCAACCTGTGACTCGTGCGTTTAAATTTCGCGCGCTGAATCATTAAGGCTTTGTTTTTTCCTTTTGTTATTTATTGGTCATAATATATTTGAATAATCCACGTAGCTCAGCTGGTAAACCAACAAGGCATTGACATCCAAGACCTGGGTTCGAGTCCCAGGTCTGAACAAATTCAATATTGTTTTTGTATACTGATTCCCATGCAGGTCCAGCCTTGTAGTACACCATGCACCAGCATAATCAAGCGTGCCACGTCCATTCCAACATTAGATCAATGGCCAAGAATCTGAAGAACACGCTGCACCTGGTCAAACGCGTCACAAATAATCCAAAAAGTCAAACGAATCCAGAAGCTATTGGGCCATAACCTTCCAGGCCTGCACCTCCAAATTGGGACTATACCCCCCTCTGGTTTGCTTTTCTTTTCATATTTTATTTTTTTAATTAATTATTATATTATCTATTTTTATTGTTTTAATTAATTAATTATTTTTTCTACAAAATATAAAAATATCATAAAAAAAATCCAGAAAAAGATAAAAATGTAATAATATTTATTTTTTTATTTTCATCAATAAATTATATGTAAATAAATTTAGTCTAAATTAGGGTTAACTTGAATTCTTTTTATAACTAAAAATCCAAAAACATAGAATTAGGTCTAATTAATAATTTTTTCCTTTTAATCTTTTTTTCCCTTTTTTCACCATAATAATACATTTATTTTATTTTCTATAATTAAATTGGCACATAAATTAATTTAGAGTTAAATTAGGTTAAAATTCCATATTTTCATAATAAACTTAAAAAAAAAATAGAATTAGGTTTAATATTTTATTTTAATTTCTAATTAATTCCTTTTCATATTAAATCCTAAAAAACATAAAATGCCAAAAAACATTTAATTTTAATTTTAAATTCCTTATTAATTTTAATTGTTTGCAAAAGGGTCCAACGCCCGTTAATTTATTTAATTTCACACATTTATTTTATGTTCGTTTATTATAATTATGTACCTGTCCCAAAGCGCTGTAATTTAACTTTCCGCACTTTTATTGCTTTATTTATTTTCTGTCAAATCGGGTCCGGTTTATTTTGGCGATGTGGACCCGCGCCGTTTGTAATAGTTTAGATTTATTTTCTCGCAAATATATAAACTGTTAAATATGTATGAAAGAATGTATGGACCATAATAAAATCAAGCGTAGATCACAATGAACATGACAAGACAAATAACTGAAAACGACACACGAACCGCACACACCACCCCTAGGGTACGCCTCACTGTTGCCTTTCGAAAGGTGATCGTCGAGTAGAGGATGTCTTAGTAAGTCCTCATGATCCGGGAACCTGGCATGAGGGTAGCTTCTAAGGTGTCTTCCTATTGCTCCGGTGATCACCATGTCCCGAACCTCGAATTGACCCGAACATCGAATTGACCCGAACACCTCCAACGGTGGTGCTACCTACCTCTCAATGGTGGGATGGCACTATCTTAAGGACATTTACACAGACGAATTCCTTAGGGTAGATAGGTTCTCAAGGATACTTGCTCTAACTTCAAAAAACAAAACAAAACTCTTTTCACACCACACATCTTCAAAAGCTTTCAAAGAAAACTTTTCAAACACTCTGACGTATGAGTCGATCTGAAATTTTTCAAAGAAACTTTTTTAAACCCACATTGAAAAGCAAACAAACAATTTTGAAAACACATTGAGCAAGTATCTAAGAGCCCATGGATAACCATGGATAGAAAGGGTGCTAACACCTTCCCTTTCTATAACCTACCTCCCGAACCGAGAGCAATCTCTATAAGGAATTTTTCTGTGCTTTTGTCCTTTCCATTTGGAGAAAATAAAAGACGGTGGCGACTCTTGCTTCCGCGACATTTCGCGAACCAGCGTTAAACAGTCAGTTCCAGATCCACCGATCACACCTGCGAATGTGGATATAGTCAAAAGATACTACGCATAAGAGACCCTCTAGGTTGACACACCTAGGCAAAAAAAGGGCATCCCGACGAACCAAAAAGGTTCGGGCAAAAATTAGGGATAAAATAAAAAAATTTGTACACCCGGCAAGTTGAAAACCCGAAAGGGAGACTTGGGCAAAAAAGGGTTTCCCGGTGGACTCAAAACCCGAAAGGGAGGTCCAGGCAAAAGTTAGGGAATTAAAGCGTATGACTATGTCCCGTCGGATCACTTAACGAACAACATTTGACTTCCACTGAAAAACTCGGAGTTTCTAATCAATTCAATCATCTTCAGACGAAGCAACAAATAGACAAGATATTCGGAGATATAAAGGCTATAGCAGAATGGGAACCCCATGGGATTATTACACATAGATATCTTTCTTTGTATAAATTTTTCTTGTTTTTTGGCACCATTCTCCTACTAGAATGTTTGTCTCCTTTGTACAAAATACTTATTCAAAGTCAATACAAAGATACCTCTCTGAAAGTACAAAAACTATTTGTATTTTTCTTTACTCTTGTGTTTTGGTTGCAAAAACGTCCAATGATTCATTGATGAACATATGCATTTGAACATAATTACTGTTTACAAATAAATGAAATAAGAAGATAATTGCTGATAGGTTGAAAGAACAGGAAAATGTCTCTAGGCTATTCCATAAGTAATCCCCATAGTACGTCATTTGGATCCCCAGCGGAACAAATTTCAAATTATTAATCCCCAGTAGAAATCATCAAATTCTCAGAATTCCCCAAGCAAATCTTACAATCAGTACATGGTGTTGCCCTTACAATGGAATTTACTTCTCTCAACAAGAGTTCGTCAGTACTTCAACTTCAAGACATGGAAATTAAACATATCCTCAGCAACATTCAAGGATTTATTTTCCTCGATCAAACAACAAATCAGCTTACATGCGCAAACATTGCACTCACATATCATAAACATTGATAAAACAAATGCATTGCATCATACATTTCATGCAACATAACTTTGTGTTTCAGCTAACATTTTACCCTTTTCAGGATAAGATTAACAGCTACCATTAACAATATGCAATCAGATACAGTGCAGATACGCTCCAGACACGGATGCCATTCTGATACTCATTCAGATTCAACTTTCAGATACAGTATGAATACGCTCTAAACACGGATGCCATTCTGATACTCATTCATATTCAACTTTCAGATACAGTATGGATACGCTCCAAACACGGATGCCATTCTGATACTCATTCAGATTCAACTTTCAGATATAGTGCAGATACGCTCCAGACACGGATGCCATTCTGATACTCATTCAGATTTCAAGTTCAGATACAGTGCATATACGCTCCAGACACGGATGCCATTCTGATACTCATTCAGATTCAACTTTCAGATACAGTGCGGATACGCTCCAAACACAGATGCCATTCTGATACTCATTCAAATTCAACTTTCAGATACAGTGCAGATACGCTCCAGACACGGATTCCATTCTGATACTCATTCAAATTTCAAGTTCAGATACAGTGCAGATACGCTCCAGACACGGATGCCATTCTGATACTCATTCAGATTCAATTTTCAGATACAGTACAGATATGCTCCAAACACGGATGCCATTCTGATACTCATTCAGATTCAACTTTCAGATACAGTACGAATACGCTTCAAACGCGGATGCCATTCTGATACTCATTCAGATTCAACTTTCAGATACAGTGCAGATACGCTCCAGACACGGATGCCATTTTGATATTCATTCATATTTCAAGTTCAGATACGCTCCAGACACGGATTCCATTCTGATACTCATTCAAATTTCAAGTTCAGATATAGTACGAACACGCTCCAGACACAGACGCAATTCTGATACTCATTCTTTCAGCTTACAACTTGCAATTCAACAAATATTTTTGGATGACATCTGCAAGCCCATCTCCAACAAGATTCTATCACTTCTCCAAATGGCATCTTTAAGCCTATTCCCTCAACTACACATCATCGAGTGCAAATTTCTGGGCACTCTAGTGTCCAATCATTCTCTCACTTTCGAGCCACGAATGGAAAAACTCGCCAATCTAACTCTTTAGGTTTAGGAAGATTGAACAGGGGCAGATGTTGTACCCCAAAATTTTCTCTCTCACTTATCAAATATTTCCTTACAAGATCTCTTAAACTCAAGACTGCATTAGGGTTTGATCAACTCAAGACATCTCATCTTACACTGATGACCCAAAATTAGGGTTTGAGTTTGCACAAGGGTTTTTGAGCTATCAATGCTTCATATGACCTTTAAACATCATTATAGACCCCTAATATTACTCATGATGAGTTTCAGGCCTTGAACCACATTTTTGATCAGTCAATGGGACAATTGACCTAAAATTCAGCTGTATTGGGGAAAAAGTCAACCATGGCCAATTTATAGTCAAAATTCAGAATTTTTGATCCACATAAACATTTTAGACTCACATGTATCAATTGATCAAGTTTGGATCACAATTCCTCAAGAAATTTGATCAAATCATCAAAAGGGCAAAATGGTCAAAATTAGGGTTTTGACTGAGAAAGGGCAATTTCTGATTTTTGACCTAGCAAATGACCAATTGGTTTGAAGCATGATTTCAAGGGTTCAATTGCATCATATTTATCTAATATAATGGTTCAAAACATTGCAATTTCATTGGGTTGACAGATGAAATTTGCAGTCAACTGATCAAAAGTCAACTGTATACTGAAAAGTCAAACTTTGAATTTTTGGTCAAAATCAAGTGCCAAGGATCATAATTCATCAAAACATGTCAAAATATGAAACTTGTTCATCAAGGAATCAAAGATTGAAGATTTAGTTCTAAAATTTGAAATTTTCTTAACTTAGAAATTTTTCTAAGTATAGAAAATTTCTTATTTTTTCTCAACTTTAAGCCATTTTTTCACCATGATGCAAGATGATTCAAAGGAAATTGCCAACATGAAAGTTGTAGATATCCATAAAATCTACAACTTTGCTTCACACATTTTTCCTTAAAGATGCTTGGATCTCAAGATATACTTTTGTGAATACATGCCCATGAACTAAAATAACTTAGTGAAGTTTTGCCCTAATTTAGACAGGTTTTGGACCCAACTTCATGGCAATTTTTCACCTAGTTCCAAGAGGAATATTGAAATTCATTTCAAATATGAGTTATAAATCACATTTCAAGATTTCCAAAATGTCTAAGAACTCCTTGAGATCATTTTTGAGTAGGGAGAATCGAAGAGATGAAGTTGGCAATTTCTCACTTTGTTTTCAAGCCATTTCATGAAGAACAAAATTCAAATCTGAACCTATGCTACCTAATCCATGCTTTACAGGTCTAAAACTTGTTTCTCACTTCATAATTTAATGCTTACTCAGTTGACAAAGCCTTAATTCAAGCCCAATGGTCTTTGTCCAAGCTTTAATTCCATAAATGGCACAAAGTTGCCATTGCCATTTTGGAAAAGCTTCACTTTTGCAACTTTTCAATTCTTGAGCATTGGACCTGTCTTCTCTGCACACAATTCCTACAGACCTAAGGCAACTTGTATAGAGCTTATACCAACTCCAAGCAGGCCAGTACAAGCATCTGGATACTTGTCCCTTCACTTTGCTTCAAAAGCAAGAAAGTGTGCAAAAAGCCTACAACTCAAAGATCTGTTGTGAAACTAACTAAAAAATTCCTCCATACTAATACACAAACCCATTACAACATGAAGCACGATTGCTAAAGGCCAGAAATACCCCAAAACTACATATCACCAAAAAACTATCAAAACTTGCAGTTTGTGTCCAAGCATAGTAATCCATCAATTTGCTCGTGCGTTTCAAGTTTTAATCATTCAAACACTTTACCTACCTCATATCTAAGTGATCCAGACCACCATCTCTGCACTGTAACTCCTCCTTCTTCATCTGCCATTTTTGTTTTTCAAGCTTGCAGGTTGACTTGGATAGAGAGTTCCAAGCACTTCCAAAGCAAGGTAAGGATTGGAACACACTCAGGGAGGTTCAATCAAGCTAAAACAACCTTCAGGCCTTCCTAAATCTCACTCAAACTCCATTCACGATCTCAGCTGAAAGAGGTAAGAATTCCAACTTCTATCTCTTCATACAAGCATCCATTGGCCACAATTTGTGAAAGAAAAATGTAGATATTATAGTGCTGAAGCCAACCATGTGCATAGATTTCATTGCTGATCATTGTGTATAGAGAATTTTAGTATTCAAATTCCTATAAAAATTAGGTTTGAAATTAGGGCTTTCAAAATTCGTTTTAATCTTTTATTGTTAGTTTCCATAAGTTACATGGTTGAAATCATGGGAATGAATACTATCATTTTCATGTTGGAAGTTTTCATTTTCATAGAGAAATGAGAAAGATATAGGAGGCCTGGCTAGCTAGAGGAAGAAGACGAAGTACAGGGCAAAGGAAGTTGTTTATGTTATGTTTTTCTTGTTTCATTTGAACTAACGGATGTACAGCCACCCCAGCGGTAAGGCAACACGTAAAAATGCTTAAGGTCACAGGTTCGAGCCTTGGCGCTGCCTTTTTGCATTTTTCACATATTTTTTCATCTTTTTTGGCTGATTGCAGGATGGACTTCAATATTTGGGCCTAGCATTTTTTTTCTAACATGATATCACCTGATTACTCAGGATACCCCCTGGCCCAACTATTTTCATTCACTTTTATTTATTTGTTTTATTTTCTTTTTTTATTTTAGTAAATATTTTCCTTAATACATAAAATCATGAAAAATAATAAACATGATAAATATTGCATTTTTATTTATTTTATTTTATTTTCACATAAAAAACATTTTTATTAAACTATATATATTAATTATTTTTATTAAATAAACTTGTAAGTATGAATAAAATAGACTTAGGTTAATTTTTATTTCCTTTTCATTTCATATTTGTAAATATTTATTTTGACATATAAAAACTAAATATTTTCATAAAATATTATTTATTATTTTTAATACAAAAATACACAAAAAATAGTACCTAGAGAACATTATTTCCCTTTAATTAGAAATTAGGGTTAACCATTTTTCTCAAGAAATAATTTCCTTTTTAAATATTTTTAGGATTAGGTTAAAACTCCTTTTCACATAAAAATAAAACAAAATCTTTTTCTTACATATACATGCCATTGCACATTTAATTTATATTGTATCTTATTTATTCAAATATTTGTACAAATTCGATTTGGTTGTAATAGCTTAATTAGATTTACATTATTGCAAATCCTTATTCAAATTTGTCTTCCCCCCTTCCATAAAAATATTGTAATAGCGTAGTAATCTTTAAATTATGCAATTTACCGCTTTTTATATACCATGCTAGTAATTAGGGTTTGTATGGCAAGATAAAAACAAATCAAATAGAAAACCCTAAATCCAAGACAAAATCAAAGCATGAAAATAACACACTTGCACGCTAGCACCCTTAGGTTGCCTTATACAAAAATGGCCATATTACGCATACGAAGTATCTTGGAAAAACAAACAAATATAAGATCATTGCCCCTCGATGACGCTATTCAAAGTTGCCTTACAAAATGATCTTGGTCCCTCAAAAATGCTAAGATACTTTGCAATATTGCTAATAATGGTTATACGATGACCCACGCCCGTCCCGTTTACATCCAAAGATAGGGTTGCTTACCAAATCAATGGTAAGACAACAATGTCAAAGGAATAAAAAATTCATAAGAAAGACATTTGAGTAGGTAGATTGCTTCTAGTCGCTTGCTCTATTTTCAAACAACTATCCTTGCTATTTTCAAAACAAACACACACTTCCAAACATCTTACAAACATTGAAAACATTTTCAAAAAGACAAACATCTTTGTATACATTCTTATGAACGAGAATCATTACAAAGATTGCCTAAACAAATGGCCTATTTTACAAAATACTTTCAAAACCACACCAAACACAATTTCAAAAAAAAAAGCAAGTGATCTAGCAAGTAACTAAGAGCCCATGGAAAACCATGGATGAAAAGGGTGCTAATACCTTCCCTTTTCATAATCTACCCCCCGAACTCAAGAAACAATCTCAAAGGTCTTTCCTGTGCTTTTTCACCTTTCCTTTTAGATAAAAGAAAAGTCGGTGGCGACTCTTGCTAACCGTAACATTTGCAATAAAATGCAAAACAACCAAGTCAGTTCTCCCACCGTATCACACATGCTAATAGGATTGTATGACAAGAGTATCTTGAAAGTAAAACGGTAGATCACCTAATGTGCAAAGACTATATAATTGAAACAATTCACATGCACATATTCACTCCTAAGGTTTACCCCACTTCAGTTGCCTTCGGTAAACAATCATTAAGCATAGGAGATTTTAGTGGTTGCCCTCCAGTCAAAAGATCAAAATGTCCCATTCGAACGTTGCCTCGGAAATGTTGCCTCGGAAAGATCTTAAGACTTTAGGGTTACTACTAAGGTTTTCTAACTATTGTTTTGGTGATTGTACTTGTCCCTTTCGAATGTCCCTTATAACTCCAACGACGGGGCTACCTACTCCTTAATAGTGGGATAACACTGTTTAAAGGAAACGAGAACAAACAATCTTTTTTTTCGAGTAGGTAGAATCTTAAGTACTTGCTCAACCAAAAACTTTTTACACAAACACCTTTCAAAACATATTTTCAAAACAAACTTCGTCACATCCTTGAGGACTGATACAAGGGTTATCACGAAGTAAAACATTTTTCAAAATAAGCACGCACAAGCAATTTGAAAAATGAGCAAGTACCTAAGAGCCCGTGGAAAAACACGGATAGAAAGGGTGCTAACACCTTCCCTTTATATAATCTACCCCCGTACTCAGAAATCTTGAAAAAAGGGTTTTTATGTTCTTTTTCCTTTTCCATGATTGGATGAAATAAAAGTCGGTGGCGACTCTTTCTTACCGCGAATTTTGCGAACAAAAAATGCAAAACACAAAACCAGTATATAACATTCGGTTCTGCCACCGTATCACAATTAGTAATTAGAATGTATGGCAAGATAAAACCAACAAGTAGACAACTTAAAATTCAAAGACAAAATGCATGCAAATCAAACACATTATTCACACACATGCACCCTTAGGGTAATCTCACTTGTTGCCTTGAAAAAATAGTCATGTCCCTCGGATATGGGCGTTTTAGCAAAGACCCTCGATAAAAGATCGTAGTCCCTCGATTACCCTCAATGTTGCCTCCGGTAAACGATCTAGTCCCTAATTGAAAATTGTTAAAACATCTCATAGGTTGCCTTCTATGACTATACAAACGTCCTACACCTGTCTCTTCACATCCAATGATAGGGCTTCTTACCAAATCAATGGTAAGATAGTAACATCTAAAGGAGGAGGAAAAGAACATTAGACCTTTTGAGTAGGTAGGATGCTCATAGTTGCTCGCTTACTTACAACAAAAACCTTTTACACACCAACACTTTCATTTGAAACATTTTCAAAAGACAAAGCTCTTTGTACGCATTCTTATAGAAACGAGAGTCATTACAAAGACACTTTTCAAAAATCACTTTCAAAAAAACACATTCCACAAACACCTCTTTGAACTATTTTCAAAACCAACAATTTATACGCGTTCTTATAGAAACGAGAACCATTACAAAGAAGTTTTTCAAAATACTTTCAAAACCCACTCCACAAGCATATTTTCAAACAAAAGCAAGTGATCTAGCAAGCAACTAAGAGCCCATAGATAACTACGGATGAAAAGGGTGCTAATACCTTCCCTTTTCATAACCTACCCCCCGAACTCAAGAAAATAATCTCAAAGGTCTTTCCTCTTCTTTTCACCCTTTCCTTATTGGATAAAAGAAAAGTCGGTGGCGACTCTTGCTATCCATAAAAAATGTGATCAAACGCAAGACACCAAATCAGTTCTCCCACCGTGTTACAGAACTGGCGACTCTGCTGAGGAATTACTTAAAAGTGGGGTTACCTTAGGGCTAGATCACCTTTACTTGCTTTTCTTTGTTTGACTTGCTTGCTCTACATTTTTTTGGGTTATTGTTAAAGATCCTACACCCGGATATGGGGTACCTTTTAGGTAAGTAGCAATAAATCGTGGGGGTTGTATGGCGTATACTGACATGGTTGAAGCAATAGCTACATTAGTATGACACATTTGTTGGTACTGGTAGCCCTTGAGTCAGTCAAGGAGAATACGGGGCCGCTGAGCGGTGTCATGAAGCACTAACTGACCTTAGAACCTTAATTGAACAACTTGGACATTAGGAAGTAGTGAGATAGCCGGATTTGGTTCCGACCAAAGATTCGTTGATACTCGATACTACGCTCATTGAGATTGGACTTTCCGGATATTTCGGTCGCTATTAAAGAGGCTTGTGCTGAAACAATGCCCGATGAAGAAAGATCGGTGATATTAAGATCCCCTAGAACCCGATTACTATTAATAGGACAGGTTGAGCCAACTAAACTTCAAGAGGGTACTTACCTATCAAACTCGATGAAATCCTAAACCTAAGGACTTGTCTGCTTTGTGCGTATATGATTATTTGTACATAACAACTTGTTTGCTTTGCATACTTGTACATAACATCATGACATCATACCATAGCATTTTCAATAACCATTTCAAGGATCTCAAGGGCCTATGATGCAGGTTCATGTTGAACCAGACGCCTATCAAGGAGCATGAGGATTCATTCTCTAAATCAAACACCGCAAAAGACCAAAGCACGGTAACTTAAGTCAAGGGCTATAACCCACTTGACATGGTGAGCTTGATTCTCGTGGAAGGACATCCATCGTTACGAAGTTTTCCAAATCCAAGCGGTTGATCAAAATTCAACTTCTAACATCCTTTTATGTTTCCCCGCGAGATCCTTGAAAACATGCATTCAAATACCATGCATCATATCATGACAGGTTTCTCCCATACAGGCCTCCTTATCTTCCTACTGTTTATTTCAGTAAGATGAATATGGAACAAACCGTGAAGCGGAAGGGTTTTCTCACCGTAAATCTCTCCGGAGCCTATTGCTACACCTGTTAAAGTTACCGCTAACGGGTCAACTGCTGAGACTCTGGGAAAAGAGCAAATAATGGAGACTGCCCAGACGGAGATCCCTAAAGAAGTTACAGTTGAAGACACCTCTAGACAAGAGTTAGAAGAGGTATTGAAGATTATCCGAAAGAGTGATAACAAAATTGTTGAACAGCTGGAGCAGACCCCATCTAAGATCTCCATGTTATCCCTGTTACTGTATTATGAAGCCCATGCACGGGCTTTACTGAAGTTTTTGAAGACTGCTCACATGTGTAATACGGTGGGGGAATTGACGTTACTGGTTTTGCGTTTTATCACAATTGTTGCGGTTAGCAAGAGTCGCCACCGACTCTTCTTTTATCCAATAAAGGAAAGGGTGAAAAGAACAGGAAAGACATTTTAAAGATTTTGAGTTCAGGGGTGTGATACGGTGGAAGAACTGACTTGGGTGTTTTGTGTTTTATCGCAAATGTTGCGGTTAGCAAGAGTCGCCACCAACTTTTCTTTTATCCAAAAGGAAAGGCTGAAAAGAACAGGAAAAACCTTTGAGATTATTTTTGAGTTCGGGGGGTAGATTATAAAAAGGTAAGTTATTAGCACCCTTTTTATCCATAGTTATCTATGGGCTCTTAGTTACTTGCTAGATCACTTGCTTGGTTTGAAAAAGTGTGCTTTGTGTGGTTTTTGAAAGTATTTTGAAAAGGCGCTTCGTTTAGGAAAAATTTGTAATAGTTCTCGTTCGTAAGAACATATACAAAGTGTTGAGCTTTTGAAAATATTTCATGTTTGGAAAATGTTTTGAAAGTGTTTTTGAAAGTGTTTGGTGTTTGTTTTTAAAATTATCAAGGATGTTTGATTTGAAAATGAGCAAGCAACTAGGAACAATCTACCTATTCAAAAGTCTTAGTTCATTTCTTCGTTTCCTTTGATATTGCTATCTTACCATTGAATTGGTAATAAGCCTTATCTTTGGATGTAAAGGTACGGGCGTGGGTCATCATATATCCATGATAGCAATGTTGTGAGATATCTTAGCATTTCTCTTTGAGGGACTAAGATCATTTGTAAGGCATTATACGTAGCGTCATCGAGGGACTATGATCTTATATTTGTGATTGTTTTTGCTAAGATATCCCACATGCATAACATGACTGTTGTACCCTAAAATTTTCCCTCTCATTTGTCAAGTATTTTCTCACAAGATATTCTACGACGTCAAGTTTGCAGCACTGATACATCAATTTAGGCTTGAAATTTGCACAAGAGCAAAATGGTCAATTGCATACTAGAAAGTCAAACTTTAACTTTTTGGTCAACATTAAGTTTCAAATATCACAATTCATCAATACATTCAAAAATATCAAGCTTGATCATCAAGAAGTTAAGAAAGTCAAAAGTCAACTTGAAAAGTCAAGATTTCCAAGACTTAGAAATTTTCTAAGTGTTTTTATACATGATAATTTCATCACTTCATGCCATTCTTTCACCAAGATGCAAGACGGTTCAAGGGCAACTTTCAACATGAAAGTTGTAGATCTCCATGATATCTACCACATTTCTTTACACAACTTCTCCTAAATATGCTTGGATCTCAAGTTATAAATTCATGAAGTCATGACATTTTCATTTAACACTTAGAGAAATTTTCAACAGATTTTGTGCAGGATTTTATCCCAACTTCTTGGCATTTTTTCACATAGTTCCAAGATGATTTTGTCAAAATGTCCAACATGAAAGTTATAGAGGGTGTTTCAAGCTTTCCAAAACATCCAAGAGCATGAATTTATCATATTTGAGCTAGTAGATACAAGGATCTGAAGTTGGACATTCATTTGATTTACAAGGCTGACTTGTGATGAACAAGGAACAAAAATCTTAATCATGCTGCATAATCTTCACTTTGCAGGCCTATTGACTTGTAAATATATCCATAATTATATGTTTACACAATTGATTGAACCATTATCCAAATGGTTTAAGTATTGTCCATTGCATCTTTCCATTTTTGGCCCAAAGGCACCATTGCCATTATTGTAAAGTTCACTTTAATCATAAAGTCAATTTCTTGAGCCTCTAACTTATTGTTCTAATCACACACAACTTTTACAAGTCATAACAAACATGTTTAAAGTGATCAACCACTTTACATAGCTTGGTACAAGCATTGGAAACATGTCCTTCGTGTTTGCTTCAAAAACAAGCAAGATAACCATAACATGTGATTCAAAAATCTGAGTTGTTTGAAGTCTCAAACCTTCTCTACAAATAGGGAGGCCAATTGCAAGAGAAATGGAGTTAGAAAAAAGAGGGAGAGAAGAGAAAAAAGGGAGGAAGAAAACTAGAAGTTTTGTTGACAAACTCTCAAAAATCTCATAACTGAAAGAAGGTCATAACAGTCTACAAAGCAACACCCCAAGCTCAAAACATAAATTCTAGCTGCAAGGTAACTCTCCTTAACTTTAAACTCTTCATTTCAATCATCATCATTTGGTTCATTTTTTAGGCTAAAATGCAGTGACCTTTGAAGAAAAGGTTTGTAAAAAATCATGAACAATTGCCAAGATTGAGTAAAAGGTTTTCCATGAAATAGCATCATGAACCGGCAGGTGTAAGGCAGCTGTTTTTCAAAATCATACAGTGTGCAATCCATTGCACAACCATGAAAATCGATTGCACGGGGTTCCAGTAGCCAAATTTCCAAATTTTTTGAGTGTGCAATCGATTGCACGGGGTTCCAATAGCCAAATTTCCAAAATTTTTTACTGTGAAATTGATTGCACAACCATGTAAATCAATTACACTTGAAGTCAGTTGCCAATGTTTTGAAAAACTGAAGCATGCAATCGATTGCACTAACATGCAAATCGATTGCACTCAAATGAAAACTGAATTTTTGCTTTGAAAAAACTTGAATAAAGAGTAGGACAATATAAAATGTTTCCTTTTGACCATTGAGCATCTATATCTTAAGTTCAAGGTAAGTATCATCATTATACCTTGAAATTTGCTAAGGGCTTGAACCAAAGACTTCATCCAAAGAGGCTTTTAGCTTGATAAATAATTTTTGCCTTCTTTATCAATCATGACTTGTCTTCATCAAAACCAAAGTGCATTCGAGAAGCTTGATTTTACGGCATGTGTCGACACATAATGATCCAAAATGTTTTCTTTTCCTTTCATTTTTTTCTTTATTTTTATGTGCTTCATATATTTTCTTCATGGCTATTCAATATGGTTGTAATAGATAATTAGGACTTTAATTTCTTGCAATCCCCATTTGTAAATTTGTACACCCCATCCCCAAATGATTGTAATAGCGTAGGATATTTACTTTCCGCAATTTATCGCCTTATATATAACATGTTAATAATTAGGGTTTGTATGGCAAGATAAAATCAATCAAATAGAAAACTCTAATTCAAGACAAAATCAAGCATGAAAATGACACACTTGTACACAAACACCCCTAGGGTTACTCCATTTGGTTGCCTTGAACAAAATGGCCATATTACGCATGTAAGGTATCTTAGCAAAACAAACAACAAAAAGATCACAGTCCCTCGATGACGCTATTCAAAGTTGCCTTACAAAAATGATCTTAGTCCCTCAAAATGCTAAGATACTTTGCAACATTGCTAATCATGGTCATACGATGACCCACGCCAGTCCCGTTTACATCCAAAGATAAGGTTGCTTACCGAATCAATGGTAAGACAACAATATCAAAGGAAAAGAAAATGAATAAGAAAGACATTTAAGTAGGTAGATTACTTTTGGTTACTTGCTCCATTTGAAACAAATATCCTTGCTATTTTCAAAACAAACACACACATTTAAAAAATATCTTACAAACTAGAAAACATTTTCAAAAAGACAAATATCTTTGTATACATTCTTACGAATGAGAATCATTACAAAGATTGCCTAAACAATGGCCTCTTTTACAAAATACTTTCAAAACCACACCAAGCACAATTGCAAACAAAAGCAAGTGATCTAGCAAGTAACTAAGAGCCCATGGAAAACCATGGATGAAAAGGGTTCTAATACCTTCCCTTTTCATAATCTACCCCTCGAACTCAAGAAACAATCTCAAAGGTCTTTCCTATGCTTTTTCGCCTTTCCTTTTGGATAAAAGAAAAGTTGGTGGTGACTCTTGCTAACCGCAACATTTGCGATAAAAAGCAAAACCTCAAGTCAGTTCTCCCACCGTATCATAGAACTGGCGACTCTATTGGGGAAAATTCTAAAAGTGGGGTTACCTTAGGGATAAATCACATTTATTCGCTTACATTGTTTGACTTGTATTGCTTTACATTATGGTTCTTTGTTTGTGTTTGAATCCTCTACCCGGATTTGGGATACATTATAGGTAAGTAGCAATACATTATGGAATTTGTGCGGGGTATACCGACATGGTCTAAGCAATAACTACGTTAGTGTGACATATTTGTGGGTACCGGTAACCTTTGAGTTAATCAAAGAGAATATGGGGCCGCTGAGTGATGTCATGAAGCACTAATGAACTTCTAGAACCTTTACTTGACCAACTTGGCCTTTTAGGATGTAGTGAGATGACCGGCTTTGGTGCAGTCCGAAGTTGGTAGATACTCGATACTACACTCATTGAGGTTTGGTTTCTTGGGATATTTCGGTCGCCATTAAAGAGGCTTGAGATGAAATAATAACTAAGGAAACAATCCAGTGATATTGAGCTCCTTAGAACCCGGTTACTATTACTAGGACAGGTTTAATCCAACTAAACTTCAAGAGGGTACTTACCTATAAAACTCCATGCAAGCCTAAACCTAGGGCTCGTTTGTTTTGCTTGTATATGCATACTTGTACATAACATCATGGACATCATGAACATCATATACATCCACTAATCATTTCAAGGATTTTGGGATTCATATTTGTTCTTATTTTGTAGGAAATGGATTCACTTCGCAGGAAAACTATTCAAGTCAACCTTGTAAGAATTCCTCCACAACTTAAGGAGCTAGCTTCAAGGATCCCTGAGAACTCTCCCTTCACCAAGAGACATGGTCGTCTACTCAACTTGGTTATCTCTAACACATATGAGGATATGATGAAGGTGCTCTTTCAGTTCTTTGATCCTTTGCACCATTGCTTCACATTTCCCGACTATCAACTTGTGCCTACTTTGGAAGAATTCTCCCAACTCTTGAGGATTCCCATTCTCAATAAACTACCTTTCAACGGAATGGAAAGAGATCCAAAGCCAGAAGAGATTGCTCAAGCTCTACACTTGCACTCATTTGATGTCACAACCCATTGGGAAACAAGGAGTGGTGTCAGAGGTTTCTTAGCAAAGTTCCTGTTTGAGAAAGCCTAAAGCTGTTGGAATTCCTTATACTTGCAAGCCTTTGAGGAAATTGTGGCTCTTCTCATCTATGGGATGGTTTTGTTTCCAAATCCTGACAAACTCATAGATGTGAACACCGTCAAAATTTTCATGTCATGCAACCCGGTGCCTACATTGCTAGGGGATATCCTACACTCTTTTCACACTCGCATAATAAGGAAAAGAGGTGTCCTTATGTGTTGCACCCCTCTCCTGGAAAGATGGTTTATTTCTCATCTTCCCCAATCAGTCTTAAAGAACGAGCAAGGTTCAAGGTGGTCACAAAGGTTGATGACACTCAAACATCCAAACATTCATTGGTGCTCACGTTCCAAAGAGAATGTTATCATTGTCCACCGTTGTGGAGAATTTCCTAATGTCCCTTTACTTGGAATTAGGGGAGGAATCACCTACAACCCATGCTTGGCCTTAAGGCAGTTTGGTTATGCCCGAAGGGATGGCCCGCACGAGATGCTGATTCAAGGTTTGGTATTCGACTACGACAACAACGATCAAGGTCTTCGCCCGATATTTATCCGAGCTTGGAGGATGCTAAACAAGTTGGATAGAAAGATTCTGGAGCACAAGAATTCAATCCCTCTTGAGCCTTACCTTAAATGGGTACGAACTCGTGCTCAGAGTCTTATGATGCCTTACCCCTCCATTCTCCCGATAATCATTGAGCCCGTCAAAGAGGGAGATGTTCCATACACTATCCTACATCGTGACATGCCCACATCTCTTGAAGACCTACAAAGGGATTGGATACAACTCAAAGGAGAGCGATATACTTTTGAAGCCCAATTCTATGCAAGCGAGAAAAAGGTTTTGGAACTCACTATGCTACTTCATGAGGAGTGGACTCTGAATGCCTACATTGCACCAAAGAGGATGTACACTACTTTTCTATCTTAGAGCTTTTGTATTACTTTGCCCAAGGGGCATTGATGTACTCAAACTTTATCTTATTAATATAACGTGTGTTTCTTTTTTGTCTAAAGCAAATTTGAATCTTTGAAATCCTTGAAAACATTGCATACGCATATACCATTCATCATAACATAAGCAGGTCTTTTGCAACAAGTCTCCTCATCTCTCTACTATTTATTTCAGCAAGATGGAACTCGAGCAAACAATGAAAGACTCCAAGCCCAGAATACACAGTTTCAACAATTGCTCATGACCCTAGCCAAGGGGCAAGAAGAATTGAAGACTCTGCTGGCTGAAGAGAGGAAAAAGAAAACAAAGAAGGTGACCGGAGTCTTAAACAAAGGGAGAAGATTTCAGGGACAGACAAGAAGGACTTTGAACTTTGGAACAACATCCGGTGAAGGATAAGGGAAAGGCAAGGAAACAGTTGTCCCGTAAGAATCAGAATAAGAGGAAGAAGAGGAAGACTACTCTGGGGAACAATATCCTCCAGCTGATGACAAGTACAAACATCTTGAAGAGCGTTTGAGCGCGATGGAAATACAAAAGGTATCGAGCTTAGATTTTGAGGAGTTGGGACTAGTGTTAGGGATTGTGATTCCTCCAAAATTCAAAGTGCCTATGTTTACAAAATATGATGGAGTGTCATGCCCTAAAATGCATCTCCGGTCATATGTGAGAAAAATCCAACCCCACATCGCTGATAAAGATTTATGGGTACACTTCTTCCAAGACAGTCTGTCTGGAACTCATCTTGACTGGTTTTACCAACTAGAAAGAGCCAACGTTCACAATTGGGAAGATCTTGCCTCAGCTTTCTACAAGCAATATCAATACAATGCTGATTTGGCGCCTACCCGTACTCAACTCCAGAGTATGGCCATGGCTCCCAATGAAGGTTTCAAGGATTACGCATAAAAATGGAGATATTTGGCTGGGAGAGTTCAACCCCCTCTGTCTGAAATAGAATTGGAGGACATGTTATTAGGAAATTTGTCTGGCCCTCTATTCAACCATTTAATCGGAAGTTCATCTGCAGGCTTTACTGAACTAATATTGACCGGAGAGAGGGTGGAAGCTTGCATAAAAAGTGGAAAGATTCAGAAGGATTCATCTTCTTCTACAACTGTAAGGAAGCCTTTTATTGGGAAGAAAGAGGTAGCTGCTGTATATCCGCAAAGGGCCAAATGCCGACCAATGGTGGGGGCTGTTATGATTCCCAAGCCTACATATGATCAACAAAGAAGTAATCAACCAAGGGTAGAAAGGCCAGTCCGACAATTCACCAGAATTAACATGACTCTGTCTCAAGTATTACCGCATCTTCTGAGATCCAACTTGGCAACCTTGAAAGAAGCTCCAAAAAACCCCAATACAACATCCCCTCATTATCACCCCAATGCCCGTTACGCATATCACTCTGAAAGTTCTGGTCACGATACTAATAATTATTGAGCCTTGAAGAACAAAATACAATACCTCATTGAAGCAAAAGAAATTGAGTTTGATGCACTCGAGAAGCCAAATGTCATTTCCACTCCTATGCCCAGACATGGTCACAATACCAATGCTATTTAAGAAGATTTGTTTGTTACCTCAGTTGATGAACTCATGACTCCACTTCCGACCATTAAGATAAACTTGCTGAAAGCCGGTGTGTTCCCGGGCTGTAATGAAGTTTGCCATCTCTGCTTGTCCTTACCAACTGGTTGCCCTTTGTTGAAAGTAGGCATTCAGCGCCTGATAGATAACAAAGAGATTTTGTTTGAAAGTACTCCTGTTTCACCTATTCCTGTTGAATATGTTTCAATCATTACCATCTCCGCCAATTCTTCCAGGCTCTCCACCAAAAGACCCGTTAGAATTACATCGGTTCCGAAAGCAACTCCTTTAATAATCACAATGCCTGGGCCAGTCCCATATGTATCAGACAAAACCGTGTCGTGGAATTACAAAGGGGACATTTATTACCATGGCATCAAACAAGACTGGCCGGCCGCCGAAGAGATAAACACCGAAGAAGAAGATTCTGACATCAACAATATTGCTGAAACTAGTAAAATTACCCGAAGCGGTATGATCTTTTCTCCAGAAATTGCTCCCCAAAGGAAGTTTCTGGACCCGAGGTTGCTCCAAAGGTTACTTTCGTACCCATAATCATCTCTGCAAGTGCTCCTATTGACGAAGCCGTCACAACTCCTGTTATCATTCCCACCAACACTCCTGCTGCCGAGACTCGAGGAAAGAGTATTCAAGTGGAGCCTGTCCGGGCGAAGGCTCAATCCCTGAGACATCTAAGAAAGAAATGGAGGAGATTCTAAAAATTATAAAGAGGAGCGACTACGATGTAGTTGAGCAGTTGGGGCAAACTCCCTCCAAAATCTCCATGCTAGCATTACTACTGTGTTCCGAGGCACATGCGAAAGCCTTTGTGAAGTTCCTAAAAACAGCCCATGTGCCTCAAGAGACGTCTGCTGATCAATTCCAAGACTGCGTGGCCAGCCTAACTGCAGATAATGGCCTAAGCTTCTCGGATGCTGATCTAACACCAATGGGGAAGAAAGAACAATGAGGCATTACATGTCTCAGTGGAATGCAGGGGCACAACTCTGGCCCATGTTTTGGTTGACACTGGCTCATCTTTGAATGTATTACCGAAAAAGCTTTGGATAGACTTGACTGCAAGGGACTGACGTTAAAGCCAAGCAACATAGTAGTAATGGCATTTGATGGCTCGAAGAGGATGGTACACGGGGAAGTGGATATCCCCATAAAGGTTGGAACCCAAACTTTCAATTCCACCTTTTATGTAATGGACATCCGCCCTTCTTACTCCTGTCTGCTAGGACGACCATGGATCCATAATGATGGCGCTGTTACCTCGACATTACACTAGATGCTGAAGTATCTGATTCAAGGGAAGATTATCACTGTCTATGGAGAGGAAGAATACATGATCAGCCATCTCAATTCCTTCAGGTATGTGGAATTGGACAATGAATTCATTGAAACTCCTTTTCAACACTTCGAAGAGGTCCCCCACGAGGTGGTAGTGACCAAGACAGCGTCACAGATTCCCAAGATTACAAGGCCTCCACTCTGGATGTCATCTCTGAAGGACGCCAAAGCAGTGGTAGAGGAAGGTGGATGCACCATCTGGGGGAAACTTCCGGATATCCCGTATAAGTCTGACAAGTTTGGCCTAGGTTTCACTTTAAATGCTCAAAAGGTTGTATGTCGTGCCCGTGCTGGAGGGCCACCCTTGAAGATTAGCAACCGTGAGGTCAATGCGGTAGAAGATATTGAAGATGATTGCAACCTCGAGGATTGGATCTTTCCGGCTGTCAATGGAGGACTCGGCAATTGGGAGGCTAGAGACTTCGTCCCAATCACTTTTATCCCACAGTAATGTATCTTTACATTTTGTTGGACCTGTAATATTCAAAAACAATTCGCACTCTTAAAACCTTGTGTCTTACCCGAGGCACAATGGTCCATTTGTAAGGGTTATTATTTCATCATCATATGACATCAATGAATCATGGACGTAGTCGCATACAAACTTTTGTGCTCATTGTTTTTTTCTTTTACATTTTATTTTCTTTCAAAGATAGCTATACCCTTACACACACACACTCACAATGCAGGTATCCATCCATTCTGGATCCCATGGGTAACGATACTACTATGGCCTTTCGTGACTCTGAGAATCTAATCTACCAAGCCGAAGACAAAGGTGAGGAAGATTGTGAAGTACCAGGGGAACTTGCCAGACTGCTACAACAAGAGGAAAGAACCATTCAACCTCACGAGGAACCCGTGGAGATAATCAATCTGGGTACCAAGGAGGATAAAAAAGAGGTCAAGGTAGGTGCCAATTTGGAACCCAGTGTCAAGGAGCGTATGATTCAGTTATTACATGACTATGTTGAAATCATTGCCTGGTTATATGAATACATGCCAGGACTTGATACAGACATCGTGGTACATCGTCTGCCTACAAGAGAAGATTGTCTGCCAGTAAAGCAAAAGGTTCGCCACATGATACCTAATATGTCAGAAAAGATTAAAGCAGAGGTCATGAAGCAATTCAACGCTAGATTCTTGGCTCTTACCCTCAATGGGTTGCCAACATTTTTCCCGTACCCAAAAAGGACGGAAAAGTACGGATGTGTGTGGACTACAAAGATTTGAATAGGGCAAGCCCTAAGGATGATTTTCCACTCCCCGAAATTGATATCCTAGTTGACAATACGGCATATCACAAAGTGTTTTCCTTCATGGACGGATTCTCAGGTTATAACCAAATCAAAATGGCACCTGAGGACATAGAGAAAAAAACATTTGTCACACAGTGGGGTACATTCTGCTACAAGGTGATTCCATTCGGACTGAAGAATGCTGGGGAAACCTATCAATGCACCATGGTAGCTTTGTTTTATAACATGATACATCATAAAATAGAGGTCTACGTAGACGATATGATAGTCAGATCGCAAACAGAAGAAGAGCATCTTGACCACTTACAAAAACTGTTTGAGAGACTGAAGAAGTACAAGCTGAGGTTGAATCCAAACAAGTGTACATTTGGGGTACGATCTAGTAAACTCCTAGGCTTTGTCTTAAGTAACAAAGGAATCGAGTTCGATCCTACCAAAGTTAAAGCAATATAAGAGATGCCTTCTCCTTGTACTGAGAAGGAAGTCAGAGGATTCTTGGGACGTTTGAACTATATTGCCATATTCATTTCTCACCTGACAGCTACTTGTGAGCCAATCTTCAAGCTCTTGAAGAAAGATCAAGTAGTCAAATGGAATGATGAGTGTCAAGTTGCTTTGGACAAAATCAAAGAATACTTACAAGAGCCTCTTGTATTTAAGCCACCAATCGAGGGGAGACCATTGATCATGTATCTAACTGTTTTAGAAAACTCAATGGGGTGTGTATTGGGGCAGCATGACGAGTCTGGCCAAAAAGAGTATGCTATTTACTACCTGAGCAAAAAGTTTACCGACTGTGAAACCCGATATTCACTGCTCGAGAAAACTTGCTGCGCTCTGGCATGGGCTGCTCTCCGGCTAAGACAGTATATGCTAACTCATACTACCTTGTTGATATCTAAAATGGACCCGATAAAATACATCTTCGAGAAGCCTGCTCTTTTTGGGAGAATAGCTAGATGACAGATGATCCTGACAGAGTACGACATATAGTATACTACCCAGAAAGCTATAAAGGGCAGTGTGCTAGCTGATCACCTTGCTCACCAAGCTGTAGAAGACTATCAGTCCATGAAGTTTGAATTCCCGGATGAAGACATCATGACATTAGACAACTGCAAAGAATTTAGGCCATATGACGAACCTGAACAAGGATCCCGATGGACCCTGTTCTTTGATGGAGCATCCAATGCACTTGGTAATGGTATCAGTGCTGTATTCATATCTCTGGAAGGGTGTCATACTCCCTTTACCGCAAGACTCTGCTTTAATTGTACAAACAACATGGCAGAATACGAAGCGTGCATCTTCAATTTTAAGGCTGCCATAGACTTGGGGATCAAATCCTTGGATGTATTCGGAGACTCAACTTTGGTTATCAGCCAAATCAAAGGGGAATGGGACACCAAACACCCAAACCTTATTCCTTACAAAGAACATGTTTTAAAATTGCTACCACATTTTGAGAAGATTACCCTCGAGCATTTCCCGCGAGAAGAAAATCAGCTAGCAGACGCTCTAGCCACAATGTCACCTATGTTTAAACTTAATTGGGATAACGAGGCTCCCCAGATCACCATTAAACGAATGGATGAACCAGCACACTGTCACGAGATTAATACTAAAGAAGTAGTGGACTAGCCTTGGTTTCATGAAGTCAATAGGCATCTCGAGGCTCAAGAATATCCAGAAGGAGCTTCAGTCAATGATAAGAAGTTCTTAAGGAGATTCTCTGCTAAATTCTTCCTTAGTAATGGCATCCTGTACAAACGCAATCATGACTTTGTGTTACTTCGATGCGTAGATAAGGTTGAAGCTGAAAGGATCATGGCTGAATTACATGAAGGCACTTTTGGAACCCATTCCAGTGGGCATACGATGGCGAAGAAAATCCTACGGGCAGGCTATTACTGGTCTACCATGGAAGCAGATTGTTATCAACACTCTCGAACCTGCCATAAGTGTCAGATTTATGCTGACAAGGTGCACGTACCTCCGGTTCCTCTGAATGTCTTGACAGCTCCTTGGCCCTTTGCTATGTGGGGGATTGATATGATTGGGGAAATCAAGCCAACAACCTCCAATGGACACCGCTTCATCCTAGTGGCCATTGACTATTTTACAAAATGGGTTGAAGCAGCCTCCTTCGCCTCTGTTACCAAGAATGTTGTTGCCCGTTTCATTAAGCAAAATCTCATTTGTCGGTACGGTATCCCAGAAAGGATCATCACTGACAATGGTACAAATCTCAACAACACTATGATCACCGCACTATACTAGCAATTCAAGATTCAACATCACAATTCTTCTCCCTATCGGCTAAAGATGAATGGTGCTTCCGAAGCTACAAATAAAAACATTAAAAAGATCATACATAAAATGACAGTCACATACAAAGACTGGTATGATATGCTACCATTCGCTCTCCACGGATATCGTACCACGACCCGCACATCAACCAGGGCAACACCCTATTCTTTGGTTTACAGCATGGAAGCAATCTTACCTATTGAGGTTCAGATCCCCTCTCTGAGGATTATGAAGGATGCAGAGTTGAACGAAGACGATTGGATCCATACCCGACTTGATCAACTAAACTTAATTGATTAAAAGAGACTTACTACTATTTGCCATGGTCAAATGTATAAAAAATGGATGATCAAGGCTTTCAACAAGAAAGTCAGACGCCAAGTGTATCAAGTAGGGGATCTAGTGATCAAACGCATCATATTGCCACAAAGTGATCCCAGGGGCAAATGGACTCCTACCTATGAAGGACCATTTGTAATCAAAAACATATTCTCTAGTGGGGCAATAATCTTGACCACCATGGATGGCGACGACCTGCCACACCCTGCGAACACAGACATAGTCAAAAGATACTACGCATAAGAGACTCGCTAGGTTGACATACCTAGGCAAAACAAGGGCATCCCGACAAACCAAAAAGGTTCGGGAAAAAGTTAGGGATAAAACAAAAAAAATATGTACACCCGGCAAGTTGAAAACCCGAAAGGGCGACTTGGAAAAAATAGGGTTTCCCGATGGACTGAAAACCCGAAAGGGCGGTTGTGATCGGTGGATCTGGAACTGACTGTTTAACGCTGGTTCGCGAAATGTCGCGGAAGCAAGAGTCGCCACCGTCTTTTATTTTCTCCAAATGGAAAGGACAAAAGCACAGAAAAATTCCTTAAAGAGATTGCTCTCGGTTCGGGAGGTAGGTTATAGAAAGGGAAGGTGTTAGCACCCTTTCTATCCATGGTGATCCATGGGCTCTTAGATACTTGCTCATTTGTGTTTTCAAAAATGTTTGTTTGCTTTTCAATGTGGGTTTTAAAAAAGT
The DNA here is from genome assembly GCA_948472305.1 of Vicia faba. Lineage (NCBI taxonomy): Eukaryota > Viridiplantae > Streptophyta > Magnoliopsida > Fabales > Fabaceae > Vicia > Vicia faba. The sequence continues at coordinate 1,752,211,940 of OX451736.1, read as the reverse complement.
TTCCTTGAAAATTTCAGTTCGACTCTTGTATCAGAGTGTTTGAAAAATTGCTTTGAAAGCTTTTGAAAATGTGTTGGTGTGAAAAGTATTTTTGAGTTTTTGTTTGAAATTAGAGCAAGTATCCTTGAGAACCTACCTACCCTAAGGAATTCGTCTGTGTAAATGTCCTTAAGGTAGTGCCATCCCACCATTGAGAGGTAGGTAGCACCACCGTTGGAGGTGTTCGGGTCAATTCGAGTGTTCGGGACATTGTGATTGCCAAGCAAGGGTAAGACACCTTAGAAGCTACCCTTATGCCATTGATCTTTTTAATTCGAGGCGACCGTTCCGAGGCAACTTGTTTTAAGGCAACCATTTCGAGGCAACTTGTTTGAGGCAACTAGATCAATGGACACAAGGACTCGCTAAGACGTCCTATACTTGGCGACCACGTTTCGAAGGGACAAGGCAACAGTGTGATCACCGAGCAATGGGAAGACACCTTAGAAGCTACCCTCATGCCAAGTTCCTGGATCATGAGGACTTACTAAAACGTCCTCTACTCGACGATCACTTTCCGAGGGCAAGGCAACAGTGAGGCGTACCCTAGGAGTGGTGTGTGCGATTCGTGTGTCATTTTCATTTATTTTTGTCTTGTCATGTTCAAGGTGTTCTACGCATGTTTTTATTTTAGACATTCATTCTTGCATGCTTTTTAACAGTTAAGAGTCGCGAGGAAAATAAATCTAAAGCTATTACAAATGGCGCGGGTCCACATCGCCAAAATTAAACCGGACCCGATTTGACAGAAAGTAAAAGAAAGTAAAAGAAATAAAAGCGCGAGAAGATTACAAGGCCTCGGGAGAGTTACATAATTATTCAAGCAAAATAATATAAATGCACAAAGAAATAAGAAATTACGAAACGAGGGCGTTGGACCCTTTTGCAACAATTTAAAATTAAATGGAATGGACTAATTAATTAAAGGAAAAGGAATTATTTTTTTGTGTTTTATGCTTTTTAAGATTTAGGAAAAAAGAATGAATTAAAAAAAATAGAAATTGAATGCAAACCCTAATTCTAGTGGCTTTTAAATTTATTATGAAAATATTAAATTAAAACCTAAATTAACCCTAATTTTTATGTACAATTTTAATTGTGAAAATAAAATAAAATAATATTAAATATTTATGAAAGAAAAATAAAAAAGGGATGAAAAATTGTTCAAACCCTAGTTCTATGCATTTTTAGATTTTTATTGAAAAGAGTTAAAATTAACCTAAATTAAAACTAATTAATTTCCAAGCAAGAAAATATTGAAATAAAAATATTTATTATGTTTTTGATCTTTTCTGATTTTTTTTTAGGCATTTTTTATATTTTTGTAAAAATAATTAATTAATTTAAAACAATAAAGGAAATAAAATAACAATTGAAAATAAAATATATAAAAATAGGGAATGCAAACCAGGGGGGGTGGAAGTCCCAAATTGGAGGTATGATTTTGAATAATCTGGCCCATTAAGCTTTAGATCCGTTTGACTTTTGTCATTAGCGTGTAGCGACGTTGACCTGGGCATAGCGTGTTCTTTGAATCCACGCCTTTGATCTGGTTCTAACGTGCACGTGGATGGATAGATGATGAGGTACATGGTGCGCCTTGAACGTTAGCGCTGCATAGGAATTGTTAATGAAAAATAGTATGGAAATTATACAGACCTGGGGCTCGAACCCAGGTCATGAACATTGCAAGCATGTGTACCTGCCACTGAGCCATTCCAATTTCATTTAATATATAATAGCATACAAAGATAATAAATAAAGACATGATATTAGTGGGTTGAAGCGCGCGCAAATTTGAAACAACCTATCACGTCCTGCCAACACATCGTCTTCTCCATTATCCCTGAAACATAAAAACAAAAGCAACGGTTTTATGAATGTTGTTTTAGGACTGTTTCAAGAAAATAGCGACTAGAGCTATGGTGTCCATAAATTAATCGCGAGTGTGGTATCTTCTTCGTCCAGGTGCACTGATTCGAATGGTATGAGTCTGAAGGGCTAATTTTTCTTTAAATAAGAAACCCCAATTTTGAGGTCCTGCAAACCCTATCAATTGGCAATGGTGAAATCGTACACAAGACGTAAAAATGCAATCAAAGTATATGGTTAGTTTGCAAATACTTTACTGATCACAAATATGTAAACAAAACAGCATGAATGAGCCTAGAATGTAAAACACGATAATGAAAAAAAATGGCAAAAGAGTGACTTCTGTACAACGTTTCAAGAGACTATCTTTGATGCTTTTGATTGGAATATGATCAGTAATCCTTGAGGAAGCCAATGGAAGAGGAATTAGGTCTTGAATCGCCCTCTAAAGTTGATTTCAGAATTGACTTTTTTTCACCAAAATTCCAAGTTTGTTCTTTGTCTTTCTGCGCAGCTTCGTGTGTCTGGGCATTAGGGTTTCATTCTAGCATTTGTACTGAGTCCATTAGGTTAACAAAAACCAATCAAATCCATGGCATTCATTGTTTTTGGAAAATTTGATTTCTTAAGATCTTTTCATATCTTTTTCAAGTGTTCTCTTGCTCTCAATCATGCCAATCAGTCCAAATCTTTCCACATTTAGTTAAGCACGAAATATTGAGTCCAAAACATGTATAAAAAGATTTGTTAGGTCAAGTTATATATTTTTCATATATTTAAATGATTTAAATGAATTAATATAAATAATAATTCAAATAAATAAATAAAAAATGAGAAAATACTTCCCTTTGGGCCAAGTGGTCGTGCATATGCTTAGAATGATGAATCATGGAAGAAAAATGGGCCCATTAGCAATTTTAGGTCATTTGGATCAATGTTGACTTTTCAAAATATCCAAAAATTTCCCAACTTCCACAAGGCATAACTTGCTCAATTTTTAAGCTATTCTCATGTTCTTGGACATTTTGGAAAGGTCTTTGAGTCCTCTAACCAATGACTTTGGTCCCATGTCATTTTGATTTACCAATCTCAAGTTATGGCCTTTGACTTAAAGTCCCTTTTTGTTGACTTTTGAAAATGACCTATAATGTTGAAATTGATAACTTTTTATGAGAGCATTTCTTGGACTTGAAGTATGAAGATGAGTTGTAGGAAATGTCTTTCTCTTCAAAATGAGCTTTGGATGGAATTTTTCTGATAATCCATGTGAAAGTTATGCCCTGGTCAATTTCAGTTGACTTTTTCAGCTGTCCAAATAAGGAAACTTTTGCATCTTGATGATTTTTGAGCCAAGTTTTGAGAATCATGATCAAGCATTGATCAAATGATGTTTGTGGCTTCAAAATGATATGTTTATAAAAAATTTGAACTTTTGACTGTCAAATGACCATTTTGCCCCTACAGTTGACTGTAGTGCAATTTAGGGTTTTGACTGTGCAATTTTGTGCTGAATGTCTTGAAACTTGATATGAGGATGCTTGACCACATTTGTAGGCATGTGAGACTTGATTGGACCTTTGGGAAGTTTATTTTCTTGATCAGAACACAAACACTAGTTTTGACTGTCTAGGAGATCTTTGACTGTGCAACCCTTGGGGAATTTTGCAGCTTTGATTTGGCAATTTCTTGAAGAATATGGGAGGGCAAATTTTGGGGTACAACAGTTGCCCCTGTTCAATTTTCTTAGACCTGAGGATGCAGATTGGCTAATATGCCTTTCGTAATCTGAAGGTAGAAGATGATTGAACACTAGAGTGCCCAGAAATTTGCGCTCACATAGTAGCAGTGATGATGGGAATGGGCTTATAGATGCCATTTAGAGATTGATGAATAGGATGATGGGCTTATAGATGCCGTCTGGGTGTTGATCGCGTAAGGGATTCCTTAGCGAGAACCTGCATACCTGCAAAATAAAAATGAGTACCTGACACGTTGCAAGAACTGGTTTCAGATGCTTGATACAGATGTGTCCTGAATGGTTACAGGAGCTGAGTCTGGAACTTCACAAGACGATGAATGATCCAGGGATGGTTACTACCTTAGCATGATCGGTAAGAGAACCTTGAGTGACTTTAACTTCAACAACGCTCGTTGAGAAAATCTTGGTGGAAATTACCATCTTTGCAGGATCAGGAAGAGAACCATAGGCAACTATAATCTGAAAGGGAATTGTCACCTCACTCACCGTCGGAGAGGGAACTATCTGGAAAGGAATTATCACCTCACTCACCGTCGGAGAGGGAACCATAGGAGACTATCACCTCACTCACCGTCGGAGAGGGAAACATCTGAAAAGGACTTACCACCTCACACTCACCGTCGGAGAGGGAACCATAGGAGACTATCACCTCACTCACCGTTGGAGAGGGAAACATCTGAAAAGGACTTACCACCTCACACTCACCGTCGGAGAGGGAACCATAGGAGACTATCACCTCACTCACCGTTGGAGAGGGAAACATCTGAAAAGGACTTACCACCTCACACTCACCGTCGGAGAGGGAACCATAGGAGACTATCACCTCACTCACCGTTGGAGAGGGAAACATCTGAAAAGGACTTACCACCTCACACTCACCGTCGGAGAGGGGACCATAGGAGACTATCACCTCACTCACCGTTGAAGAGGGAAACATCTGAAAAGGACTTACCACCTCACACTCACCGTCGGAGAGGGAACCATAGGAGACTATCACCTCACTCACCGTCGGAGAGGGAACCGTTTGAAAAGGAATGATCGCCTCACTCACCGTCGGAGAGGGAACCGTTTGAAAAGGAATGATCGCCTCACTCACCGTCGGAGAGGGAGCCATCCGGGATAACTTCTACTGAGTCTTTATCAGAAAAATCTGTTGGGAGTCGATTTAGCTGGACTAGAGAAGGCCTTGAAATATGTTTGAGAATTTCAACCGCATCTTTCCTGAAAGGTAAAGGTCAGTCATATGCAATGCATGATATGGATCAAGCAATGATGTTCTCAACATAAATGAGATTTGTATGATATGATGCGTACATGCATGCTATAATGATGTATGTGATGTTTTATGAATGTATGTTTTTGTCTAGGCCAGTAAATCCTTGACGAGTGCCGGGAAGTCATATCCTGGGCTGACGCTGGAGAATAGACTTTGCTTCCGCTGGGGATGATAACTGCAAGAATACCGGTAGGAGAAGACGACTCCGTTGGGGAATAAACTTGGAAAAGGGGAGATTCTGCGGGGAGAAAAGTTCTCTAGCGACCATGCTGGGGAGTGATACTCTGTGGGGATAGAGATGCTTTTGCTGAATTGTTGGGAATGACTTGCTGAGGATATCTTTGCTGTACTGGAAGTGTTGATAGACTTCGCTGGGGATAAGAAAGAACTACGTTGACGACGACCTTTCCGTAGCTTTTGGCTGAGGATAACCCAGTTATATCCTGGTAAGGAAATAACTCTTTAAATAAAGCCGGACGACGCGTTCGTGCCCTGCGAAGGATAAGCTTCCAGAATCTACTGGGGAGAAGCTTGCTGCTTGGGGATATGAATTCCAACTTTCCTGGGGGGAAATGGGCTGGACTCTCCTGGGGAAGTATTGAACTATTTTGGAAGTGACTTCTCTTGAATGTTGATATACCGCCGGGGAACAATCTCGACCAAGACTGCCGGGGATGCTTATTAGGAATATATGTATACTGCTGCTGGGGAAATGTTGAGATCTGCTGGAGGATACTCAACTTCCTTAAGGTTGACTGTAACTTTGCTTGGAGAGAGTATACTGTCTTGCTGATTGACTCTCTGGGGAATTAAGATGCACTGGTCATATTCTTTAGTTGAATCTACCTTGGTACCTCGGAGGACAGAACAATTGGATTGCTTGGACAACTCTTTATTGCCCCTGTTTCTAGTGTCACCTGCAATTAATTCCTTTGTTTCGTATGCAAATATTTATGAGTTAGCAAATTATTGTCAATGCATATATCACAAATTGAACCTTGGACGTTCTTCGCAAAACAAAACAGAAAAGGAAAAACAATTGGCACTTTTAACTGAAAATGTATATTTGTATTGATTTTGAATGGCCTGTGAATAGGCGTTTTATGTACAAGAGGCTGACGTCCTAGTAAGAGGAACGACGCCGAGCAAAAGAGTTTATACAAATTTTGTACAACAGAAAATAAAACAGCTGTGTGAAATGGATGATCCCACTGGGTTTCAACCCTGCTACTGCCTTTATAACTCTGAGCGTCTCATCACTTGATGACCTTGGTTGAAGGTGAAGCTGACTGATCGATGCCGTCTGAACTTGATGTAGATACTGGATTCTGGATGCAAAGTGATCCAATGAGACATAGTATTACGCTTTATCCCTAATTTTTGCCTGGACCGCCCTTTCGGGTTTTCAGTCCACCGGGATACCCATTTTTGCCCAAGCCGCCTTTTCAGGTTTTCGACTTGCCGGGTGTACGGATTTTTTTCATTTTCATCCCTTCATTTTGCCCGAACCCTTTTGGTTCGACGGGAAGCCCTAATTTTTGCCTAGGCATGTCAGCCTAGCGGGTCTTTTTTCATGCGTAGTATTTTTTTACTATGTCTGCATTGGCGGGGTGAGGAAGGTCGTCACCATCCATGTTGGTTAAAATCATTGCTCCTCCTGAGAACACATGCTTAACCACAAATGGCCCTTCATACGTAGGGGTCCATTTGCCCCTTGGATCACTCTGAGGAAGGATGATTCTCTTGATTACCAGATCCCCAACTTGATATTCCTGCGGTCTGACCTTTTTGTTAAATGCCCTGATCATCCGTTTCTGGTACGTCTGACCATGACAAATGGCAGCAAGTCTCTTTTCGTCAATGAGATTTAATTGATCAAGTCGTGTCTGGATCCAATCATCTTCATTCAGGTTTGCATCCTTCATTATCCGGAGAGAGGGTATTTGCACTTCGATCGGTAAGACTGCTTCCATACCATAGACCAGAGAGAAGGGAGTTGCCCCGGTTGAAGTCCTAGCTGAGGTACGGTATCCATGTAGAGCGAACGGTAACATCTCGTGCCAATCCTTATAAGTCACTGTCATCTTCTGCACGATTTTCTTGATGTTCTTATTTGCTGCTTCTACAGCCCCATTCATCTTCGGTCTGTAAGGAGAAGAATTGTGGTGCTGTATTTTGAACTGCTCGCAGAGCTCAGCGATCATCTTGTTATTCAGATTGGTACCGTTGTCTGTAATTATTCGTTCTGGGACGCCGTACCGACAGATCAGATTATGCCGAATGAACCGTGTCACAACAGTCTTGGTTACCGTAGCGTAGGAAGCTGCTTCAACCCACTTCGTAAAATAATCAATCGCTACCAGGATGAAGCGATGTCCGTTAGATGCCGTAGGTTTAATCTCACCAATCATGTCTATGCCCCACATTGCAAACGGCCAAGGCGCGGTCAGAACATTCAGAGGGACTGGAGGAACATGCACCTTGTCTGCGTATATCTGGCACTTATGGCATGTCCGAGAATGTTGATAGCAGTCAGCTTCCATTGTGGACCAATAATACCCTGCCCGTAGGATCTTCTTAGCCATTGTATGCCCACTGGAATGTGTACCAAAGGTCCCTTCATGTAGCTCTTCCATGATCCTTTCTGCTTCAGTCTTGTCCACACAACGCAGTAAGGTTGAATCATGGTTTCGCTTGTACAAGATGCCGTTGCTAAGGAAGAACTTTGCTGCGAACCTCCTCAGAAACTTCTTATCATTGACAGATGCACTTTCAGGGTATTCCTGAGCTTCTAGATATCTCTTTACCTCATGGTACCAAGGCTTCTCAGTAACCAATTCAGTCTCGAGATCACAACAGTATGCCGGTTCGTCCAGCTTCCAGATGATGATCCGGGGAGCCTCATTATCCAATTTGACTTTGAACATAGAAGACATTGTAGCTAACGCGTCCGCCAACTGATTCTCTTCTCTCGGAAAGTGTTCAAAGGTTATCTCTGTGAAGTGGGGGATCAGGGTCAACACACATTCTCTGTAAGGAATCAGGTTTGGATGTTTCGTATCCCACTCTCCTTTGATCTGATTGATCACAAGAGCGGAATCTCCGAAAACACTCAGAAACTTAATCCTTAGGTCGATCGCAGCTTGAAGACCCATGATGCACGCTTCATACTCCGCCATGTTGTTGGTACAGTTGAAACATAGCCGGGCAGTGAGCGAAGTATGAGTACCTTGAGGTGATATGATTATGGCGCCGATACCATTTCCCAAAGCATTGGAGGCTCCGTCAAAGTGCATAGACCATCGGGATCCTGGTTCGGGTCCTTCATCCGGTCCAGGTACTTCACAATCAGTTACTATCATGATGCTTTCGTCCGGAAACTCGAAGTTCATTGACTGATAGTCGTCTACAGCTTGATGTGCCAGGTGGTCTGCCAATACACTTCCCTTGATGGCTTTCTGGGTTGTGTACTGAACGTCGTATTCCGTTAAGATCATTTGCCATCTTGTTATTCTCCCAGACAGAGCGGGCTTTTCGAATATATACTTTATAGGATCCATCTTTGAGATCAACAAGGTAGTGTGAGTCAACATATACTGTCTCAGCCGACGAGCAGCCCATACCAAAGCGCAGCAAGTTTTCTCAAGCAGTGAGTATCGGGTCTCACAGTCGGTAAACTTTTTGCTAAGGTAATAAATGGCATGCTCTTTTCGGCCAGACTCGTCATGCTGCCCCAGCACACACCCCATCGAGTGGTCAAGCACTGTTAGATATAGTATCAGAGGTCTCCCTTCAACCGGTGGCATAAGGATGGGTGGTTCTTGGAGATATTCCTTGATTCTGTCAAAAGCAGCCTGACATTCATCGTTCCAACGTACTACCTGATCTTTCTTCAGTAGCTTGAAGATTGGCTCACAGGTAGCGGTCAGGTGTGAGATGAATCGAGCAATGTAATTCAGGCGTCCTAAAAAGCCTCTGACTTCCTTCTCTGTCTTAGGAACTGGCATCTCTTGAATAGCTTTGACCTTAGCAGGGTCCACTTGAATACCCTTATCACTCACTACAAAGCCTAACAACTTCCCAGATCTTACCCCGAAGGTACACTTGTTCGGGTTCAACCTCAGCTTGTACAGTTTCAACCGGTCAAACAACTTCTGCAGATGATCTAGGTGTTCTTCCTCAGTCTGGGACCTTGCGATCATGTCATCAACATACACTTCTATCTCATGATGAATCATGTCATGAAATAAAGCAACCATGGCACGTTGGTAGGTTGCCCCAGCGTTCTTCAGCCCGAATGGCATAACCTTGTAACAGAAAGTGCCCCACTGAGTAACAAATGTGGTCTTTTCCATGTCTTCAGGTGCCATCTTGATCTGATTGTAACCTGAAAAGCCATCCATGAAAGAGAACACCTTATGCTGAGCTGTATTATCAACAAGGACATCAATGTGAGGTAAAGGGAAGTCATCCTTGGGGCTGGCCCTGTTCAGATCCCTATAATCAACACACATTCTGACCTTGCCGTCCTTCTTAGGCACCGGCACCACATTAGCAACCCACTGAGGGTAAGAAGTCACTGCAAGGAACCCGGCATCAAACTGTTTCATAACCTCGGCTTTAATCTTCTCAGACATCTCTGGACGCATCCGACGGACCTTTTGCTTAACTGGAGGGCAGTCTTCCTTAGTTGGCAAGTGATGGACCACAATATCGGTATCCAACCCGGGCATGTCTTCGTAGGACCAGGCAAAGATCTCTATATAATCATGTAGCATCTGAGTCAACCGTTGCTTCACGCTGAGCTCTAGGTTGGCACCAATCTTTACCTCTTTCCTGTCTGCCTCTGTACCCAGGTTTATGATTTCCACTGGCTCTTCATGTGGTTGAATTGCCCTCTCTTCCTGAAGCAACAGTCTTGCAAGCTCGCCAGGCACTTCGCAATCATCTTCACCTTCGTCTTCGGCTAAGTTGATCGGATTTTCGAAGTCATAATTGGCGGTAGCAGAGTTGTTATCAGTGAGATCCAGAGTGGATTGAAACCTGTATGAGTGAGTGTGTGTGTAAATACAGCTGTTTTGAAAAATATGTAAAGGAAAGAAAGACAGAAAAGGAGCACAATATTTGCAATGCGGGAAAACGTCCAAGATTTTCATTCATGATATATGAAATGACAATTTATATGCCCTCACAAATAAAACCACGGTGCCTCGGGTAAGACACCGGGCCGTAGAGTTTATTATTGTTTATTACAGATACCAAAACAAGAGAATTCATTACTCAGTAACAAGAGAAACAGATAGATTGTCTTTTGCACTCCAATTGTTAAGTCCACTGTCGGTTGCCGGGTAGATCCAGCTATCAAACTCAGCTTCGTCCACTTCATCTTCGTCCCCTATAGCATTCACCCCATGAGCCGGCAGGGGGGCTGTCACTACATTGGGCTTCTCAGATGCCTCAAACTGTACTTCCTTGGCGTCAATAAGATCTTGCAGCTTGTTCTTTAACGCCCAACAGTCATCAGTGGAATGCCCCGGGCTATCAGAATGGTAAGCACAACAAGCATTCGGATTGTACTTAGGAGATGTAATGTTTGGAAACTTCGGAGGTTCTCTGACAGTCACTAAATTGGAGGATAGCAACTGTGGCAAGATCTGCGATAGGGTCATGCTTAACCGGGTAAACTCCCTCCGGGGTCTCTCAGCCCTTTGAGGATTGGCTGGCCGAGGAGCGGCAGCAGGCTTGGCAATCATCACCGCACTGACAGATTGGCGGTGCTCAGGTCTCTCTGATTTCCTGGAACCATATACGGCACTAGACTCCTTCTTGAAGGGTTTCTTCTCAGAATTAGATGATGCACCCTTCGCAATCTTACCAGACTTTAACCCAGCCTCAATTCTCTCTCCAGTTAGAATCAAGTCAGTGAATCCAGCAGAAGAATTCCCGATGAGATGGTTGAAAAATGGCCCAGATAAGGTCCCCAAGAACATGTCTACCAACTCTCGATCAGTCAATGGTGGCTGCACCCTGCCAGCCAGGTCTCTCCACTTCTGAGCATACTCTTTAAAACCTTCGCTTGCGCCTAACGACATACCCTGGAGTTGAGTACGTGTAGGGGCAAGGTCGGCATTATATTGATACTGCTTATAGAAAGCAGTAGCCAACTCCTCCCAGTTACGAACCTTGGTCCCATCCAGCTGATAGAACCATTCGAGATGAGTCCCTGAAAGACTCTCCTGGAAGAAGTGGATCCATAAATTCTTATCCGCAGAGTACGGTTGCATTTTCCGAACATAGGACCTTAGATGCAGCTTGGGACAAGACGCCCCGTCATACTTAGAGAAGGATGGTGCCTTGAACTTGTGAGGGATAATCACACCAGTAGCCAAACCCAGATCTCCGAAATCCAGCCCAGGTACCTGTTGAACTTCCATAGCTTTCAACCTGTCCTCCAGTTGCTTATATCGGTCTTCTGCCGGAGGGTACTGCTCTTCATTAAAATCAGTCTCGTTGTCGGAGACTACCGGACTAGGAACCCTTGCTTCTGTCTGAGGGGCACTCTTGCCAACAGAAGAACCAGCCTCTTCTTGCTGCAGAGCATTACCAAACCTTCGGCCCGAGTTGAACAGAACAGTTCTTCTCTTCTTCTTTTTCTCCTTCTTCAGGAGCAGAGCCTTCAATTCTTCCTGGCCTTGAGCCAAACCCATGATTAATTCCTGAAACTGCGCATTCTGCGCCTGAAGAGCTTTGATAGTTGTCTCAGTTGCGGATGAGTCAGGATTCATGATGCTGAAATAAACAGCGAAGAACTGTAAGCAACCTGAAAAGAGGAAAAAACTGCTATGCACATGATGAATGATATGTGTTTATGCAATGCATTCAAGGGTTCGAAAGTTCAAATTTGTTGTAGACAAAAAGGAACACACGTTATCATTAAGGAAATCATTGTTTAATACATCAAAGCCTCGTGGGCAAAAATAATACAAAAGCAAATCAATCCCAAAATACACTGCGCATCCTCTTTGGAGCTATGTAAGTGTTGAGATTCCTCTCCTCATGCAACAGACGGGTGAGCTCCAAGACCTTCTTTTCACTGGCATGTAGACTAGTCTCAAGAGAAATCCGTTCTTCCTTAAGCTGGATCCAGCTCTTCTGCATCTCTTCCCAAGATGTGGGCATATCAGGGTGCTGAATGGTATAGGACACTTCTCCTTCCAAGACTGGTTCCTTGATGACTGGGAGCATGCGAGGATAAGGCATCACTAACTTCTGGGAGCGGGCGCGTACCCACTTGAGATAAGGTTCCAACGGGATGGAATTCCTGTGCCCCAGTGTCTTGCTGTCTATCCTACTTGGCATCCTCCAAGCTCTGATAAATCTCTGGCGAAGTCCTTGAGTATCATTGTTGAAATCAAAAACTATGTCAGGAATTAACATGTCATGAGGACCATCCCTCCGAGCATAACCAAACTGTCTCCAAGCCAGGCATGGGTTGTAAGTAATACCTCCTCTGATTCCAAGTAAAGGAACATTAGGGTACTCCCCGCAACGATCAATGATAGTGACATCTTCTCTGGATCTAGGGCACCAATGTATATCTGCATGTGTAAGAGTCATCAACCGTTGTGACCATCTCAAACCCCGCTCATTCTTCAGGACTGATTGTGGAAGGTGCGAAATAAACCACCTTCCCAGGAGAGGAGTGCAACACATAAGGACACCTCTTTTTCTCATGGTTCGAGTGTAACATGAGTGAAGGATGTCCCCCAGCAACGTAGGAATAGGATTCCTGGACATAAAGATCTGGACAACACTGATATCAATGAGCTGATCTGGGTTAGGGAACAACACCAAACCATAGACAAGGAGGGCTACCACTTCTTCAAAAGCTTGCAAGTCAAGGGAGTTCCAACATTCATGGGCCTTTTCAAACAGAAACCTGGCTAAGAACCCTTTGATACCACTTCTGACTTCCCAATGTCCCTTGAGGTCAGATGACTGTAGGTGCAAGGCTTTAGCAATCTCTTCAAGTTTAGGTTCCTTTTCCGTACCGTTGAAGGGTAGTTGATCAAGGATAGGAATCTTCAGGATCCGGGAGAACTCCTCCAATGTAGGTACCAACTGATAGTCCAAGAAGGTAAAACAGTGATGCAGAGGATCAACGAACTGAAACAGGACTTTTATCATGTCTTCCTCAATGTTGGTGTTGACCAAGCTGATGAGGCTTCCATGTCTTTCACTGAATGAAGAGTTCTCGGGAATCCTGGATATAAGTTCCTTAAGTTGAGGAGGGACCCTTACAAGACTGATTTGAATTGTCTTTCTACGAACCGTTTCCATGTCCTACAAAACAAGAACAAAGATGAAGATTCGAACCCCTGAAATGGTTAGTCAATGCATATGATGCTGGATGATGTCATGATGCTATGATTAAACACACCATAGATATTTACAAAGACAAACATGTAAGGCACACAAGGCACGCAAGACAAGCCCTTAAAGTTTAAGGCCAGCATGGGGTCTGGGTATTACCCTCTTGGAGTTGGTGGGTTCAACCTGTCCTAATCAAAGTAACCGGGTTCTAAGGTTCCCAATATCACGGGATTGCTTTCATTGTTCATCGTTTCGATTTAGCCACTGAACTGGCGACCGAAATATTCCAGGAAAGCAACCCTCAATTGAGTGTAGTATCGAGTATCAACCAACTACGGACTGCACCAAAGTCAGTTATCTCACTACCCTAAAGAGGCCAAGATGGTTCAATTAAGGTTCCTAAGGTCTGTTGATGCTTCACGACACCACGCGGAGGCCCCGTACTCTCCTTGACTGAACTCAAGGGTTACCGGTACACACCAAAGTGCCACATCAACGTAGCAGACTGTTTCAACCATGTCGGTATACCCCGCACAGTTCCCTCACAGCCTTGTTGCTACTTTCTAAGAAGGTATCCCCAGATCCGGGTTAGGATCTATAGAACTCCCAAGACAGTCCCACAATAATAAAGCAAGCAAAGAAGACAATTGAAAACATGGTTATGACCTAGCCCTAAGGTACACCTCACTTTAAAAGATTGTTCCCCAGCAGAGTCGCCAGTTCTGTGATCGGTGGATCTGGAACTGACTGTTTAACGCTGGTTCGCGAAATGTCGCGGAAGCAAGAGTCGCCACCGTCTTTTATTTTCTCCAAATGGAAAGGACAAAAGCACAGAAAAATTCCTTAAAGAGATTGCTCTCGGTTCGAGAGGTAGGTTATAGAAAGGGAAGGTGTTAGCACCCTTTCTATCCATGGTGATCCATGGGCTCTTAGATACTTGCTCATTTGTGTTTTCAAAAATGTTTGTTTGCTTTTCAATGTGGGTTTTAAAAAAGTTTCCTTGAAAATTTCAGTTCGACTCTTGTATCAGAGTGTTTGAAAAATTGCTTTGAAAGCTTTTGAAAATGTGTTGGTGTGAAAAGTATTTTTGAGTTTTTGTTTGAAATTAGAGCAAGTATCCTTGAGAACCTACCTACCCTAAGGAATTCGTCTGTGTAAATGTCCTTAAGGTAGTGCCATCCCACCATTGAGAGGTAGGTAGCACCACCGTTGGAGGTGTTCGGGTCAATTCGAGTGTTCGGGACATTGTGATTGCCAAGCAAGGGTAAGACACCTTAGAAGCTACCCTTATGCCATTGATCTTTTTAATTCGAGGCGACCGTTCCGAGGCAACTTGTTTTAAGGCAACCATTTCGAGGCAACTTGTTTGAGGCAACTAGATCAATGGACACAAGGACTCGCTAAGATGTCCTATACTTGGCGACCACGTTTCGAAGGGACAAGGCAACAGTGTGATCACCGAGCAATGGGAAGACACCTTAGAAGCTACCCTCATGCCAGGTTCCTGGATCATGAGGACTTACTAAAACGTCCTCTACTCGACGATCACTTTCCGAGGGCAAGGCAACAGTGAGGCGTACCCTAGGAGTGGTGTGTGCGATTCGTGTGTCATTTTCATTTATTTTTGTCTTGTCATGTTCAAGGTGTTCTACGCATGTTTTTATTTTAGACATTCATTCTTGCATGCTTTTTAACAGTTAAGAGTCGCGAGGAAAATAAATCTAAAGCTATTACAAATGGCGCGGGTCCACATCGCCAAAATTAAACCGGACCCGATTTGACAGAAAGTAAAAGAAAGTAAAAGAAATAAAAGCGCGAGAAGATTACAAGGCCTCGGGAGAGTTACATAATTATTCAAGCAAAATAATATAAATGCACAAAGAAATAAGAAATTACGAAACGAGGGCGTTGGACCCTTTTGCAACAATTTAAAATTAAATGGAATGGACTAATTAATTAAAGGAAAAGGAATTATTTTTTTGTGTTTTATGCTTTTTAAGATTTAGGAAAAAAGAATGAATTAAAAAAAATAGAAATTGAATGCAAACCCTAATTCTAGTGGCTTTTAAATTTATTATGAAAATATTAAATTAAAACCTAAATTAACCCTAATTTTTATGTACAATTTTAATTGTGAAAATAAAATAAAATAATATTAAATATTTATGAAAGAAAAATAAAAAAGGGATGAAAAATTGTTCAAACCCTAGTTCTATGCATTTTTAGATTTTTATTGAAAAGAGTTAAAATTAACCTAAATTAAAACTAATTAATTTCCAAGCAAGAAAATATTGAAATAAAAATATTTATTATGTTTTTGATCTTTTCTGATTTTTTTTTAGGCATTTTTTATATTTTTGTAAAAATAATTAATTAATTTAAAACAATAAAGGAAATAAAATAACAATTGAAAATAAAATATATAAAAATAGGGAATGCAAACCAGGGGGGGTGGAAGTCCCAAATTGGAGGTATGATTTTGAATAATCTGGCCCATTAAGCTTTAGATCCGTTTGACTTTTGTCATTAGCGTGTAGCGACGTTGACCTGGGCATAGCGTGTTCTTTGAATCCACGCCTTTGATCTGGTTCTAACGTGCACGTGGATGGATAGATGATGAGGTACATGGTGCGCCTTGAACGTTAGCGCTGCATAGGAATTGTTAATGAAAAATAGTATGGAAATTATATAGACCTGGGGCTCGAACCCAGGTCATGAACATTGCAAGCATGTGTACCTGCCACTGAGCCATTCCAATTTCATTTAATATATAATAGCATACAAAGATAATAAATAAAGACATGATATTAGTGGGTTGAAGCGCGCGCAAATTTGAAACAACCTATCACGTCCTGCCAACACATCGTCTTCTCCATTATCCCTGAAACATAAAAACAAAAGCAACGGTTTTATGAATGTTGTTTTAGGACTGTTTCAAGAAAATAGCGACTAGAGCTATGGTGTCCATAAATTAATCGCGAGTGTGGTATCTTCTTCGTCCAGGTGCACTGATTCGAATGGTATGAGTCTGAAGGGCTAATTTTTCTTTAAATAAGAAACCCCAATTTTGAGGTCCTGCAAACCCTATCAATTGGCAATGGTGAAATCGTACACAAGACGTAAAAATGCAATCAAAGTATATGGTTAGTTTGCAAATACTTTACTGATCACAAATATGTAAACAAAACAGCATGAATGAGCCTAGAATGTAAAACACGATAATGAAAAAAAATGGCAAAAGAGTGACTTCTGTACAACGTTTCAAGAGACTATCTTTGATGCTTTTGATTGGAATATGATCAGTAATCCTTGAGGAAGCCAATGGAAGAGGAATTAGGTCTTGAATCGCCCTCTAAAGTTGATTTCAGAATTGACTTTTTTTCACCAAAATTCCAAGTTTGTTCTTTGTCTTTCTGCGCAGCTTCGTGTGTCTGGGCATTAGGGTTTCATTCTAGCATTTGTACTGAGTCCATTAGGTTAACAAAAACCAATCAAATCCATGGCATTCATTGTTTTTGGAAAATTTGATTTCTTAAGATCTTTTAATATCTTTTTCAAGTGTTCTCTTGCTCTCAATCATGCCAATCAGTCCAAATCTTTCCACATTTAGTTAAGCACGAAATATTGAGTCCAAAACATGTATAAAAAGATTTGTTAGGTCAAGTTATATATTTTTCATATATTTAAATGATTTAAATGAATTAATATAAATAATAATTCAAATAAATAAATAAAAAATGAGAAAATACTTCCCTTTGGGCCAAGTGGTCGTGCATATGCTTAGAATGATGAATCATGGAAGAAAAATGGGCCCATTAGCAATTTTAGGTCATTTGGATCAATGTTGACTTTTCAAAATATCCAAAAATTCCCAATTTCCACAAGGCATAACTTGCTCAATTTTTAAGCTTTTCTCATGTTCTTGGACATTTTGGAAAGGTCTTTGAGTCCTCTAACCAATGACTTTGGTCCCATGTCATTTTGATTTACCAATCTCAAGTTATGGCCTTTGACTTAAAGTCCCTTTTTGTTGACTTTTGAAAATGACCTATAATGTTGAAATTGATAACTTTTTATGAGAGCATTTCTTGGACTTGAAGTATGAAGATGAGTTGTAGGAAATGTCTTTCTCTTCAAAATGAGCTTTGGATGGAATTTTTCTGATAATCCATGTGAAAGTTATGCCCTGGTCAATTTCAGTTGACTTTTTCAGCTGTCCAAATAAGGAAACTTTTGCATCTTGATGATTTTTGAGCCAAGTTTTGAGAATCATGATCAAGCATTGATCAAATGATGTTTGTGGCTTCAAAATGATATGTTTATAAAAAATTTGAACTTTTGACTGTCAAATGACCATTTTGCCCCTACAGTTGACTGTAGTGCAATTTAGGGTTTTGATTGTGCAATTTTGTGCTGAATGTCTTGAAACTTGATATGAGGATGCTTGACCACATTTGTAGGCATGTGAGACTTGATTGGACCTTTGGGAAGTTCATTTTCTTGATCATAACACAAACACTAGTTTTGACTGTCTAGGAGATCTTTGACTGTGCAACCCTTGGGGAATTTTGCAGCTTTGATTTGGCAATTTCTTGAAGAATATGGGAGGGCAAATTTTGGGGTACAACAGTTGCCCCTGTTCAATTTTCTTAGACCTGAGGATGCAGATTGGCTAATATGCCTTTCGTAATCCGAAGGTAGAAGATGATTGAACACTAGAGTGCCCAGAAATTTGCGCTCACATAGTAGCAGTGATGATGGGAATGGGCTTATAGATGCCATTTAGAGATTGATGAATAGGATGATGGGCTTATAGATGCCGTCTGGGTGTTGATCGCGTAAGGGATTCCTTAGCGAGAACCTGCATACCTGCAAAATAAAAATGAGTACCTGACACGTTGCAAGAACTGGTTTCAGATGCTTGATACAGATGTGTCCTGAATGGTTACAGGAGCTGAGTCTGGAACTTCACAAGACGATGAATGATCCAGGGATGGTTACTACCTTAGCATGATCGGTAAGAGAACCTTGAGTGACTTTAACTTCAACAACGCTCGTTGAGAAAATCTTGGTGGAAATTACCATCTTTGCAGGATCAGGAAGAGAACCATAGGCAACTATAATCTGAAAGGGAATTGTCACCTCACTCACCGTCGGAGAGGGAACTATCTGGAAAGGAATTATCACCTCACTCACCGTCGGAGAGGGAACCATAGGAGACTATCACCTCACTCACCGTCGGAGAGGGAAACATCTGAAAAGGACTTACCACCTCACACTCACCGTCGGAGAGGGAACCATAGGAGACTATCACCTCACTCACCGTTGGAGAGGGAAACATCTGAAAAGGACTTACCACCTCACACTCACCGTCGGAGAGGGAACCATAGGAGACTATCACCTCACTCACCGTTGGAGAGGGAAACATCTGAAAAGGACTTACCACCTCACACTCACCGTCGGAGAGGGAACCATAGGAGACTATCACCTCACTCACCGTTGGAGAGGGAAACATCTGAAAAGGACTTACCACCTCACACTCACCGTCGGAGAGGGGACCATAGGAGACTATCACCTCACTCACCGTTGAAGAGGGAAACATCTGAAAAGGACTTACCACCTCACACTCACCGTCGGAGAGGGAACCATAGGAGACTATCACCTCACTCACCGTCGGAGAGGGAACCGTTTGAAAAGGAATGATCGCCTCACTCACCGTCGGAGAGGGAACCGTTTGAAAAGGAATGATCGCCTCACTCACCGTCGGAGAGGGAGCCATCCGGGATAACTTCTACTGAGTCTTTATCAGAAAAATCTGTTGGGAGTCGATTTAGCTGGACTAGAGAAGGCCTTGAAATATGTTTGAGAATTTCAACCGCATCTTTCCTGAAAGGTAAAGGTCAGTCATATGCAATGCATGATATGGATCAAGCAATGATGTTCTCAACATAAATGAGATTTGTATGATATGATGCGTACATGCATGCTATAATGATGTATGTGATGTTTTATGAATGTATGTTTTTGTCTAGGCCAGTAAATCCTTGACGAGTGCCGGGAAGTCATATCCTGGGCTGACGCTGGAGAATAGACTTTGCTTCCGCTGGGGATGATAACTGCAAGAATACCGGTAGGAGAAGACGACTCCGTTGGGGAATAAACTTGGAAAAGGGGAGATTCTGCGGGGAGAAAAGTTCTCTAGCGACCATGCTGGGGAGTGATACTCTGTGGGGATAGAGATGCTTTTGCTGAATTGTTGGGAATGACTTGCTGAGGATATCTTTGCTGTACTGGAAGTGTTGATAGACTTCGCTGGGGATAAGAAAGAACTACGTTGACGACGACCTTTCCGTAGCTTTTGGCTGAGGATAACCCAGTTATATCCTGGTAAGGAAATAACTCTTTAAATAAAGCCGGACGACGCGTTCGTGCCCTGCGAAGGATAAGCTTCCAGAATCTACTGGGGAGAAGCTTGCTGCTTGGGGATATGAATTCCAACTTTCCTGGGGGGAAATGGGCTGGACTCTCCTGGGGAAGTATTGAACTATTTTGGAAGTGACTTCTCTTGAATGTTGATATACCGCCGGGGAACAATCTCGACCAAGACTGCCGGGGATGCTTATTAGGAATATATGTATACTGCTGCTGGGGAAATGTTGAGATCTGCTGGAGGATACTCAACTTCCTTAAGGTTGACTGTAACTTTGCTTGGAGAGAGTATACTGTCTTGCTGATTGACTCTCTGGGGAATTAAGATGCACTGGTCATATTCTTTAGTTGAATCTACCTTGGTACCTCGGAGGACAGAACAATTGGATTGCTTGGACAACTCTTTATTGCCCCTGTTTCTAGTGTCACCTGCAATTAATTCCTTTGTTTCGTATGCAAATATTTATGAGTTAGCAAATTATTGTCAATGCATATATCACAAATTGAACCTTGGACGTTCTTCGCAAAACAAAACAGAAAAGGAAAAACAATTGGCACTTTTAACTGAAAATGTATATTTGTATTGATTTTGAATGGCCTGTGAATAGGCGTTTTATGTACAAGAGGCTGACGTCCTAGTAAGAGGAACGACGCCGAGCAAAAGAGTTTATACAAATTTTGTACAACAGAAAATAAAACAGCTGTGTGAAATGGATGATCCCACTGGGTTTCAACCCTGCTACTGCCTTTATAACTCTGAGCGTCTCATCACTTGATGACCTTGGTTGAAGGTGAAGCTGACTGATCGATGCCGTCTGAACTTGATGTAGATACTGGATTCTGGATGCAAAGTGATCCAATGAGACATAGTATTACGCTTTATCCCTAATTTTTGCCTGGACCGCCCTTTCGGGTTTTCAGTCCACCGGGATACCCATTTTTGCCCAAGCCGCCTTTTCAGGTTTTCGACTTGCCGGGTGTACGGATTTTTTTCATTTTCATCCCTTCATTTTGCCCGAACCCTTTTGGTTCGACGGGAAGCCCTAATTTTTGCCTAGGCATGTCAGCCTAGCGGGTCTTTTTTCATGCGTAGTATTTTTTTACTATGTCTGCATTGGCGGGGTGAGGAAGGTCGTCACCATCCATGTTGGTTAAAATCATTGCTCCTCCTGAGAACACATGCTTAACCACAAATGGCCCTTCATACGTAGGGGTCCATTTGCCCCTTGGATCACTCTGAGGAAGGATGATTCTCTTGATTACCAGATCCCCAACTTGATATTCCTGCGGTCTGACCTTTTTGTTAAATGCCCTGATCATCCGTTTCTGGTACGTCTGACCATGACAAATGGCAGCAAGTCTCTTTTTGTCAATGAGATTTAATTGATCAAGTCGTGTCTGGATCCAATCATCTTCATTCAGGTTTGCATCCTTCATTATCCGGAGAGAGGGTATTTGCACTTCGATCGGTAAGACTGCTTCCATACCATAGACCAGAGAGAAGGGAGTTGCCCCGGTTGAAGTCCTAGCTGAGGTACGGTATCCATGTAGAGCGAACGGTAACATCTCGTGCCAATCCTTATAAGTCACTGTCATCTTCTGCACGATTTTCTTGATGTTCTTATTTGCTGCTTCTACAGCCCCATTCATCTTCGGTCTGTAAGGAGAAGAATTGTGGTGCTGTATTTTGAACTGCTCGCAGAGCTCAGCGATCATCTTGTTATTCAGATTGGTACCGTTGTCTGTAATTATTCGTTCTGGGACGCCGTACCGACAGATCAGATTATGCCGAATGAACCGTGTCACAACAGTCTTGGTTACCGTAGCGTAGGAAGCTGCTTCAACCCACTTCGTAAAATAATCAATCGCTACCAGGATGAAGCAATGTCCGTTAGATGCCGTAGGTTTAATCTCACCAATCATGTCTATGCCCCACATTGCAAACGGCCAAGGCGCGGTCAGAACATTCAGAGGGACTGGAGGAACATGCACCTTGTCTGCGTATATCTGGCACTTATGGCATGTCCGAGAATGTTGATAGCAGTCAGCTTCCATTGTGGACCAATAATACCCTGCCCGTAGGATCTTCTTAGCCATTGTATGCCCACTGGAATGTGTACCAAAGGTCCCTTCATGTAGCTCTTCCATGATCCTTTCTGCTTCAGTCTTGTCCACACAACGCAGTAAGGTTGAATCATGGTTTCGCTTGTACAAGATGCCGTTGCTAAGGAAGAACTTTGCTGCGAACCTCCTCAGAAACTTCTTATCATTGACAGATGCACTTTCAGGGTATTCCTGAGCTTCTAGATATCTCTTTACCTCATGGTACCAAGGCTTCTCAGTAACCAATTCAGTCTCGAGATCACGACAGTATGCCGGTTCGTCCAGCTTCCAGATGATGATCCGGGGAGCCTCATTATCCCATTTGACTTTGAACATAGAAGACATTGTAGCTAACGCGTCCGCCAACTGATTCTCTTCTCTCGGAAAGTGTTCAAAGGTTATCTCTGTGAAGTGGGGGATCAGGGTCAACACACATTCTCTGTAAGGAATCAGGTTTGGATGTTTCATATCCCACTCTCCTTTGATCTGATTGATCACAAGAGCGGAATCTCCGAAAACACTCAGAAACTTAATCCTTAGGTCGATCGCAGCTTGAAGACCCATGATGCACGCTTCATACTCCGCCATGTTGTTCTTTGTCTTTCTGCGCAGCTTCGTGTGTCTGGGCATTAGGGTTTCATTCTAGCATTTGTACTGAGTCCATTAGGTTAACAAAAACCAATCAAATCCATGGCATTCATTGTTTTTGGAAAATTTGATTTCTTAAGATCTTTTCATATCTTTTTCAAGTGTTCTCTTGCTCTCAATCATGCCAATTAGTCCAAATCTTTCCACATTTATTTAAGCACGAAATATTGAGTCCAAAACATGTATAAAAAGATTTGTTAGGTCAAGTTATATATTTTTCATATATTTAAATGATTTAAATGAATTAATATAAATAATAATTCAAATAAATAAATAAAAAATGAGAAAATACTTCCCTTTGGGCCAAGTGGTCGTGCATATGCTTAGAATGATGAATCATGGAAGAAAAATGGGCCCATTAGCAATTTTAGGTCATTTGGATCAATGTTGACTTTTCAAAATATCCAAAAATTTCCCAACTTCCACAAGGCATAACTTGCTCAATTTTTAAGCTTTTCTCATGTTCTTGGACATTTTGGAAAGGTCTTTGAGTCCTCTAACCAATGCCTTTTGTCCCATGTCATTTTGATTTACCAATCTCAAGTTATGGCCTTTGACTTAAAGTCCCTTTTTGTTGACTTTTGAAAATGACCTATAATGTTGAAATTGATAACTTTTTATGAGAGCATTTCTTGGACTTGAAGTATGAAGATGAGTTGTAGGAAATGTCTTTCTCTTCAAAATGAGCTTTGGATGGAATTTTTCTGATAATCCATGTGAAAGTTATGCCCTGGTCAATTTCAGTTGACTTTTTCAGCTGTCCAAATAAGGAAACTTTTGCATCTTGATGATTTTTGAGCCAAGTTTTGAGAATCATGATCAAGCATTGATCAAATGATGTTTGTGGCTTCAAAATGATATGTTGATCAAAAATTTGAACTTTTGACTGTCAAATGACCATTTTGCCCCTATAGTTGACTGTAGTGCAATTTAGGGTTTTGACTGTGCAATTTTGTGCTGAATGTCTTGAAACTTGATATGAGGATGCTTGACCACATTTGTAGGCATGTGAGACTTGATTGGACCTTTGGGAAGTTCATTTTCTTGATCAGAACACAAACACTAGTTTTGACTGTCTAGGAGATCTTTGACTGTGCAACCCTTGGGGAATTTTGCAGCTTTGATTTGGCAATTTCTTGAAGAATATGGGAGGGCAAATTTTGGGGTACAACAGCGGTCCAGGTAAAAGTTATGGAATTAAGGCGTACGACTATGTCCCGTCAGATCACTTTACAAACAATCTTTGGCTTCCACTGGCAAACTCAGAGGTTCTGATCAATTCAATCATCTTTGAACGAGATAACAAATAGACAAGATGCTCGGAGATACGAAGGCTATAGTAGAATGGGAACCCCATGGGATTATTACACATAACTATCTTTCTTTGTATCAATTTTTTCTTATTTTACAACAGCATTCTCTTACTAGATTTTTTGTTCCCTTTGTACAAAAAATATTTACTCAAAGTCAATATAAATATATCCCTTTGAAAGTGCAAAAACTATTTGTCTTTTTCTTTACACTTGTGTTTTGTTTACAAAAACGTCCAATAATTCATTGTCGAACATATGCATATGAACATAATTACTGTTTACAAATAAGCAAAAATGGAAAGAACAATTACTGATAGGTTGAAAGAATAGGAAAATGTCTCTAGGCTATTCCATAAGTAATCCCCTACAGTACGTCATTTAAATCCCCAGCGGAACAAAGTTCCCAGTTATCAATCCCCAACAAAAGTCGTTAAATTTCTCGGGACTCCCCAACAGATTTTATAAGCAATACATAACATTGCCCTTACAACAAAATTTATTTCTCTCGGCGGAAATCCATCAATACTTCGAATTCAAGACACGAAGACTCACATATCCTCAACATCATTCAGGGATTTATTTTCCTCAATCCGGCAGCAATACAACAAATCAGCTCACATACGAATACATTGCATCATACATTTCATGCAACATAACTTTGTATTTTAGCTAACATTTTACCCTTTTCAGGATAAGATTAACAGCTATCGTTAACAACATGCAATCTTGATACAGTTCAGATACGCTCCAGATACGGATGCCATCCTGATACTCATTCAGATTCAACCTTTTGATAAAGTTCAGATACGCTCCAGATACAGATTCCATCCTGATACCCATTTATATCCAACCTTTTGATACAATTCAGATACGCTCCAGATACGGATGCCATCCTAATACTCATTCAGATCCAACTTTCAGATATAGTTCAGATACGCTCCAGATATGGATGCCATCCTGATACTCATTCAGATCCAGCTTTCAGATACAGTTCAGATACGCTCTAGATACGGATGTCATCCTGATACTCATTCAGATCCAGCTTTCAGATACAGTTCAGATACGGATTCCATCCTGATACTCATTCAAATCCAGCTTTCAGATACAGTTTAGATACGCGCTAGATACGGATGCCATCTTGATACTCATTCAGATCCAGCTTTCAGATACAGTTCAGATACGCTTCAGATACGGATGCCATCCTGATACTCATTCATATTTAACCTTTTGATACAGTTCAGATACGCTCCAGATACGGATTCCATCCTGATACTCATTTAGATCCAGCTTTCAGATATAGTTCAGATACGCTTCAGATACGGATGCCATCCTGATACTCATTCCTTCAACTTACAAATTACAATTCAACAAGCATTCTTGGATGACATCTACAAGACCATCTCCAACAAGATTCTATCACCTCTCCAAATGGCATCTTTAATCCCATTCCTCCTATCATCGCATCGTCGAGTGCAAATTTCTGGGCACTCTAGTGTCCAATCATCTTCCACCTTCGAGTCACGAATGACAGAACTCGCCAATTTAACTCTTCAGGTTTAAGAAGATTGAACAGGGGAATATGTTGTAACCCAAAATTTTCCCTCTCATTTGTCAATTATTTGCTCACAAGATATTCTACAACGTCAAGTTTTCAGCACCGATACATCAATTTAGGCTTGAAATTGGCACAAGGGCAAAATGGTTAATTGCATACTGGAAAGTCAAACTTTGACTTTTTGGTCAACATTAAGTTTCAAATATCACAATTCATCAAGACATTCAAAAATATCAAGCTTGGCCATCAAGAAGTTAAGAAAGTCAAAAGTCAACTTGAAAAGTCAAGATTTCCAAGACTTAGAAATTTTCTAAGTGTTTTTATACATGATAATTTCATCACTTCATGTCATTCTTTCACCAAGATGCAAGACGGTTCAAGGGAAACTTTCAACATGAAAGTTGTAGATCTCCATGATATCTACAACATTGCTTTACACAACTTCTCCTAAATATGCTTGGATCTCAAGTTATAAATTCATGAAGTCATGACATTTTCATTAACACTTAGAGAAATTTTCAACAGATTTTGTGCAGGATTTTATCCCAACTTCTTGGCATTTTTTCACATAGTTCCAAGATGATTTTGTCAAAATTGCCAACATGAAAGTTATAGAGGGTGTTTCAAGCTTTCTAAAACATCCAAGAGCATGGATTTATCATATTTGAGCTAGAAGATACAAGGATCTGAAGTTGGACATTCATTATTGATTTACAAGGCAAACTTGTGATGAACAAGGAACAAAAATCTTAATCATGCTGCATAATCTTCACTTTGCAGGCCTCTTGACTTGCAAATCTATCCATAATCATATGTTTACACAATTGATTGAACCATTATCCAAGTGGTTCAAGTATTGTCCATTGCATCTTTCCATTTTTGGCATAAAGGCACCATTGCCGTTCTTGCAAAGTTCACTTTAATCATAAAGTCAATTTCTTGAGCCTTTAACTTGTTGTTCTAATCACACTCAACTTCTACAAGTCAGAACAAACATGTTTAAAGTGATCAACCACTTTACATAGTTTGGTACAAGCATTGGAAACATGTCCTTCATGTTTGCTTCAAAACAAGCAAGATAACCATAACATGTGATTCAAAAATATGAGTTGTTTGAAGTCTCAAACCTTCTCTATAAATAGGGGGGGCAATTGCAAGAGAAATGGAGTTAGAAAAAAGAGGGAGAGAAGAGAAAGAAGGGAGGAAGAAAACCAGAAGTTTTGTTGACAAACTCTAAAAAATCTCATAACTGAAAGAAGGTCATAACAATCCACAAAGCAACACCTCAAGCTCAAAACATAAATTCTAGCTGCAAGGTAAGTCTCCTTAACTTTAAACTTTTAATTTCAATCATCATCATTTGGTTCATTTTTTAGGCTAAAATGCAGTGACCTTTGAAGAAAAGGTTTGTAAAAAATCATGAACAATTGCCAAGATTGAGTAAAAGGTTTTCCATGAAATAGCATCATGAACAGGCAGGTGTAAGGCAGCTGTTTTTCAAAATCATACAGTGTGAAATCCATTGCACAACCATGAAAATCGATTGCACGGGGTTCCAGTAGCCAAATTTCCAAATTTTTTGAGTGTGCAATCGATTGCACAACCATGCAAATCGATTGCATGGGGTTCCAATAGCCAAATTTCCAAAAACTTTTACTGTGAAATTGATTGCACAACCATGTAAATCAATTACACTTGAAGTCAGTAGCCAATGTTTTGAAAAACTGAAGCATGCAATCGATTGCACTAACATGCAAATCGATTGCACTCAAATGAAAACTGAATTTTTTCTTTGAAAAAACTTGAATAAAGAGTAGGACAATATAAAATGTTTCCTTTTGACCATTGAGCATCTATATCTTAAGTTCAAGGTAAGTATCATCATTATACCTTGAAATTTGCTAAGGGCTTGAACCAAAGACTTCATCCAAAGAGGCTTTTAGCTTGATAAATAATTTTTGCCTTCTTTATCAATCATGACTTGTCTTCATCAAAACCAAAGTGCATTCGAGAAGCTTGATTTTACGGCATGTGTCGACACATAATGATCCAAAATGTTTTATTTTCCTTTCATTTTTTTCTTTATTTTTATGTGCTTCATATATTTTCTTCATGGCTATTCAATATGGTTGTAATAGATAATTAGGACTTTAATTTCTTGCAATCCCCATTTGTAAATTTGTACACCCCATCCCCAAATGATTGTAATAGCGTAGGATATTTACTTTCCGCAATTTATCGCCTTATATATAACATGTTAATAATTAGGATTTGTATGGCAAGATAAAACTAATCAAATAGAAAACCCTAATTCAATACAAAATCAAGCATGAAAATGACACACTTGCACACAAACACCCCTAGGGTTACTCCATTTGGTTGCCTTGAACAAAATGGCCATATTACGCATGTAAGGTATCTTAGCAAAACAAACAACAAAAAATCATAGTCCCTCGATGATGCTATTCAAAGTTTCCTTACAAAAATGATATTAGTCCCTCAAAATGCTAAGATACTTTGTGACATTGCTAATCATGGTCATACGATGACCCACGCCCGTCCAGTTTACATCCAAAGATAGTGTTGCTTACCAAATCAATGGTAAGACAACAATATCAAAGGAAAAGAAAATGAACAATAAAGACATTTAAGTAGGTAGATTACTTTTGGTTACTTGCTCCATTTGAAACAAATATCCTTTCTATTTCCAAAACAAACACACACATTTCAAAAACATCTTACAAACTCGAAAATGTTTTCAAAAATACAAGCATCTTTGTATACATTCTTACGAATGGGAATCATTACAAAGATTGCCTAAACAATGGCCTCTTTTACAAAATACTTTCAAAACCACACCAAGCACAATTGCAAAGAAAAGCAAGTGATCTTGAAAGTAACTAAGAGCCCATGGAAAACCATGGATGAAAAGGGTTCTAATACCTTCCCTTTTCATAATCTACCCCCCGAACTCAAGAAACACTCAAAGGTGTTTCCTGTGCTTTTTCGCCTTTCCTTTTGGATAAAAGAAAAGTCGGTGGAGACTCTTGCTAACCGCAACATTTACGATAAAACACAAAAACTCAAGTCAGTTCTCCCACCGTATCACAATGACCATTTTTATAAGGCAACAAGTGTAATTACCCTAAGGGTGCATGTGTGCAAGTGTGTTTGATTGCATGCATTTTGTCTTTGATTTTTGGGTTATCTATTGGTTGATTTTATCTTGCCATACACACCTAATTACTTGCATTTGTACAAAAGCAATAAAAAGTGCAAAAAATAAATCCTACACTATTACAACCATATTGAAGTGCATAGAAATATAAAGGAAAAAATAAGATAAAAAGAAGAAAAAAAGAGCTCCTTCGATTGGGGGGAGGAGTGCCCTTCGAATCTGCTTCTATTGACCTCCTTTGATTGGAGGCTAATGATAACGAGAAATCGTATCATATAATTACTACACTTTTTATCGATTTTTATAACACATTGAATCATATAACTCCCGATTGTTCTAAGTTTTTGTGTCTTTTCACAGGTACAACATTTGTCAACTCAAAACAATGAAAAAGGACCACATGAAGGAAGCTAACCAAGAAACAGAAGAGAAAGAACCAAATCTGCAAAGTCTGCAGATTTTGTAGCTGTGATGACTGTCACACCCTATGACGACCGTAATGCCTCCACAACTAGAAAGAATGCTCGTCACACATCATTGACGAGCGTAATGCGCTATTTAAGCGCATTACGACCGTCACCCCCCGTGACGACCGTCACACGCTTAAAAGCAACGTTATGAATTAGTGGAGACGTGGGCAACGTTGAGGACAGTTTTTCTCCTCCTATATTTCCTCCACTCAGTAACCATGCATCCGGGTCTTACTCCACTCAAGCTTTTTCCAATATTTTCTCAACTGCAAAATCTTCTTCTATATATATGTGGTAGTTCAATGGATGATGGTCGAAGAATTTTATCCAGAGCCAAATTTCTATTTTCCTGCATTATTCTATTTTCTTGCTTTTGAACCCTTTTTTACACCTACTGTAATTTTAAGTTCCAAAATTAGTTTTTAGAGTGTTAATTCTTCATCTAAGAATTAACACAATTATAGATTTCGATTAAATTGCAAGGAATTTGTAAGCATCCAAGATTACCATAGCAACATTATTTCCAGGTTTTTTATGCAATTGATATTTATTTATTCTTGTATTATGTCATTTATTTTTATGGATTATATTTTAAATTGCATAGTTACTAAATATATTATTTCCGGCTAAATTAATTGTACCGGTATGTGACTCCTAAGTACCGAAAGACTTCAGTGATAACTTGGCTAAAAACATTTACAAATAATTTCTGGTTTCCAATTTCCATGATTAATTTAACTACCCTTGTCACGAGAGTGAGAGGATAATTAACACGATTTCTCCATGAGAGTGGGAAATTAAATAAGGCAAGAACCTGCATGCGAGAGCTGGGGTTCGACCCAGATAGTGGTAACGAAACATTAATTTTTAAATACATGAGAGTGTTTTAACAAATTAATTAAACTCAAATTATTTTCAAAAAGTGTTATTAAATTTAAAGTGCATCCACTAGGTTTAGTAGCATGACTTATTTCATGAACACGAGAGTGTATGTCTCAGGTTTTTAAATAATTCGTTTTTACTGAAATACTTTATATGCCAAGAGATTCACCGAATTCCCGAAGTCCGACTATCACATACCGGTATAGCTATTATTATTATTTTTAATTAAACTATTATTATTATTTTTAATTAAACTATTGATCCTCAGTCTCCGTGGGTTCGATAATCATTTAAAACTAGAACGACTAAACTGTGTACTTGCAGTTAGTATCCCAATAGACTCATAAAGTCCCGATCAAGTTTTTGGCGCCGTTGCCGGGGACTGATTAGTCAATTAAGTATTATTCTTCTGTTGCGCGTTTAGACTAGGCAACAGAAACCCTTTTTTGATTTATATGCCAAGGACTCGCTCACAAGGTGAACCACTTGACAAATCGACGGACGAACCTGAACGCATCCTTTCCGTAAGACGTGCAGTCAGGGATTACTGTTTAAATCACGCTATTCCTTTACCCAAACCCGAAATCAAGATTGATTCCAAAACAGATTCTAATTCTTCCTCTGAAACCGAAACTAATCCAGAAGTAGACATGGCCGAAGAACAAAGGACCCGCCCACTGAAGGAGTACGCATCTCTATCACAACAAGAACCCCACAATAGCATTACTGCACCAGCAATAAATCAAAACGATTTTGAGTTGAAACCGTCATTGATATCAGCTATCCAACAACGCCAATTCTATGGAGATCCTACCGAGGATCCAAATGAACATCTTACAAAATTCGTTCAATTTGTCGACACAGTTATAGTAAATGGTGTCAGTAAAGATGCAATAAGATTACGTCTTTTCCCTTTCTCGCTAAGAGATAGAGCTTGGGCTTGGTTGTAATCCTTGCCGTCAAATTCCGTCACTACGTGGGAAGGACTTAAGATTGTATTTTTAGCACGATACTTTCCTCCAAGCAAGACTGCTGCACTAAGAGCCCAAATCAACGGATTTAGGAAGAAGGATACTGAATCGCTATTCAATGCATGGGAACGCTACAAAGATATGATGCGAATGTGCCCACATCACGGACTAGAAAAATGGCTGATCATCCACACGTTTTATAATGGACTCTTGTACAACACAAGACTCTCTATAGATGCCGCCGCAGGTGGTACACTGATGGACAAACCTTACGACAAAGCTAACCAACTCATTGAAAATATGGCTCAAAACCACTATCAGTGGGGAGGAGAAAGAACATTTGTGGAGAAAACTCAAACCAAAGGTGGGATGTACGAGATTAGTAGCCTAGATAAAGTTAATGCTAAGGTAGATGCTCTTACCCAAAAGCTAGAAAGCTTGACCTTACCTCCTGCAGCCACCGTGGCTGCAGTTACCCCAAACTGCGAAGTTTGTGGAGTCCCTGGTCATGTTGGAACCGAATGTCAAATCTTAGCAGGAATATCAGCTGATCAGGTGAATTACGCTTAAGGTAATCCTTATGCTAATACCTATAATCCTGGTTGGAAGAACCATCCTAACTTCTCGTACAAGAGCAATAACGCTTTATATGCACCTGGCCAAGCACCTGCTGTACCTCCAGGTTATCAAAAACCCACTGTTAATGTTCCTAACATTCCTAAGAAATCTAACCTTGAAATCCTAATGGAAAATTTTATCGCTAGTCAAGCTCAACAAAACAAAGAATTCCTCAATCAAAATGTTCACACCGGTGAACAATTGAAGCTATTAGCAAATAAGGTGGATGCCCTAGCAACTCACAATAAAATGTTAGAAACCCAAATCTCCCAAGTAGCACAACACCAAGCTAGTTCTGCCTCACCTGCTGGTACATTTCCTAGACAGCCACAACCCAATCCTAAAGGACATGCAAATGCTATCACATTACAAAGTGGGACAGCACTTGATGGACCGATAGATCCTAGACTCCAAAATCCGACCATGTATCAGAAAGCTGAAAAGGAAGCAGAGAAATCGAAAGAACAATCTGAGAATGTAGAGGAAGACGCGAATGAGAACAAAGAGGTTTCAGAAAAACCTTACGTACCCCCACCGCCATATAAACCACCAATTCCATACCCTCAAAGACTTGCAAAATCCAAAAACGAGGGGCAATTCAAGAAATTTGTAGAACTTCTGAAACAATTAAACGTTACTATTCCGTTTACAGAAGCTATAACCCAAATGCCGTCATACGCTAAATTCCTAAAAGAGATATTGTCTAATAAGAAAAAAATCTTTGAAAATGAAACCGTTATGCTAACCACCGAATGTAGCGCCATAATTCAAAATAACATGCCTCCAAAGCTAAAAGATCCTGGTAGTATCTCCATACCATGTGTAATTGGAAAATCTGTCATAGACAAAGCTCTATGCGATTTAGGAGCAAGTGTTAGTCTAATGCCCTTATCTATTTGCGAGAAACTCAAATTAGGTGACATGAGACCTACCAAGATGTCCCTACAACTAGCCGACAGATTAGTCAAATTCCCTGTTGGTATGCTAGAAAACATTCCTGTCCGAATAGGACAATTTTACATACCGACTGAATTTATAATAATGGACATCAAGGAAGATTCAAACATTCCCATCATACTAGGAAGGCCATTTTTAGCCACTGCAGGAGCCATTATTGGCGTTAAGAAAGGAAAGCTTATCTTCGAGGTAGGAGAAGAAAAAGTAGAATTCATTCTTTCCCAATTCTTCAAAGCCCCTGCTATAGATGACTCATGTTGTCTCCTAGATATTATTGATGAATGTGTCAAAGAACTAGAAAGCCAAGAAAACACCTATTCTGGGATGCTGAAAATTCCGACACCAACTATCCTCAAGGATGATGACCGGAAGCAAGAATATCTAGATGCCAACCTAAGCGAATGTTTCGCCTTAACACCCGATCCTACCCCAACTGATAAGAAAACTGGTATAGAACTTAAAACATTACTTGAAGATCTTAGGTATGAATTTTTAGATAAAGAACTCGAACGACCAGTTATAGTCAATGCCAATTTAGGGAAGATCGAAACCTAAAAACTTCTTAGTGTGTTAAGAAAGTATCCAACCACGTTAGGCTATAATATATCAGATCTAAAAGGAGTAAGCCCTTCTCTCTGTATGCACCGCATTATGCTGGAGGAGGATTGCAAGACTTCTAGAGAACATCAAAGACGAATAAATCCTATCCTAAGTGAAGTCGTTAAGAAAGAAGTACAAAAACTACTAGAGGCAGGCATCATATACCCAATATCAGATAGTAACTGGGTCAGTCTAGTTCACGTAGTACCTAAGAAAGGAGGTGTTACAGTTATAACAAACACAAAAGGCGAATCGGTGGTACAACGTACTCAAACAGGATGGAGAATGTGTATTGATTACAGAAAACTAAACAAACCTATGCGCAAGGACCATTTCCCATTACCATTCATTGAACAAATGCTCGAGCGCTTAGCCAAACATTCCCATTTCTGCTATCTTGACGGATACTCGAGATTCTTCCAAATTCCCATTCATCCTGATGATCAAGAGAAAACCATGTTCACATGCCCCTATGGTACCTTTGCATACCTAAGAATGCCATTTGGACTATGTAACACACCTGCAACTTTCCAATGATGCATGATGGCGATTTTCACAGACTTTTTAGACGGAATTATGGAAGTATTCATGGACGATTTTTCTGTCTGTGGAGAAAGCTTTGACGGATGTTTATCAAATCTTGAATTAGTACTGAAACGCTGTGTCAATGTCAACCTAGTGCTCAATTGGGAAAAATGTCACTTCATGGTAAGACTAGGAATTGTGTTGGGTCACATTGTATCAAACAGAGGGATTGAAGTCGATAAAGCAAAAATCGAGATTATCAAAAACCTTCAACCACCCAAAACAGTTAGAGAAATAAGAAGTTTTCTAGGACACGCTGGTTTTTACCAATGTTTTATAAAAGATTTCTCTAAAATCACTAAGCCGCTATCTGAATTATTAATGAAAGAAGCCGAGTTTATTTTCGATGATAAATGCTTAAATGCATTTGAGACGCTTAAAGAAGCCTTAATTTCAACACCTATTATGCAACCTCCTGATTGGAACCTACCATTTGAAATAATGTGCGATGCAAGCGATTATGCTGTAGGCGCAGTCCTGGGACAACGCAAAGATAAAAAGCTTCACGCCATCTACTACGCAAGCAGAACACTCGATCCCGCACAAATGAATTACGCCACTACGGAGAAGGAACTCTTAGCTGTTGTATTCGCATTGGATAAATTTCGTTCCTACTTAGTGGGCGCCAAAATCATTATTTACACGGATCATGCTGCGATCCGATACTTGCTAAGTAAGAAAGACGCCAAACCGTGACTACTTAGATGGATCTTACTCCTACAAGAGTTTGAATTGGAAATAAAAGACAAAAGAGGGACTGAAAACGTGGTAGCGGACCATTTATCAAGATTGGATGGAATCCAAACCGAGAGTGTTCCCATAAACGAAGATTTCCCATATGAACGCCTTATTGCTAAACTAGAGATAGCTCCTACCGACAATTTAGATCAACACAATGAACATTTAACAACTGCGGTAGTAAAAGCCATTTGTACCAACACCACATTACCATGGTATGCTGATTTCGTTAACTATTTAGCCGCCGGTGTTTTACCATCCGACTTAACGTACCAACAACGGAAGAAATTCTTTCATGATCTTAAACACTACTTTTGGGATGAACCACTACTCTTAAAATAGGCGGCGATGGTATCTACCGTCACTGTGTTCCTAACAATGAAATAGACGACGTCATTACCCATTGTTATTCCGCCCCTTATGGTGGACACGCCAGTACATTGAAAACTTGTGCAAAGATGCTTCAAGCTGGCTTCTTTTGGCCTACTTTATGGAAAGACGTCCACGTAGCAATTATGAATTGCGATAGATGTCAGCGCACAGGAAATATATCTAGACGTGACGAAATGCTGCAAAAAGGGATTCTCGAAGTAGAAATTTTCGATGTGTGGGGAATTGATTTCATGGGACCGTTCCCCGCATCTTTCGGAAATAAGTATATATTGGTAGATGTTGACTACGTATCAAAATGGATTGAAGCCATCGCTGCACCCACAAACGATACACGAGTAGTACTTAAACTATTCAAGCATGTTATCTTCCCACGATTCGGTGTACCAAGACTAGTAATCAGTGATGGCGGTTCCCATTTTATCTCTAGAATTTTCGAAAAACTACTTTCAAAATATGGCGTTAAACATCGCATAGCCACACCATACCATCCTCAAACGAGTGGACAAGTGGAAGTGTCAAATAGGGAATTAAACAAATCCTTGAGAAAACCGTAACCACATCCAGAAAAGATTGGTCCTCCAAGCTAAATGATGCTCTTTGGGCATATAGGACAGCTTTTAAAACCCCTATCGGAACAATGCCGTTTAAATTAGTCTATGGAAAATCTTGTCATTTGCCAGTAGAATTAGAACATAAAGCTTACTGGGCCATTAAAACCCTTAACTTAAACTACAAGATTGCTGGAGAGAAACGAATATTAGATATCCATGAATTAGAAGAACTGCGTTTAGACGCTTATGAAAATGCTAGAATCTATAAGGAGAGAACGAAAAAATGGCACGATAAGCGTATCTCGCGGAAAGAATTTAAGGAAGGAGACATCGTACTCCTGTTCAACTCTAGACTGAAACTTTTCCCGGGTAAATTACGTTCCCGATGGTCAGGACCATTCGAAATTAATAAAGTTTTCCTAAGTGGTGCGACAGAAATTAAAGGAAATTCTATCAAACCATTTATAGTCAATGGCCAGCGCTTAAAGCACTATTTTAACGTCGGAAATCTAAACTATTCGGCTTATCTGCAGTTAAGTGAGCCACCTATCTCAATACCTAACTGAATAGGTACTATCTGTCGAGCCGTCGACATAAAACAAAGGCGCTTCATGGGAGGCAACCCATATTTTCTTTTAATTATTTTTATTGTTTTACTATGTTTTTATTTTTTTCTTTTCTTTTTCTTAATCTTTAAAATTTCATGTTGCATCTCTTACTCCTTTTTATTTTCTTTTTCTTCTATTTTTATTTAAACTTTCTTTTTCTTTTTGATTTAACTTCGGCATTTTTAACCTGAAAATTCTAACTTAGTTTTTCATGCATTTATTAGACATTTTCAGGGGTAGTTCTTTAGCTTTAATATTTAGCTCCATGGCATGAGTAAACTACATGAACATCACCTTGAGGAGTAGGCACCAGAAAAGACGCTTTGAGGATCTGGCTGAGCGTGAGATGTGTCCTACAATTTATGTTGATGACCATGCTATGACTGCTTTAGGCATTCGTGAGAGTGTCATGTATCTGCTACACCAGATAGGCTGGGACACTGCTCCTATTCGGAGACGTTATTGTACCTACAAGAAGTTGACCCTTGAGTTCCTGAGCACACTGAGCTACCTACCAAATCATGGGTTAGGTTTCAACCGCGGGCTGATCACTTTCAGACTGTTTGACATGGACTACCGCTATAACCATAGGGAGTTTGCCAACCTGTTAGGATTCCCTTATGGACCTGATGTTATTACTATGACCCAGGAAGACCTATTGCTTGATACTGACTTTGATTTCTTTCGGGGTAGCATTGCTGGCAATAACCATCCCGAGCCATCTGACCTTTATTCTGAGTCCATCCACAACCTCGCTATCAGGTATTTTCATAAGATCATTTCCCACACCCTTTTTGGTAAAGAGCAAAATGTTACATCAGTGTCACGTGATGAGCTCTTCATCATGTATTGTGCTTCTCAGAGCCATCCAGTAAACGGTGCCGCCTATATGCTAGCTAACATGGAACGTATTATACAAACACCGAATGCCCCAATCCTCTTAGGTGGTTTAGTCACTATGATCTCTAATGCCATTGGACTCCGAAGGCCTATGTTAGGATCAGCACCGCACTATGGAATCAAGCCAATGAACATTGAATTTTGCTTTAACACTAGTTTTATAGGAAATCTTGGGCCAGATGAATTCGAGCTGCTAATTAATCATGAGACTGTCCACCAGTTTGTGCTCCCGAACCCTATAACTAGTGTCCATAATAGAGCAAATTGGCTTTTTGACCTCCACCATCCTCCTACACCGCCTTCGTCTCCTTCCACTGTTGACATCTATGAAGTACCTAATACCTCTCGCGATGCTGAAGATCCTGAAACACCACCGGGATACCACCAGTTTCCCGACCCATGGGAGCAGCATGTAGCTTCTACTGAGACCACCTTCCAGGCTCCAAAGATACCACCACCGCCTCCACCTACTGTTACCCTCAACTCTTTGCATGAAGAAATTACTGAAATGCGGGGTGAGCTTACATCTCTACGAGTGGATTTCATCGCTTTCATGGATTTGGTGACAGACCAACTGGATTTCATGCACTAGCATATGTTCCCTACTCCTCGTGGCTAGAGATTGCCGTTGTTATACTGATTTGTTCTTCTCTTGCATTTGTACATACAGTGAGGTCACTGTTTAGTTTAAGTGTGGGGGAGGAATCTAGTTTGTTTTAGTATTTTATCATTTTTATTATTATTTAAGTTATTATTTAAGATATTATTTCCAAACAATTTTTACTCATTAATGAAATTTCAATTATTTATCAAGTTTCAAGTTATATTGCCTTACTGCCATTATTTCATTTCATACATGTTATTTCAATTTTCAGTATATTTTTCATTTTTTATTTTACTGTTCATATTTTCTGCAAAAATTTGATCATGTGACGTGTGTTGAAAAAAAATTATTACTGCTTACTATGCTAGAATTTTGAATTATAATATTAGAAAATAAAAAATGTCACACTCTTTTCATTAATATAATGAAATTGAACGCGTGACGCTCGTAACACCCTCATGACGAGCGTAACACGCGTTTCACCGTGTTACGCCCGTCACACCCTCGTGACGATCGTCACGCGCGCCTTATATCAGAACCTGCTATTACAGAGTAGTTCCATCTTTGTTTTCAAAACTTCCATTGCTGCAAAATAACGGTAACATTACCCACTCCATTTTTCTCAACTTCCAACACTCTAACACTAAAAACACCATCAACCCACTACTCAATCCACATCCCAAACCCTTTTCAATCCGTTCTACACGCACTATGGCCAACAATCAACAAGTTCCCGCTCTCACTTTCAGATCCGGCGAACAAGGCGAAACCCAACATGTCAAATTCCAGAAGTTCCAACGCCGCGGTCTCCAACCTACACGGTATGTTGATCTTGACTGTTTGAGGAATTTAGGACTACTTGACAGTGTCCGACAATTGTTGCAGAGTGTGGATTTATGGAACCTGTGCCGTGAACCGCAACCCATTTATGAAACTCTAACCCTTGAGTTTCTGAGTTCCTTTGTATACATCACTCCCCCAGGTGCCACAAACCAACTGTCAGGCCTGGCCAAGTTTCGTATGTTTGGCATCGAGCATCAACTGCCCTAAACCAACATCGCTCGGCTGTTAGGCTTCTGTTCTGACGAAGGTATCCATCTCCGGGTACCGGATAATTTTGGTGAGGAAGCCTTTAACTTATGGCACAATATGACGAATATCCGTGCCAGATCCTACGACCACCTCAACGCCACACACATTCATAATCCGGCTATCCGCTATTTCCACCGCATCCTCAGCAACACCATCTTCGCCCGTGACAGCAACCATAAGCTCAACTCCAAGGAGCTCTTCTTCATGCATTGCGCATTCACTGGGCAAAAGATCAACGCCGCCCCGTTTTTACTGGCTCACATTCACTCTATTTGTGCTAGAGGCGGAAAAACCTTCTATTTCGGAGGGCTTGCCACTTCACTTGCCATAGCTCTGAACTATGGTGCTGCTCTCGCGGATATGCCTTCTATGGCACCGGCTTTGCTGACTTTGGATCACTGCAAGGCCGCACATCTCCTTTATGAGCGGGAGGATGGCAGATT
This sequence comes from Vicia faba, assembly GCA_948472305.1. Taxonomy (NCBI): domain Eukaryota; kingdom Viridiplantae; phylum Streptophyta; class Magnoliopsida; order Fabales; family Fabaceae; genus Vicia; species Vicia faba. The sequence goes on along the minus strand of OX451736.1, from coordinate 1,752,172,983 downwards.
CCACCCTGTGATCAGAAACACTGTTTATCATAACATTACTTTGCCTTGCAGGGACCAAATCGATCCACGAAACCGAGCTAACTGGTTGTTCGATCCTGCAGCTCCTGCGAGGCGTGCTCCTACTCATGAAGACCAACCTAATGCCCCCACAGACGAAATGAAAGAAGAGATGAACATTGCTCCCCCCGTCCACGACATTCCAGGACCTTCATCTGCACCACCTCCTATTAATCTTGAAGACATTCTCCGCGATATTTATATGCAAAATCAAATGAGCGCAACACTTGAAAGAAGACAGCAAGAACAATATGACTATCTATGCGCTCAAAACACTCAGATCTTGACTAGACAGCGGAGCATGCATGAGAGGTTGGACGAGACCCTGTCGGAACTCAACGCCTTAAGGCTGGACGTCAGCACCCTTGGTTACCAGGATACTGACACAGAAGCCACTCCTACCAGGCGCTCTCGCACCAGGATACTAGTCACCAGTAGTTTTCTTTATTTTCTATGTAGTTTACTTTTCCTGTTTCATTTCCTTTCTGTTTGTTTTTGTAATTGTACTTCCTCGCCTATATATCGCAACATTGAGGACAATGTCGGATTTAGTGTGGGAGAGGTACCTTTCCATCTTCTATAAACTAGTAAATTTTTATGATATGTCTCGATTCAAATTCTTCGCTTTATTTAGCCATACCGAAATTTTTTTATCTTCGCATTAGCCCGACATACCTATTTTAACGAAATCCCAGTTGAGGAAGCCGAAAACGACATAACAAGATCGATACGGTTATGACACCATAGACTTGCTACTTACGCGATCCGTTTCAATAATCATTATACCGATATCTTGAGTTTTAGTTCCAAAGTAACCCCTAGTAGTTTATACTAGCAGTCAGCACCGTCTTGACACAAACCACATGGAGAATCGATGAATATAAGTGTTTGATGCCTGATCATAGAAATATCCTTCTTATCTCACTGCTAAAAGAAAAGAAATTTTGTGCACCAAAATATACGGTCACATATAAGAGTTGAGCAAATAATGAAGGAATCCACTGTTGGTTGGTTCAGAGGTATCTGATTCTGAACTCGGTAGGGCGTGCTGCAGCCCGATCCCCCACAACCTCCAATTTGGATAACATATGTAGGGTTGCCACATTCGTGTACCAGACCCCGTGCTAAAAGGATCAAAGTCACTAACAGGTTACTCCACTACGTGCGTGCTAAGACAAAGGGCTTAATGTGATTGCGCCAGAATGAAACCGGGTGAAATAGATACGAGGAACTCTGGGCAGAATTATAACAGAACTGTTGGATAGTTCGTTTGAAATGGAAGCCTATGACTAAACTTACTGCTTGTGGCATTAGCGCATCGTTAGTGTTTCACTCAAATATCGACCAAACTGACGAGGATTTCCCGAAATTGCTTTAAAAATCCAAGGTATGTCATGCATATGCGCTTGACAAAACTTGTCCGATCTTTCGAATGACTATTTGCTTGAGGACAAGCAAAGGTTTAAGTATGGGGGAATTTGATAACGAGAAATCGTATCATATAATTACTACACTTTTTATCGATTTTTATAACACATTGAGTCATTTAACTCCCGATTATTCTGAGTTTTTGTGTCTTTTCACAGGTACAACATTTGTCAACTCAAAACAATCAAAAAGGACCACATGAAGGAAGCTAACCAAGAAATAGAAGAGAAAGAACCAAATCTGCAAAGTCTGCAGATTTTGTAGCTGTGACGACCGTCACACCCTATGACGACCGTAACGCCTCCACAAGGAGTGGTGTCAGAGGTTTCTTAGCAAAGTTCCTGTTTGAGAAAGCCCAAAGCTGTTGGAATTCCTTATACTTGCAAGCCTTTGAGGAAATTGTGGCTCTTCTCATCTATGGGATGGTTTTGTTTCCAAATCCTGAAAAACTCATAGATGTGAACACCATCAAAATTTTCATGTCACGCAACCCGGTGCCTACATTGCTAGGGGATATCCTACACTCTTTTCACACTCGCATAATAAGGAAAAGAGGTGTCCTTATGTGTTTCACCCATCTCCTGGAAAGATGGTTTATTTCTCATCTTCCCCAATCAGTCTTAAAGAACGAGCAAGGTTCAAGGTGGTCACAAAGGTTGATGACACTCAAACATCCAGACATTCATTGGTGCTCACGTTCCAAAGAGAATTTTATCATTGTCCACCGTTATGGAGAATTTCCTAATTTCCCTTTACTTGGAATTAGGGGAGGAATCACCTACAACCCATGCTTGGCCTTAAGGCAGTTTGGTTATGCCCGAAGGGATGGCCCGCACGAGATGCTGATTCAAGGTTTGGTATTCGACTACGACAACAACGATCAAGGTCTTCGCCCGAGATTTATCCGAGCTTGGAGGATGCTAAACAAGTTGGATAGAAAGATTCTGGAGCACAAGAATTCAATCCCTCTTGAGCCTTACCTTAAATGGGTACGAACTCGTGCTCAGAGTCTTATGATGCCTTACCCCTCCATTCTCCCGATAATCATTGAGCCTGTCAAAGAGGGATATGTTCCATACACTATCCTACATCCTGACATGCCCACATCTCTTGAAGACCTACAAAGGGATTGGATACAACTCAAAGGAGAGCGATATACTTTTGAAGCCCAATTCTATGCAAGCGAGAAGAAGGTTTTGGAACTCACTATGCTACTTCATGAGGAGGGGACTCTGAATGCCTACATTGCACCAAAGAGGATGCACACTACTTTTCTATCTTAGAGCTTTTGTATTACTTTGCCCAAGGGGCATTGATGTACTCAAACTTTATCTTATTAATATAACGCGTGTTTCTTTTTTGCCTAAAGCAAATTTGAATCTTTGAAATCCTTGAAATCCTTGAAAACATTGCATACGCATATACCATTCATCATAACATAAGCAGGTCTTTTGCAACAAGTCTCCTCATATCTCTACTGTTTATTTCAGCAAGATGGAACTCGAGCAAACAGTGAAAGACTCCAAGCCCAGAATACGCAGTTTCAACAATTGCTCATGACCCTAGCCAAGGGGCAAGAAGAATTGAAGACTCTGCTGGCTGAAGAGAGGAAAAAGAAAACAAAGAAGGTGACCGGAGTCTTAAGCACGGGGAGAAGATTTCAGGGACAGACAAGAAGGACTTTGAACTTTGGAACAACATCCGGTGAAGGAGAAGGGAAAGGCAAGGAAACAGTTGTCCCGTAAGAATCAGAAGAAGAGGAAGAAGAGGAAGACTACTCTGAGGAACAATATCCTCCAGCTGATGACAAGTACAAACATCTTGAAGAGCATTTGAGCGCGATGGAAATACAAAAGTTATCGAGCTTAGATTTTGAGGAGTTGGGACTAGTGTCAGGGATTATGATTCCTCCAAAATTCAAAGTGCCTATGTTTGCAAAATATGATGGAGTGTCATGCCCTAAAATGCATCTCCGGTCATATGTGAGAAAAATCCAACCCCACATCGCTGATAAAGATTTATGGGTACACTTCTTCCAAGACAGTCTGTCTGGAACTCATCTTGACTAGTTTTACCAACTAGAAAGAGCCAACGTTCACAATTGGGAAGATCTTGTCGCAGCTTTCTACAAGCAATATCAATACAATGCTGATTTGGCGCCTACCCGTACTCAACTCCAGAGTATGGCCATGGCTTCCAATGAAGGTTTCAAGGATTACGCACAAAAATGGAGATATTTGGCTGGGAGAGTTCAACCCCCTCTGTCTGAAATGGAATTGGCGGACATGTTATTAGGAAATTTGTCTGGCCCTCTATTCAACCATTTAATCGGAAGTTCATCTGCAGGCTTTACTGAACTAATATTGACCGGAGAGAGGGTGGAAGCTGGCATAAAAAGTGGAAAGATTAAGAAGGATTCATCTTCTTCTACAACTGTAAGGAAGCCTTTTATTGGGAAGAAAGAGGTAGTTGCTGTATATCCGCAAAGGGCCAAATGCCGACCAATGGTGGGGGCTGTTATGATTCCCAAGCCTACATATGATCAACAAAGAAGTAATCAACCAAGGGTAGAAAGGCCAGTCCGACAATTCACCAGAATTAACATGACTCTGTCTCAAGTATTACCGCATCTTCTGAGATCCAACTTGGCAACCTTGAAAGAAGCTCCAAAAAACCCCAATACAACATCCCCTCATTATCACCCCAATGCCCGTTACGCATATCACTCTGAAAGTTTTGGTCACGATACTAATAATTGTTGAGCCTTGAAGAACAAAATACAATACCTCATTGAAGCAAAAGAAATTGAGTTTGATGCACCCGAGAAGCCAAATGTCATTTCCACTCCTATGCCCAGACATGGTCACAATACCAATGCTATTGAAGAAGATTTGTTTGTTACCTCAGTTGATGAACTCATGACTCCACTTCCGACCATTAAGATAAACTTGCTGAAAGCCGGTGTGTTCCCGGGCTGTAATAAAGTTTGCCATCTCTGCTTGTCCTTACCAACTGGTTGCCCTTTGTTGAAAGTAGGCATTCAGCGCCTGATAGATAACAAAGAGATTTTGTTTGAAAGTACTCCTGTTTCACCTATTCCTGTTGAATATGTTTCAATCATTACCATCTCCGCCAATTCTTCCAGGCTCTCCACCAAAAGACCCGTTAGAATTACATCGGTTCTGAAAGCAACTCCTTTAATAATCACAATGCATGGGCCAGTCCCATATGTATCAGACAAAACCATGCTGTGGAATTACGGAGGGGACATTTTCTACCATGGCATCAAACAAGACTGGCCGGCCGCCGAAGAGATAAACACTGAAGAAGAAGATTCTGACATCAGCAATATTGCTGAAACTAGTAAAATTACCCGAAGCGGTAGGATCTTTTCTCCAGAAATTGCTCCCCCAAAGGAAGTTTCTGGACCCGAGGTTGCTCCAAAGGTTACTTTCGTACCCATAATCATCTCTGCAAGTGCTCCTATTGACGAAGCCGTCACAACTCCTGTTATCATTCCCACCAACACTCCTGTTGTCGAGACTCGAGGAAAGAGTATTCAAGTGGAGCCTGTCCGGGCGAAGGCTCAATCCCTGAGACATCTAAGAAAGAAATGGAGGAGATCCTAAAAATTATAAAGAGGAGCGACTACGATGTAGTTGAGCAGTTGGGGAAAACTCCCTCCAAAATCTCCATGCTAGCATTACTACTGTGTTCCGAGGCACATGCGAAAGCCTTTGTGAAGTTCCTAAAAACAGCCCATGTGCCTCAAGAGACGTCTGCTGATCAATTCCAAGACTGCGTGGCCAGCCTAACTGTGGATAACGGCCTAAGCTTCTCGGATGCTGATCTAACACCGATGGGGAAGAAAGAACAATGAGGCATTACATGTCTCAGTGGAATGCAGGGGCACAACTCTGGCCCATGTTTTGGTGGACACTGGCTCATCTTTGAATGTATTACCGAAAAAGCTTTGTATAGACTTGACTGCGAGGGACTGACGTTAAAGCCAAGCAACATAGTAGTAAGGGCATTTGATGGCTCGAAGAGGATGGTACACGGGGAAGTGGATATCCCCATAAAGGTTGGAACCCAAACTTTCAATTCCACCTTTTATGTAATGGACATCCGCCCTTCTTACTCTTGTCTGCTAGGATGGCCATGGATCCATAATGATGGCGCAGTTACCTCGACATTACACAAGATGCTGAAGTATCCGATTCAAGGGAAGATTATCATTGTCTATGGAGAGGAAGAATACATGATCAGCCATCTCAATTCCTTCAGGTATGTGGAATTGGACAATGAATTCATTGAAACTCCATTTTAACACTTCAAAGAGGTCCCCCAAGAGGTGGTAGTGACCAAGACTGCGTCACAGATTCCCAAGATTACAAGGCCTCCACTCCGGATGTCATCTCTGAAGGACACCAAAGCAGTGGTAGAGGAAGGTGGATGCACCATCTGGGGGCAACTTCTGGATATCCCATATAAGTCTGACAAGTTTGGCCTAGGTTTCACTTCAAATGCTCAAAAGGATGTATGTCGTGCCCGTGCTGGAGGGCCATCCTTGAAGATTAGCAACCGTAAGGTCAATGCGGTAGAATATATTGAAGATGATTGCAACCTCGAGGATTGGATCTTTCTGGATGTCAATGGAGGACTCAGCAATTGGGAGGCTAGAGACTTCGTCCCAATCACTTTTATCCCACAGTAATGTATCTTTACATTTTGTTGGACCTGTAATATTAAAAAACAATTCACACTCTTAAAACCTTGTGTCTTACCCGAGGCACAATGGTCCATTTGTAAGGGTTATTATTTCATCTTCATATGACATCAATGAATCATGGACGTAGTCGCATACAAACTTTTGTGCTCATTGTTTTTTTCTTTTACATTTTATTTTCTTTCAAATATAGCTATACCCTTACACACACCCACACTCATAATGCAGGTATCCATCCATTCTGGATCCCATGGGTAACGATACTGATATGGCCTTTCGTGACTCTGAGAATCTAATCTACCAAGCTGAAGACGAAGGTGAGGAAGATTGTGAAGTACCAGGGGAACTTGCCAGACTTCTATAACAAGAGGAAAGAACCATTCAACCTCACGAGGAACCCGTGGAGATAATCAATCTGGGTACCAAGGAGGATAAAAAAGAGGTCAAGTTAGGTGCCAATTTGGAACCCAGTGTCAAGGAGCGTCTGATTCAGTTATTACATGACTATGTTGAAATCATTGCCTGGTTATATGAAGACATGCCAGGACTTGATACAGACATCGTGGTACATCGTCTTCCTACAAGAGAAGATTGTCTGCCAGTAAAGCAAAAGGTTCGCCACATGAGACCTAATATGTTAGAAAAGTTTAAAGCAGAGGTCATGAAGCAATTCAACGCTGGATTCTTGGCTGTCACCTCTTACCCTCAATGGGTTGCCAACATTTTTCCCGTACCCAAAAAGGACGGAAAAGTACGGATGTGTGTGGACTACAAAGATTTGAATAGGGCAAGCCCTAAGGATTATTTTCCACTCCCCCAAATTGATATCCTAGTTGACAATACGGCACAACACAAAGTGTTTTCCTTCATGGACGGATTCTCAGGTTATAACCAAATCAAAATGGCACCTGAGGACATAGAGAAAAAAACATTTGTCACACAGTGGGGTACATTCTGCTATAAGGTGATGCCATTCGGACTGAAGAATGCTGGGGCAACCTATTAATGCGCCATGGTAGCTTTGTTTCATGACATGATACGTCATGAAATAGAGGTCTACGTAGACGATATGATAGCCAGATCGCAAACAGAAGAAGAGCATCTTGACCACTTACAAAAACTGTTTGAGAGACTGAAGAAGTACAAGCTGAGGTTGAATCTAAAAAAGTGTACATTTGGGGTACGGTCTAGTAAACTCCTAGGCTTTGTCTTCAGTAACAAAGGAATCGAAGTCGACCCTACCAAAGTTAAAGCAATACAAGAGATGCCTTATCCTCGTACTGAGAAGGAAGTCAGAGGATTCTTGGGACGTTTAAACTATATTGCCATATTCATTTCTCACCTGACAGCTACTTGTGAGCCAATCTTCAAGCTCTTGAAGAAAGATCAAGTAGTCAAATGGAATGATGATTGCCAAGTTTCTTTCGACAAAATCAAATAATACTTACAAGAGCCTCTTGTATTGATGCCACCAATCGAGGGGAGACCATTGATCATGTATCTAACTGTTTTAGAAAACTCAATGGGGTGTGTATTGGGGCAGCATGACGAGTCTGGCCGAAAAGAGTATGCTATTTACTACCTGAGCAAAAAGTTTACCGATTGTGAAACCCGATATTCACTGCTCGAGAAAACTTGCTGCACTCTGGCATGGGCTGCTCGCCGGCTAAGACAGTATATTCTAACTCATACTACCTCGTTGATATCTAAAATGGATCCGATAAAATACATCTTCGAGAAGCCTGCTCTTTTTGGGAGAATAGCTAGATGGAAGATGATCCTGACAGAGTACGACATACAATATACTACCCAGAAAGCTATAAAGGGCAGTGTGCTAGATGACCACCTTGCTCACCAAGCTGTAGAAGACTATCAGTCCATGAAGTTTGAATTCCCGGATGAAGACATCATGACATTAGACAACTGCAAAGAATTTAGGCCATATGACGGACCTGAACAAGGATCCAGATGGACCCTGTTCTTTGATGGAGCATACAATGCACTTGGTAATGGTATCGGTGTTGTATTCATATCTCCGGAAGGGTGTCATACTCCCTTTACCGCAAGACTCTGCTTTAATTGTACAAACAACATGGCAAAATATGAAGCGTGCATCTTCAGTTTTAAGGCTGCCATAGACTTGGGGATCAAATCCTTGGATGTATTTAGATACTAAGCTTTGGTTATCAGCCAAATCAAAGGGGAATGAGACACCAAACACCCAAACCTTATCCCTTACAAAGAACATGTTTTGAAATTGCTACCACATTTTGAGAAGATTACCTTCGAGCATTTCCCGCGAGAAGAAAATCAGCTAGCAGACGCTCTAGCCACAATGTCATCTATGTTTAAACTTAATTGGGATAACGAGGCTCCCCAGATCACCATTGAACGAATGGATGAACCAGCACATTGTCACGAGATTAATACTAAAGAAGTAGTGGACTAGCCTTGGTTTCATGAAGTCAATAGGCATCTTGAGGCTCAAGAATATCCAGAAGGAGCTTCAATCAATGATAAGAAGTTCTTAAGGAGATTCTCTGCTAAATTCTTCCTTAGTAATGGCATCCTGTACAAACGCAATCATGACTCTGTGTTACTTCGGTGCGTAGATAAGGTTGAAGCTGAAAGGATCATGGCTGAATTACATGAAGGCACTTTTGGAACCCATTCCAGTGGGCATACGATGGCGAAGAAAATCCTACGGGCAGGCTATTACTTGTCTACCATGGAAGCAGATTGTTATCAACACTCTCGAACCTGCCATAAGTGTCAGATTTATGATGACAAGGTGTACATACCTCGGGTTCCTCTGAATGTCTTGACGGCTCCTTGGCCCTTTGCTATGTGGGGGATTGATATGATTGGGGAAATCAAGCCAACATCCTCCAATGGACACAGCTTCATCCTAGTGGCCATTGACTATTTTACAAAATGGGTTGAAGCAGCCTCCTTCGCCTCTGTTACCAAGAATGTTGTTGCCCGTTTCATTAATAAAAATCTCATTTGTCGGTACGGTATCCCAGAAAGGATCATCACTGACAATGGTACAAATCTCAACAACACTCTGATCACCGCACTATACTAGCAATTCAAGATTCAACATCACAATTCTTCTCCCTATCGGCTAAAGATGAATGGTGCTTCCGAAGCTACAAATAAAAACATTAAAAAGATCATACATAAAATGACAGTCACATACAAAGACTGGTATGATATGCTACCATTCTCTCTCCACGGATATCGTACCACGGCCCGCACATCAACCAGGGCAACACCCTATTCTTTGGTTTACAGCATGGAAGCAATCTTACCTATTGAGGTTCAGATCCCCTCTCTGAGGATTATGAAGGATGCAGAGTTGAACGAAGACGATTGGATCCATACCCGACTTGATCAACTAAACTTAATTGATTAAAAGAGACTTACTACTATTTGCCATGGTCAAATGTATAAAAAATGGATGATCAAGGCTTTCAACAAGAAAGTCAGACGCCAAGTGTATCAAGTAGGGGATCTAGTGATCAAACGCATCATATTGCCACAAAGTGATCCCAGGGGTAAATGGACTCCTACCTATGAAGGACCATTTGTAATCAAAAACATATTCTCTAGTGGGGCAATAATCTTGACCACCATGGATGGCGACGACCTGCCACACCCTGCGAACACAGACATAGTCAAAAGATACTACGCATAAGAGACTCGCTAGGTTGACATACCTAGGCAAAACAAGGGCATCCCGACAAACCAAAAAGGTTCGGGAAAAAGTTAGGGATAAAACAAAAAAAATATGTACACCCGGCAAGTTGAAAACCCGAAAGGGCGACTTGGGAAAAAAAGGGTTTCCCGATGGACTGAAAACCCGAAAGGGCGGTCCAGGTAAAAGTTAGGGAATTAAGGCGTACGACTATGTCCCGTCAGATCACTTTACAAACAATCTTTGGCTTCCACTGGCAAACTCAGAGGTTCTGATCAATTCAATCATCTTTGAACGAGATAACAAATAGACAAGATGCTTGGAGATACGAAGGCTATAGTAGAATGGGAACCCCATGGGATTATTACACATAACTATCTTTCTTTGTATCAATTTTTTCTTATTTTACAACAGCATTCTCTTACTAGATTTTTTGTTCCCTTTGTACAAAAAATATTTACTCAAAGTCAATATAAATATATCCCTTTGAAAGTGCAAAAACTATTTGTCTTTTTCTTTACACTTGTGTTTTGTTTACAAAAACGTCCAATAATTCATTGTCGAACATATGCATATGAACATAATTACTGTTTACAAATAAGCAAAAATGGAAAGAACAATTACTGATAGGTTGAAAGAATAGGAAAATGTCTCTAGGCTATTCCATAAGTAATCCCCTACAGTACGTCATTTAAATCCCCCGCGGAACAAAGTTCCCAGTTATCAATCCCCAGCAAAAGTCGTTAAATTTCTCGGGACTCCCCAACAGATTTTACAAGCAATACATAACATTGCCCTTACAACAAAATTTATTTCTCTCGGCGGAAATGCATCAATACTTCGACTTCAAGACACAAAGACTCACATATCCTCAACAACATTCAGGGATTTATTTTCCTCAATCCGACAGCAATACAACAAATCAGCTGACATACGAATACATTGCATCATACATTTCATGCAACATAACTTTGTATTTTAGCTAACATTTTACCCTTTTCAGGATAAGATTAACAGCTACCGTTAACAACATGCAATCTTGATACAGTTCAGATACGCTCCAGATACGGATGCCATCCTGATACTCATTCAGATTCAACCTTTTGATAAAGTTCAGATACGCTCCAGATACAAATTCCATCCTGATACCCATTCATATCCAACCTTTTGATACAGTTCAGATACGCTCCAGATACGGATGCCATCCTAATACTCATTCAGATCCAAATTTTAGATATAGTTCAGATATGCTCCAGATATGGATGCCATCCTGATACTCATTCAGATCCAGCTTTCAGATACAGTTCAGATACGCTCTAGATACAGATGTCATCCTGATACTCATTCAGATCCAGCTTTCAGATATAGTTCAGATACGGATTCCATCCTGATACTCATTCAAATCCAGCTTTCAGATATAGTTCAGATATGTTCTAGATACGGATGCCATCCTGATACTCATTTAGATCCAGCTTTCAGATACGCTTCAGATACAGATGCTATCCTGATACTCATTCATATTTAACCTTTTGATACAGTTCAGATACGCTCCAGATACGGATTCCATCCTGATACTCATTTAGATCCAGCTTTCAGATACAGTTCAGATACGCTTCGGATACGGATGCCATCCTGATACTCATTCCTTCAACTTACAAATTACAATTCAACAAGCATTCTTGGATGACATCTACAAGCCCATCTCAGACAAGATTCTATCACCTCTCCAAATGGCATCTTTAAGCCCATTCCTCCTATCATCGCATCGTCGAGTGCAAATTTCTGGGCACTCTAGTGTCCAATCATCTTCCACCTTCGAGTCACGAATGGCAGAACTCGCCAATCTAACTCTTCAGGTTTAAGAAGATTGAACAGGGGCAGATGTTGTACCCTAAAATTTTCCCTCTCATTTGTCAAGTATTTGCTCACAAGATATTCTACAACGTCAAGTTTTCAGCACTGATACATCAATTTAGGCTTGAAATTGGCACAAGGGCAAAATGGTCAATTGCATACTGGAAAGTCAAACTTTGACTTTTTGGTCAACATTAAGTTTCAAATATCACAATTCATCAAGACATTCAAAAATATCAAGCTTGGCCATCAAGAAGTTAAGAAAGTCAAAAGTCAACTTGAAAAGTCAAGATTTCCAAGACTTAGAAATTTTCTAAATGTTTTTATACATGATAATTTCATCACTTCATGTCATTCTTTCACCAAGATGCAAGACAGTTCAAGGGAAACTTTCAACATGAAATTTGTATATCTCCATGATATCTACAATATTGCTTTACACAACTTCTCCTAAATATGCTTGGGTATCAAGTTATAAATTCATGAAGTCATGACATTTTCATTTACCACTTAGAGAAATTTTCAATAGATTTTGTGCAGGATTTTATCCCAACTTCTTGGCATTTTTTCACATAGTTCCAAGATGATTTTGTCAAAATTGCCAACAAGAAAGTTAGAGAGGGTGTTTCAAGCTTTCTAAAACATCCAAGAGCATGAATTTATCATATTTGAGCTAGAAGATACAAGGATCTGAAGTTGGACATTCATTATTGATTTACAAGGCAGACTTGTGATGAACAAGGAACAAAAACCTTAATCATGCTGCATAATCTTAACTTTGCAGGCCTCTTGACTTGCAAATCTATCCATAATCATATGTTTACGCAATTGATTGAACCATTATCCAAGTGGTTCAAGTATTGTCCATTGCATCTTTCCATTTTTGGCACAAAGGCACCATTGCCATTCTTGCAAAGTTCACTTTAATCATAAAGTCAATTTCTTGAGCCTTTAACTTGTTGTTCTAATCACACTCAACTTCTACAAGTCAGAACAAACATGTTTAAAGTGATCAACCATTTTACATAGCTTGGTACAAGCATTGGAAACATGTCCTTCATGTTTGCTTCAAAAACAAGCAAGATAACCATAACATGTGATTCAAAAATATGAGTTGTTTGAAGTCTCAAACCTTCTCTATAAATAGGGAGGCCAATTTCAAGAGAAATGGAGTTAGAAAAAAGAGGGAGAGAAGAGAAAAAAGGGAGGAAGAAAACCAGAAGTTTTGTTACAAACTCTCAAAAATCTCATAACTGAAAGAAGGTCATAACAATCCACAAAGCAACACCTCAAGCTCAAAACATAAATTCTAGCTGCAAGGTAAGTCTCCTTAACTTTAAACTCTTCATTTCAATCATCATCATTTGGTTCATTTTTTAGGCTAAAATGCAGTGACCTTTGAAGAAAAGGTTTGTAAAAAATCATGAACAATTTCCAAGATTGAGTAAAAGGTTTTCCATGAAATAGCATCATGAACAGGCAGGTGTAAGGCAACTGTTTTTCAAAATCATACAGTGTACAATCCATTGCACAACCATGAAAATCGATTGCACGGGGTTCCAGTAGCCAAATTTCCAAATTTTTTGAGTGTGCAATCGATTGCACAACCATGCAAATCGATTGCACGGGGTTCCAATAGCCAAATTTCTAAAATTTTTTACTGTGAAATTGATTGCACAACCATGTAAATCAATTACACTGGAAGTCAGTAGCCAATGTTTTGAAAAACTGAAGCATGCAATTGATTGCACTAACATGCAAATCGATTGCACTCAAATGAAAACTGAATTTTTGCTTTGGAAAAACTTGAATAAAGAGTAGGACAATATAAAATGTTTTCTTTTGACCATTGAGCATCTATATCTTAAGTTCAAGGTAAGTATCATCGTTATACCTTGAAATTTGCTAAGGGCTTGAACCAAAGACTTCATCCAAATAGGCTTTTAGCTTGATCAATAATTTTTTCCTTCTTTATCAATCATGACTTGTCTTCATCAAAACCAAAGTGCATTCGAGAAGCTTGATTTTACGGCATGTGTCGACACATAATGATCCAAAATGTTTTCTTTTCCTTTCATTTTTTTCTTTATTTTTATGTGCTTCATATATTTTCTTCATGGCTATTCAATATGGTTGTAATAGATAATTAGGACTTTAATTTCTTGCAATCCCCATTTGTAAATTTGTACACCCCATCCCCAAATGATTGTAATAGCGTAGGATATTTACTTTCCGCAATTTATCGCCTTATATATAACATGTTAATAATTAGGATTTGTATGGCAAGATAAAACTAATAAAATAGAAAACCCTAATTCAATACAAAATCAAGCATGAAAATGACACACTTGCACACAAACACCCCTAGGGTTACTCCATTTGGTTGTCTTGAACAAAATGGCCATATTACGCATGTAAGGTATCTTAGCAAAACAAACAACACAAAGATCATAGTCCCTCGATGACGCTATTCAAAGTTTCCTTACAAAAATGATATTAGTCCCTCAAAATGCTAAGATACTTTGCAACATTGCTAATCATGGTCATACGATGACCCACGCCCGTCCAGTTTACATCCAAAGATAGGGTTGCTTACCAAATCAATGGTAAGACAACAATATCAAAGGAAAAGAAAATGAACAAGAAAGACATTTAAGTAGGTAGATTACTTTTGGTTACTTGCTTTATTTGAAACAAATATCCTTGCTATTTCCAAAACAAACACACACATTTCAAAAACATCTTACAAACTCGAAAACATTTTCAAAAAGACAAACATCTTTGTATACATTCTTACGAATGGGAATCATTACAAAGATTGCCTAAACAATGGCCTCTTTTACAAAATACTTTCAAAACCACACCAAGCACAATTGCAAAGAAAAGCAAGTGATCTAGAAAGTAACTAAGAGCCCATGGAAAACCATGGATGAAAAGGATGCTAATACCTTCTGTGATCAGTGGAAATAGAACTGACTGTTTTTTAGCTGGTTTCGCGAAATGTCGCGGTAAGCAAGAGTCGCCACCGTATTTTATGTTCTCCAACATGGAAAGGACAAAAGCACAGCAAAATTCCTTATTCGAGAATGTTTCTCGGTTCGGGAGGTAGATTTATAGAAAGGGAAGGTGTTAGCACCCTTTCTATCCGTGGTTATCCACGGGCTCTTAGGTACTTGCTCTTATGTTTTCAAAAATTGTTTGCTTCTTAAGTGTGTGTGGGTTTTGAAAAAAAGTTTTGTTTGAAAACTTCTAGGTAACTCTTGTATCAGTCCTCAAGAGTGTATGAAGTGTTTTGTTTGAAAACTTTTTGAAAGTGTGGGGTGCGAAAAGATGTTTTTGTTTGTTTGAAAAAGAGCAAGTACCCAGGAGAATCTACCTACTCTAAGGAATTAGGCTGTGTAAAAGTCCTTTAGATAGTGCTATCCCACCATTGAGAGGTAGGTAGCACCATCGTTGGAGGTATTCGGGTCAATTCGATGATCGGGACAGTGTGGTCACCGAAGCAATAGTAGGACACCTTAGAAGTAACCCTAATGTCCTAGGTCCTTTTTTATCCGAGGTAACCGTTTTGAGGCAACTGGATCTTTTGGACAGAAGGGCGACCTCTAAGACACCCTATACCTGATGACCACGTTCGAGGCAACCAAGTGAGGTGTACCCTAAGAGTGGCATGTGCAAGTGTGTCAATTTTCAGTTATTTTACTCTTGCATGTCATGGTGAGTTATTGTTGATTTTTTAAGTTTAAGAGTTAATCTTGTCATACAATCCTAGTTAGCATACATCTAATCAGTTAATATATGTACAGGAATTTAAAGTGCGGGAATTGTAAATCCTACGCTATTACAAGGCTTTCGGGGAGGGGGATTATTTACATGTCCAAAAATATTGGGGGAATAAAGCAGTAAAGCGTAAAAAGATATCAGCTAAGCTATTACAAACCAGTAAAAATAAACGCGCGCGAATCTAAAAAAAATCCTAATAATAAGAACTCTTTTTGTTGTTTTATCTTATTTTGGGAAAAAAAATCTAAATCTATTTAATTTTAGTTTTGGAAAAATGTTAAGATAATTTAAAGGTTAATTAACAAAATTAATTTAATAGAAAAAGAACTAGCCTAATGTTTTTTGTGGTTTTTTTGATTTTAATGTTAATTAAAAGGAAGTCTATGAAAACAAAAATAAAATACAAGGGGAATCCTTCGATCCAAGGAGAAAACGGGAGTTTCGACCCAGGGAGAGAAATAGAAGCTTCGATCCAGAGGGGGTCAGGGTCCTTTCGATTGGGCCAAACAGCAAGGCGTGAGTAGCCTTCGATCCAGGGAAGAGGACTGTCTTTTGATCATGGAGGTCATGGCTTTCGATCCAGGAATGAGATGCCTCCTTCGATCCAGCAGGCTAATGGGTTCGATCCAGAGAAGGGCTCTCCTTCGATCTGGGATGTTATACCTGCAAAAGCATGTTAGCGAAATAAAATGCAGGGCCTGGGTATTGAATCCCAGGCCCTTCGATCCTGCACTCGTTGGGGTCTCTTCAGGCTAAATCTGCAGCAAGTGTTAGCAAACGAAAAAAAATGACCTGGGTGCCAAACCCAGGCCCTTTGATCCTGTCTAGGATTGCAAATCGAAAGTAACAATAAGTATGAATGTATTATGAAAATATGAGGTTGGATAGTTTACCCTTTCTTACCAACAGATTGGACTTTTAATTTGGGCTCTTCCTGGATGTAGGAACCTTCGATCTGGGAACTTCCTGGATGTAGGAACTTTTGATTTGAGGGCTTCTGGGCGTGGGCACCTTCGATCTGAGGGACTGCTTTGGCTTGGAAAATTCTG
Source organism: Vicia faba (assembly GCA_948472305.1). NCBI lineage: Eukaryota > Viridiplantae > Streptophyta > Magnoliopsida > Fabales > Fabaceae > Vicia > Vicia faba. The sequence goes on along the minus strand of OX451736.1, from coordinate 1,752,156,383 downwards.
GGCAGCGTCTCTCCAATGTTTTGTTCTCCTGCAGATTTTTTTTGAAGAAGTGTGTATAATTTTCGTTCTATGATTTCCGTGTGATTTTTCGTGTAATTTTTCTTTTGTTCCTTTTGTAATGTGTCACTGGCCTCCTATTTATAGGAGTGTGGGAGTGCACGAAAATGGCAAGGGACAACCATTAAAATAGGCCTTTAACGCTCTGGACAAAAATCAAACACATTAAATCATTTCCTTTTTTGAAACATTCGTGTCCCTTGAATGAACCTGGACGCTTGGATTTCGAGTGCTTTCAGGCCATGCTCTTCGATTAGTCCTGATTTGCCTCTTTCGAATGGACTCCCTGCGTACCCTTCGAATGGGCCTGGCCCAAATATCAATCGAAGGATTCCAATCGAAATACTTTGCTAACAGGCCAATCAAAAGGTGTTGTTCATGCCAAATGAAGGACATGGTTGACATGCCTGTCGACATTGCCTTGACATAATTCCAATCAAATGCTTGTCTATAATGCCAATCGAAATACTCCTTCAGAATGCCAATCGAAATACTCCTTCAGAATGCCAATCGAAAGGTATTTGAAGTACCACTCAAAAATCTTCTTTTTCCTTAGGCAAGAGTTTGTGATCAACCAGGCAGGGGGAAGACTTTGGAAAACATGAGAGGGCAAATTTTGGGGTGCAACAGTTGCCCCTGTTCAATCTTCTTAGACCTGAGGATGTAGATTGGCTTGCGTGCCTTTCGTGATTCGAAGGTGGAAGATGATTGAACACTAGAGTGCCCAGAAATTTGCACTCACATAGTAGGATATCAGTAGTATGATGGCGGGAATGGGCTTATAGATGCCATTTGGAAAGATGGTGGATGGGAGGATGGGCTTATAGATGCCATCTGGATATTGTTGGTAGGAGGATGGGCTTATAGATGCCATCTGGAGATGTGACCGAATCTTGTCGGGAATGGCCCATTTGGAAATGTAATGGATAGTTGTGGAGATGTGCTAATAGATGCCATCGGGGTGTCGATCGCGTAAGAGATTCCTTAGCGAGAACTTGCGTACCTGAGAAAGAAAGATAATTACTGGCCTGTTACAGGGGTTGATCTTCAAACTCTTCATGCAGATGTGCCCTGGCTAGATACAGGTGTCGAATCTACAATCAGTTGCTCACAGATGTGCCCTGGCTAGATACAGGAATCGAATCCGGAACTTCAAAAGGTTGCTTACAGACGTGCCCTGGCTGGATACATGAATCGAATCTCTAAATTCTTCATGCAGACATGCCCTGGCTGGATACAGGTATCGAATCTACAATCAGTCACTCACAGATGTGCCCTGGCTGGATACAGGAATCGAATCTGGAATTCTTCGTCTACAGATATGCCCTGGCTGGATACAGGTATCGAATCTACAATCAATCACTCACAGATATGCCATGGCTAGATACAGGAATCGAATCTAGAATTAGTCATCTACAGATATGCCCTGGCTAGATACAGGAGTCGAATCTGGAATTAGTCATCTACAGATATGCCCTGGCTGGATACAGGTATCGAATCTTCAAACTCTTCAGATATGCCCTGGCTAGATACAGGAATCGAATCTGGAATTAGTCATCTACAGATATGCCCTTGCTGGATACAGGTATCGAATCTTCAAACTCTTCAGATATGTCCTGGCTAGATACAGGAATCGAATCTGGGATTAGTCATCTACAGATATGCCCTGGCTGGATACAGGTATCGAATCTTCAAACTCTTCAGATATGCCCTGGCTAGATACAGGAATCGAATCTGGAATTAGTCATCTACAGATATGCCCTGACTGGATACAGGTATCGAATCTTCAAACTCTTCAGATATGCCCTGGCTAGATATAGGAATCGAATCTGGAATTGCGACGGTTGATAGTAATTATCTTTGGATTGACCTTTTCCCTGAATAGGCAAAACATCAGTTGTATGCAATGTCATGATGTATGAAATGCATGATGTCATGATGTTCTAAAAAATAAATGAGATTGTGTGATATGATGTGTATATGCATGCGTATGGTGTATGATAATGTGATGTTTATGAATGTATTTTCGTCTAGGAAAATAAATCCTTGACGAATGCCGGGAAGATAACTCCTGGGCTGATGCTGAAGATTAGAGTTCTTCGTTTCCGCTGGGGATGTTGATTGTAAGAATAAACCGGTAGGAGAAGATGACTCCGTTGGGGAATAAACTTGTTGGAGAGATTACTCTGCGGGGAATTACTCTGTGGGGAGAGATACTTCGCTGAGGTTTTGATGAGAACTCCGCTGGGGATTCTAGTTGATCTGTTATGCTGGGGAATTGATGAACTCCGCTGGGGGATAGGAAGAACCTCGCCGAGGACGATCTTTCCGTGGTAATTGGCTGAGGATAACCCAGTTATAAGCTCTGGTGGAGAATAACCTTTGAATAAAGCCGGGGAGACGCGTTCGTATTCTGCAGGGGACAAGCTTCCAGAATCTACTGGGGAGATGGTTCAACTCTCCTGGGGAGCTTTTGAGATTGCACTGGGGAGTGGCTCCACTGGGTGTCTGGATTCCGCCGGGGAACAATCTTATATTAAGACTGCCGAGGATGCTTGTTTAAGGAATATCTGCATACTCCGCTGGGGAATGTTGAGATTTTCTGGGGATACCCAACTTCCTTAAGGCTGACAGTAGACTAACTCTGCTTGGGGAGAGTGTTGACTTGCTGGAGATACTGTGCCTTTTGGGGGCTGCTGGGAGACCAACTCTGCTTGAGGAGAATTGTTGAATCTTGTCTTACTCTGTGGGGAGTGAAGGTATCTTGGTCATGTTCTTCAGCTGAACTTACCTTGGTACCTCGGCGGACAGAGCGACTAGGTCGCCCAGACAACTCTTATTGCCCCAGTTTCTGAGAGAGAAGGTACCTGTGGAGGTGTTTGACAACTGCCGTTTGACAAATCTTCTTCTGGTAGGCAAGTGACGAGGTGAAGGGACATAGTTGTACGCTTTAATCCCTAACTTTTGCCTGGACCACCCTTTCGGGTTTTCAGTCCACCGGGATACCCATTTTTGCCCAAGCCGCCTTTTCAGGTTTTCGACTTGCCGGGTGTATAGATTTTTCATTTTCATCCCTCATTTTGCCCGAACCCTTTTGGTTCGCCGGGAAGCCCTTATTTTTGCCTAGGTGTGTCAACCTAGCGGGTCTTTGATTTTGCGTATTTTTTTCCGACTATGTCCGTGCTCTTAGGATGTAGGGAGGTGCCCCTGTCAGTAGTGTTACGTTGCCCTACTACCAGAAGATCTTCGTTTGATCATCCAATGCTCCAAGTGATCCAGATGGAGATTTTCCCCAAGTTGGTTGGCCTTTTGAGAGATTCTCCGAATCTTGACTTAACTGCCCCAGATGATAGACCATGATCACGCCTGCCCCTTGGTTGGAAGTACTTTTGTTCACTTAGATATTCGTCGTGCGAATTTCTCTGCTGTTCGAACAAATAGTCATATGCAAACAGTGTTATATCAAGAATGCAAAGCTTATGTCTGTCTTGAAGTTTTTGAAAATGCATTTTTTTAAATAAAAACAAGTGAATTTTTTGTGAACTGTGATGTCAACTCGTTATTTTACCGCAAGCCTTAAGGAGTCAGGATACCTTTCGTAACAGTATGCTTTCGAAATAACCCATGCTTCAGCTAGGACTTTTAAAGGTTGTAGCGTGGCCCGGTTCACGGTTTAAGAAACAAAGGATAAAGGCTCAAATTTTATTTGTACCCACCCGTTCTTCGTGATGTTATTCAAACCTAAACTCAGCTAATCGTGCATTAGACCTTGTTTGAGTCTTTGCCTTGATATTCCGGTGATGGTTCGGATGTTGACAGTTTATTTTGAATAGGCAGTCATTTCCTTTTGTCGAGGGTTTGTAGGGCCTCTTTCTTTTTTTGATTTTTGTTATCCCTGTTTTTTGCCTGAACTGTTTCCTTTTTTGGAATTACAGTCAGCGGGATGCCCCAACTTTGTAAGTCTCCTTCATAGGTTTTGACTTATTGGGTTTTTATTTCTGAGGGATAATGACTGCCTGTCTTTATGATTATTTGGAGCCATCACTGTCTTTTGTTTTGTAAGGACTCCTCTGGTGCCATTCGTTGTGCACTTGGATCAGCTGAGAGAACTACCCTGCCCCAGGTTATGATTAAGGGTTTTAATTTTCGAAAAGAAAAACTCCTACTTCTTTGGCTCAAAGGGGGTTGACGAGGGATTATCTTCCTTATAACTCCAGTATTTAGGAATTGAAACAATGCATGTACCTCATCAGCGGGGTCTGTTCAAAAGCATACTGTAGATTGTGGTATCGTTTTCGTCATCCTCCCTCAAGAGGCTTTAGAATTTTCAATCGAGAGTTGAACATCAAGAAAAAATAAAAGCAATTTTGAATATAGAGAACACAATTACTTCAAAACAGACACGTGTAATGCATTAATGAAATAATAGAGTTTGACATGATAATTGTTTGAATAAGCAAAGAAAATACAACTTGAACATTCGAATGAACAAAAAGTCTTCTAGTCTCAGGACTCGTCACTTCAAATGGTGAATCTCGCAGGGATAGTAGAAGAACTCGACTTGACCATCTTGGGTGAATTCCACTGCTCCTTCATCAATTAGGTTTTGGATTTTGTACCTCAACTTCCAACAGTCGTCGGTATCATGCCCCGGGCTACCAGAATGATAAGCACACCTCGCATCTGGGTTGTAGCTTGGAGAAGAAGTCTTAGGATTAGGGTGAGGTCTTATCAACGTCACCAGATTCAACTTCAACAGGTGTTGCAAAGCTTGGGACAACGACATGTTGAGCTGGGTGAATTGCCTTCTGGGCTTGCTCTGATCAACCCGTTGCTCTGGGCGAGGTTGTGGTTGGACCTGTGAAGTGGTAGCAATTTGGAGAGGTCTATTCTTCACCATACCAGACCCTTGTCCTTTTGGAAGCTGATCAACGACCTGGTCCCTGACTTGGACTGTTTGCTTCATGTTGTATCTCTCTTGGCGAAGCTGGTTGACCATGACTTTCAACTCTTCTTGCTCCCGAGCCAAGCCTTGGATAAGGGCCATCTTCCCCAACATCTGAGTCCTCATTGCATCTACCTCAGCTTGCATATGTTTCAGTCGTTCATCCTTACTGCCCTCAGAACTATTCCCGACCAAAGTCCCCATGAGGAGCGTTCTCAGCTCTTCCTGCCCCTTGGATAGATTTAGGAGGATCTCCCTGAACCGAGTCTCTTGAGCATGAAGATCCTGGTTTCCTTGTTGGGAAGCCATTGCTGAAATAAACAACGAAGAAGGTAAGTGACCCGTAACAAGGGTACCTGTTATGAAATGATATGTATGTATGCATGCAATGTTTTCAAGGATCTCGCGGGGTAAACAAGAAAATTGTTAGAACTTGAATTTTGTAGCTTGATTGAAGGAACTTCATGTTGTTGAGAGTCCTTCTTCAAGAGTCAAGGCTCACCATATCGAGTGGGTCATAGCCCCTGACTCAAGTCATTAACCTTGGCTAGAGGAAAATAAATCCCCTTTGCCCCTTGCTAGACTTTTGATTCAGCATGACCTGCATCACAAACCCTTGAGATCCTTGAAATGGATTAGTCCTTATGTAGGATGTATGCAATGGTATGATTTTATGCTATGCATGGAGTGATGTAAGTAGGCCCTGTAATGAGTCCCAATTAAGGACTATAAACAAAACCTGCAAGGAACTCGTGTTGTTAGATAACAAGTATGCAAGTAGTCAAGTTTGAAAGCACACAAGTCACACAAGACAACCCTTAGAGTTTAGGCCAACATGAAGTTTGGGGTACTACCCTCTTGAAGTTGGTGGGTTCAAAAACCTGTCCTATCAAAAGTAACCGGGTTCTAAGGAGCTCAATATCATTGGGTTGTTTTCTATGTTCATTGTTTTGATTTAACCACTGGACTGGCGATCAAAATATTCCAAGAAAACAACCCTCAATGAGTGTAGTATCGAGTATCAACCAACTTCGGACTGCACCAAAGTCAGTCATCTCACTACCCCTAAAGAGGCCAGGATGGTCAAGTAAGGTTCCTAAGGTCAGTTGATGCTTCACGACACCACGCGGCGGCCCCGTACTCTCCTTGACTTGACTCAAGGGTTACCGGTACTCACCAAAGTGCCACATCAACGTAGCAAACTGTTTCAACCGTGTCGGTATACCCCGCACAGTTCCCTCACAGTTTTGTTGCTACTTTCTAAGAAGGTATCCCCCAGATCCGGGTTAGGATCTATGAAATATCCAAAACAGGCCCACAATATTTAAAGCAAACAGAGCAAGCAATTGAAAACATGATGATGAACTATTCCTAAGGTACACCTCACTTTTAGTATCCCCAGCAGAGTCGCCAGTTCTGTGATCGGTGGAAATAGAACTGACTGTTTTTTAGCTGGTTTCGCGAAATGTCGCGGTAAGCAAGAGTCGCCACCGTCTTTTATGTTCTCCAACATGGAAAGGACAAAAGCACAACAAAATTCCTTATTCGAGAATGTTTCTCGGTTCGGGAGGTAGATTTATAGAAATGGAAGGTGTTAGCACCCTTTCTATCCGTGGTTATCCACGGGCTCTTAGGTACTTGCTCTTATGTTTTCAAAAATTGTTTGCTTCTTAAGTGTGTGTGGGTTTTGAAAAAAAGTTTCGTTTGAAAACTTCTAGGTAACTCTTGTATCAGTCCTCAAGAGTGTATGAAGTGTTTTGTTTGAAAACTTTTTGAAAGTGTGGGGTGCGAAAAGATGTTTTTGTTTGTTTGAAAAAGAGCAAGTACCCAGGAGAATCTACCTACTCTAAGGAATTAGGCTGTGTAAGAGTCCTTTAGATAGTGCTATCCCACCATTGAGAGGTAGGTAGCACCATCGTTGGAGGTATTCGGGTCAATTCGATGATCGGGACAATGTGGTCACCGAAGCAATAGTAGGACACCTTAGAAGTAACCCTAATGTCCTAGATCCTTTTTTATCCGAGGTAACCGTTTTGAGGAAACTGGATCTTTTGGACAGAAGGGCGACCTCTAAGACACCCTATACCTGATGACCACGTTCGAGGCAACCAAGTGAGGTGTACCCTAAGAGTGGCATGTGCAAGTGTGTCAATTTTCAGTTATTTTACTCTTGCATGTCATGGTGAGTTATTGTTGATTTTTTAAGTTTAAGAGTTAATCTTGTCATACAATCCTAGTTAGCATACATCTAAGCAGTTAATATATGTACAGGAATTTAAAGTGCGGGAATTGTAAATCCTACGCTATTACAAGGCTTTCGGGGAGGGGGATTATTTACATGTCCAAAAATATTGGGGGAATAAAGCGGTAAAGCGTAAAAAGATATCAGCTAAGCTATTACAAACCAGTAAAAATAAACGCGTGCGAATCTAAAAAAAATCCTAATAATAAGAACTCTTTTTGTTGTTTTATCTTATTTTGGGAAAAAAAATCTAAATCTATTTAATTTTAGTTTTGGAAAAATGTTAAGATAATTTAAAGGTTAATTAACAAAATTAATTTAATAGAAAAAGAACTAGCCTAATGTTTTTTGTGGTTTTTTTGATTTTAATGTTAATTAAAAGGAAGTCTATGAAAACAAAAATAAAATACAAGGGGAATCCTTCGATCCAAGGAGAAAACGGGAGTTTCGACCCAGGGAGAGAAATAGAAGCTTCGATCCAGAGGGGGTCAGGGTCCTTTCGATTGGGCCAAACAGCAAGGCGTGAGTAGCCTTCGATCCAGGGAAGAGGACTGTCTTTTGATCATGGAGGTCATGGCTTTCGATCTAGGAATGAGATGCCTCCTTCGATCCAGCAGGCTAATGGGTTCGATCCAGAGAAGGGCTCTCCTTCGATCTGGGATGTTATACCTGCAAAAGCATGTTAGCGAAATAAAATGCAGGGCCTGGGTATTGAATCCCAGGCCCTTCGATCCTGCACTCGTTGGGGTCTCTTCAGGCTAAATCTGCAGCAAGTGTTAGCAAACGAAAAAAAATGACCTGGGTGCCAAACCCAGGCCCTTTGATCCTGTCTAGGATTGCAAATCAAAAGTAACAACAAGTATGAATGTATTATGCAAATATGAGGTTGGATAGTTTACCCTTTCTTACCAACAGTTTGGACTTTTAATTTGGGCTCTTCCTGGATGTAGGAACCTTCGATTTGGGCACTTCCTGGATGTAGGAACTTTTGATTTGAGGGCTTCTGGGCGTGGGCACCTTCGATCTGAGGGACTGCTTTGGCTTGGAAAATTCTGGGCAGCGTCTCTCCAATGTTTTGTTCTCCTGCAGATTTTTTTTGAAGAAGTGTGTATAATTTTCGTTCTATGATTTCCGTGTGATTTTTCGTGTAATTTTTCTTTTGTTCCTTTTGTAATGTGTCACTGGCCTCCTATTTATAGGAGTGTGGGAGTGCACGAAAATGGCAAGGGACAACCATTAAAATAGGCCTTTAACGCTCTGGACAAAAATCAAACACATTAAATCATTTCCTTTTTTGAAACATTCGTGTCCCTTGAATGAACCTGGATGCTTGGATTTCGAGAGCTTTCAGGCCATGCTCTTCGATTAGTCCTGATTTGCCTCTTTCGAATGGACTCCCTGCGTACCCTTCGAATGGGCCTGGCCCAAATATCAATCGAAGGATTCCAATCGAAATGCTTTGCTAACAGGCCAATCAAAAGGTGTTGTTCATGCCAAATGAAGGACATGGTTGACATGCCTGTCGACATTTCCTTGACATAATTCCAATCGAATGCTTGTCTATAATGCCAATCGAAATACTCCTTCAGAATGCCAATCGAAATACTCCTTCAGAATGCCAATCGAAAGGTATTTGAAGTACCACTCAAAAATCTTCTTTTTCCTTAGGCAAGAGTTTGTGATCAACCAGGCAGGGGGAAGACTTTGGAAAACATGAGAGGGCAAATTTTGGGGTGCAACACCTTCCCTTTTCATAATCTTCCCCCCGAACTCAAGAAACACTCTCAAAGGTCTTTCCTGTGCTTTTTCGCCTTTCCTTTTGGATAAAAGAAAAGTCGGTGGAGACTCTTGCTAACCACAACATTTACGATAAAACACAAAAACTCAAGTCAGTTCTCCCACCGTATCACAATGACCATTTTTATAAGGCAACAAGTGTAATTACCCTAAGGGTGCATGTGTGCAAGTGTGTTTGATTGCATGCATTTTGTCTTCGATTTTTGGGTTATCTATTGGTTGATTTTATCTTGCCATACACACCTAATTACTAGCATTTGTACAAAAGCAATAAAAAGTGCAAAAAATAAATCCTACACTATTACAACCATATTGAAGTGAATAGAAATATAAAGGAAAAAATAAGATAAAAATAAGAAAAAAAGAGCTCCTTCGATTGGGGGGAGGAGTGCCCTTCGAATCTGCTTTTATTGGCCTCCTTTGATTGGAGGCTAATGATAACGAGAAATCGTATCATATAATTACTACACTTTTTATCGATTTTTATAACACATTGAGTCGTTTAACTCCCGATTGTTTTGAGTTTTTGTGTCTTTTCACAGGTACAACATTTGTCAACTCAAAACAATGAAAAAGGACCACATGAAGGAAGCTAACCAAGAAACAGAAGAGAAAGAACCAAATCTGCAAAGTCTGCAGATTTTGTAGCTGTGACGACTGTCACACCCTATGACGACCGTAATGCCTCCACAACTAGAAAGAACGCTCGTCACACATCATTGACGAGCGTAATGCGCTATTTAAGCGCATTACGACCGTCACCCCCTTGTGACGACTGTCACACGCTTAAAGGCAACGTTATGAATTAGTGGAGACGTGGGCAACGTTGAGGACAATTTTTCTCCTCCTATATTTCCTCCACTCAGTAACCATGCATCTGGGTCTTACTCCACTCAAGCTTTTTCCAATATTTTCTCAACTGCAAAATCTTCTTCTATATATATGTGGTAGTTCAATGGATGATGGTCGAAGAATTTTATCCAGAGCCAAATTTCTATTTTCCTGCATTATTCTATTTTCTTGTTTTGAACCCTTTTTTACACCTACTGTAATTTTAAATTCCATAATTAGTTTTTAGAGTGTTAATTCTTCATCTAAGAATTAACACAATTATAGATTTCGATTGAATTGTAAGGAATTTGTAAGCATCCAAGATTACCATAGCAACATTATTTCCAGGTTTTTTATGCAATTGATATATATTTATTCTTGTATTATGTCATTTATTTTTATGGATTATATTTTAAATTGCATAGTTACTAAATATATTATTTCCGGCTAAATTAATTGTACCGGTATGTGACTCCTAAGTACCGAAAGAATTCAGTGATAACTTGGCTAAAAACATTTACAAATAATTTCTGGTTTCCAATTTCCATGATTAATTTAACTACCCTTGTCACGAGAGTGAGAGGATAATTAACACGATTTCGCCACGAGAGTGGGAAATTAAATAAGGCAAGAACCTGCATGCGAGAGCTGGGGTTCGACCCAGATAGTGGTAACGAAACATTAATTTTTAAATACATGAGAGTGTTTTAACAAATTAATTAAACTCAAATTGTTTTCAAAAAGTGTTATTAAATTTAAAGTGCATCCACTAGGTTTAGTAGCATGACTTATTTCATGAACACGAGAGTGTATGTCTCAGGTTTTTAAACAATTCGTTTTTATCGAAATACTTTATATGCCAAGCGATTCACCGAATTCCCGAAGTCCGAATATCACATACCGGTATAGCTATTATTATTATTTCTAATTAAACTATTTTCCCCCTAAAACCAAATATTCATCGCTTAGTTAAACAATTGTAGCATTAGATCGTATGCGATTGATCCTCAGTCTCTGTGGGTTCGATAATCATTTAAAACTAGAACGACTAAACTGTATACTTGCAGTTAGTATCCCAATAGACTCATAAAGTCCCGATCAAGTTTTTGGCGCCGTTGTCAGGGACTGATTAGTCAATTAAGTACGATTCTTCTGTTGCGCATTTAGACTAGGCAACAGAAACCATTTTTCGATTTGTATGCCAAGGACTCGCTCACAAGGAGAACCACTTGACAAATCGATGGACGAACCTGAACGCATCCTTTCCGTAAGACGTGCAGTCAGGGATTACTGTTTAAATCACGCTATTCCTTTACCCAAACCCGAAATCAAGATTGATTCCAAAACAGATTCTAATTCTTCCTCTGAAACCGAAACTAATCCAGAAGTAGACATGGCCGAAGAACAAAGGACCCGCCCACTGAAGGAGTACGCAGCTCCATCACAACAAGAACCCCACAATAGCATTGTTGCACCAGCAATAAATCGAAACGATTTTGAGTTGAAACCGTCATTGATATCAGCTATCCAACAACACCAATTCTCTGGAGATCCTACCGAGGATCCAAATGAACATCTTACAAAATTCGTTCAATTTGCCGACACAGTTATAGCAAATGGTGTCAGCAAAGATGCAATAAGATTACGTCTTTTCCCTTTCTCGCTAAGAGATAGAGCTTGGGCTTGGTTGCAATCCTTGTCGTCAAATTCCGTCACTACGTGGGAAGGACTTAAGATTTTATTTTTAGCACGATACTTTCCTCCAAGCAAGACTGCTGCACTAAGAGCCCAAATCAACGGATTTAGGCAGAAGGATACTGAATCACTATTCGATGCATGGGAACGCTACAAAGATATGATGCGAATGTGCCCACATCACGGACTAGAAAAATGGATGATCATCCACACATTTTATAATGGACTCTTGTACAACACAAGACTCTCTATAGATGCCTCCGCAAGTGGTACACTGATGGACAAGCCTTACGACGAAGCTAACCAACTCATTGAAAATATGGCTCAAAACCACTATCAGTGGGGAGGAGAAAGAACATCTGTGGAGAAAACTCAAACCAAAGGTGGGATGTACGAGATTAGTAGCCTAGATAAAGTTAATGATAAGGTAGATGCTCTTACCCAAAAGATAGAAAGCTTGACCTTACCTCTTGCAGCCACCGTGGCTGCAGTTACCCCAAACTGCGAAGTTTGTGGAGTCCCTGGTCATGTTGGAACCGAATGTCAAATCTTAGCAGGAATATCAGCTGATCAGGTGAATTACGCTCAAGGTAATCCTTATGCTAATACCTATAATCCTGGTTAGAAGAACCATCCTAACTTCTCGTACAATAGCAATAACGCTTTATATGCACCTGGCCAAGCACCTGTTGTACCTCCAGGTTATCAAAAACCCGTTGTTAATGTTCCTAACATTCCTAAGAAATCTAACCTTGAAATCCTAATGGAAAATTTTATCGCTAGTCAAGCTCAACAAAACAAAGAATTCCTCAATCAAAATGTTCACACCGGTGAACAATTGAAGCTATTAGCAAATAAGGTGGATACCCTAGCAACTCACAATAAAATGTTAGAAACCCAAATCTCCCAAGTAGCACAACACCAAGCTAGTTCTTCCTCACCTGCTGGTACATTTCCTGGACAGCCACAACCCAATCCTAAAGGACATGCAAATGCTATCACATTACGAAGTGGGACAACACTTGATGGACCGGTAGATCCTAGACTCCAAAATCCGACCATGTATCAGAAAGCTGAAAAGGAAGCAGAGAAATTGAAAGAACAATCTGAGAATATAGAGGAAGACGCGAATGAGAACATATAGGTTTCAGAAAAACCTTACGTACCCCCACCGCCATATAAACCACCAACTTCATACCCTCAAAGACTTGCAAAATCCAAAAATGAGGGGCAATTCAAGAAATTTGTAGAACTTCTGAAACAATTAAACGTTACTATTCCATTTACAGAAGCTATAACCCAAATGCCGTCATACGCTAAATTCCTAAAAGAGATATTGTCTAATAAGAAGAAAATCTTTGAAAACGAAACCGTTATGCTAACCGCCGAATGTAGCGCCATAATTCAAAATAACATGCCTCCAAAGCTAAAAGATCCTGGTAGTTTCTCCATACCATGTGTAATTGGAAAATCTGTCATAGACAAAGCTCTATGCGATTTAGGAGCAAGTGTTAGTCTAATGCCCTTATCTATTTGCGAGAAACTCAAATTAGGTGACATGAGACCTACCAAGATGTCCCTACAACTAGCCGACAGATCAGTCAAATTCCCTGTTGGTATGCTAGAAAACATTCCTGTCCGAATAGGACAATTTTACATACCGACTTACTTTATAATAATGGACATCAAGGAAGATTCAAACATTCCCATCATACTAGGAAGGCTATTTTTAGCCACTGCAGGAGCCATTATTGACGTTAAGAAAGGAAAGCTTACCTTCGAGGTAGGAGAAGAAAAAGTAGAATTCATTCTTTCCCAATTCTTCAAAGCCCCTGCTATAGATGACTCATGCTGTCTCCTAGATATTATTGATGAATGTGTCAAAGAACTAGAAAGCCAAGAAAACACCTATTCTGGGATGCTGAAAATTCTGACACCAACTATCCTCAAGGATGATGACCGGAAGCAAGAATATCTAGATGCCAACCTAAGCGAATGTTTCGCCTTAACACCCGATCCTACCCCAACTGATAAGAAAACTGGTATAGAACTTAAAACATTACCTGAAGATCTTAGGTATGAATTTTTAGATAAAGAACTCGAACGGCCAGTTATAGTCAATGCCAATTTAGGGAAGATCGAAACCGAAAAACTTCTTAGTGTGTTAAGAAAGTATCCAACCGCGTTAGGCTATAATATATCAGATCTAAAAGGAATAAGCCCTTCTCTCTGTATGCACCGTATTATGCTGGAGGAGGACTGCAAGACTTCTAGAGAACATCAAAGACGAATAAATCCTATCCTAAGTGAAGTCGTTAAGAAAGAAGTACAGAAACTACTAGAGGCAGGCATCATATACCCAATATCAGATAGTAACTGGGTCAGTCTAGTTCACGTAGTACCTAAGAAATGAGGTGTTACAGTTATAACAAACACAAAAGGCGAATCAGTGGTACAACGTACTCAAACAGGATGGAGAATGTGTATTGATTACAGAAAACTAAACAAAGCTACACGCAAGGACCATGTCCCATTACCATTCATTAATCAAATGCTCGAGCGCTTAGCCAAACATTCCCATTTCTGCTATCTTGACGGATACTCGGGATTCTTCCAAATTCCCATTCATCCTGATGATCAAGAGAAAACCATGTTCACATGCCCCTATGGTACCTTTGCATACCGAAGAATGACATTTGGACTATGTAATGCACCTGCAACTTTCCAACGATGCATGATGGCGATTTTCGCAGACTTTTTAGATGGAATTATGGAAGTATTCATGGACGATTTTTCTGTCTGTGGAGAAAGCTTTGACGGATGTTGTTGTACCCCAAAATTTGCCCTCCCATATTCATCAAGAATTGTCAAAATCAAGGTCACAAAATGCCCCAAGGGTTGTGCAGCTCAACTGTCCTCTATACAGTCAAAACTAGGGTTTGGGTTCTGGTCAAGCAAATGAACTTTTCAAAGGCCCAATCAAGTCTCACATGCTTACAAAGATGGTCAAGCATCCTCATGTCAAGTTTCAAGGCATTCAGCTCAAAATTGCACAGTCAAAATCCTAGATTGCACTACAGTCAACTGTAGGGGCAAAATGGTCATTTGACAGTCAAAAGTTCAAATTTTTGGTCAACATATCATTTTGAAGCCACAAACATCATTTGATCAATGCTTGATCATGATTTTCAAGATTTGGCTCAGAAATCATCAAAGATGCAAAAGTTGCTATATTTGGACAGCTGGAAAAGTCAACTGAAATTGACCAGGGCATAACTTTCACATGGATTATCAGAAAAATTCCATCCAAAGCTCATTTTGAAGAGAAAGACATTTCCTACAACTCATCTTCATATTCCAAGTCCAAGAAATGCTCTCACAAAAAGTTATCAATTTCAACATTATAGGTCATTTTCAAAAGTCAACAAAAAGTGACTTTAAGTCAAAGGCCATAACTTGAGATTGGTAAATCAAAATGACATGGGACCAAAGGCATTGGTTAGAGGACTCAAAGACCTTTCCAAAATGTCCAAGAACATGTGAAAAGCTCAAAAATTGACCAAGTTATGCCTTGTGGAAGTTGGGAAATTTTTAGGAATTTTTGAAAGTCAACATTGATGCAAAAGGCCTAAAAATGCAAATGGGCCCAATTATCTTCCAAATTTCTTCATGCCAAGCCTATGCACGACCACTAGGCCCAAAGGGAAGTATTCTCATATTTTTTAATTATTTATTTGAATTAATATTAATTTATATTCATTTAAGTGATTTTAAATCATGAAAAATATAAACCTAACATGAAAAAATCTTTTCATGCATGCTTTGGACTCTATAACTCGTGCACATGTTAATAAGGAAAGGTTTAATGAGAATTGATCAGATTTGGTACAAAATACATGAGGAAAAGATGCAAAAAGATCCTTAACAAAATCAAATATCCAAACATTGAATACCATGGATTTTGTACAGCTTTCTTAACCTAATTGCCTCCTTACAAGTATCAGAACATAACCCTAATGCTACAGGACTCCAAGCTGCGCAGAACCAAGCCTTTGCATATTGAAAAATTGTCAAAAAACTCAAAAACTGAAATCCGTTCTAGGAGGCGATTCAAGGCCCCAAACCAATTCCAATTGCTTCATTGTGATCTCCTGGACGTGTTCCAATCCCTAACCTCAACTCAAAGGTAAAGAATTGGTAGAACGGACCCCAACTGAACCAAGAAAATTCCAAACTCGTGCATCATGATTTACATGTTTTTATAGCATTTTGTCCATTGATTCATGTTTGTCATAAGGTTTTGCAGCTGACTGATGCATTTAATTGAGTTTTTCTGTGCCATACGAGATTTCGCCATTGACAAAAGCTAGGGTTATAGATTTCTGAAATTGGGGATTCTTTCATTCTGTAAAATTGGAACACGATAAGGCCAGGATCATAATCAGGAGGTTTGGACGAAACGATTCCAATGGTCGCGCCAAATTTCTGAATCAAAGCGTGCTAATCGCTATTTTTAAAATAAGCATATATTGAGGGGGTTCAAAACCCCCGTTAAATATTTGTTGTTTTTCAGGGAAACGAAGGCAACGAAGAAGAAGCTGAGTTGGCAAGGCGTGAATGGTCCTTTTAAATTTCGCGCCCAAAATCTCCACTAACACCATATTTCCTTTATTATATTTATTTGATATCATCTATTAAATTGAAAGGGCTGGGTTCAGTGGTTAAGTGGTTAGTTGGCAACGTCAAAGACCTGGGTTCAAGTCCCAGGTCTGTATATTTCCTATATTATTTTTCAAATCAAATTCACATGCAGGCACGCTTCTAAGGACTACCATAGTCCATCCAAAAATCACCATCCACGCGTCTATCAACAGCAATCCAAAGGCCAAGGTCCAGGGCGCACCATAAGCACCAGTCAACGCGTTGCACATAATCCAAACGGTCAACCAAGTTCCAGCTTATTGGGCCAGGCCTCTCCAGTTTACACCTCCATAAGGGGACAGCAGACCCCCCCTGGTTCTATCTTTTTTCTATTTTTTTTATCTTTTATTATTTTTAATTGTTCACTTGTTTATTTATTTTCTGATTTAAATTAAATATCTTTTTTACAAAAAATACAGAAAAACATCATAAAAAATAAAATGTCCAAATAAAAATAGAATTTTTAATTTTAATTATTTTCATAATAAATACTTATAATTATTTAATTTAATTAGGTTTTCAATGTTAATTTCTTTTTTTTTATAAAAATCCAAAACATGTAGAATTAGGTCAATTAATAGTTCTAATGTCTTTTTTTAATTTTTATTTCTCATAATATTATTTATTTACTTATTTATTTTTATAATTAAAATTGTACATAAATAAATTAGGTTAATTTAGATCTTATTTTAATTCTTTCTTAATAATTAAAAAAATATTAGAATTAGGGTTTGCTTCTTAATTTAATTTTAATTAATTTCTTTTTTTCATTAAATCTAAAAATACAAAATACCAAAAAAAGCATTTAATCATTTAATTTTTAATTCTCATTAATCATTAATTATTTGCAAAAGGGTCCAACGCCCTAATTTTGTTAATTTCATTATTTCTCGCATTTATTTTATTATCGCTCATTATAATTTTGTAAATATCCCAAAGCCATGTAATTTAATTTTCTCGCACTTTTATTTATTCGCTTTATTTATTTTCCGCTAAATCGGGTCCGGTTTAATTTTGGCGATGTGGACCCGCGCCTTTGTAATAGTCGTAGATTTATTTCCTCGCAAAATATTTAACTGTTAACCAAGCATGAAAGAATGAATGTCTAATTAAAATCAAACGCTAGATCACCAATGACATGACAAGACAAATAACTGAAACATGACACACAATTCGCACACACCACCCCTAGGGTACGCCTCACTGTTGCCTTTCGAAAGGTGGTCGTCGAGTAGAAAACGTCTTAGTAAGTCCTCATGATCCGGGAACCTGGCATGAGGGTAGCTTCTAAGGTGTCTTCCCATTGCTCTGGTGATCACCACGTCCCGAATATCGAATTGACCCGAACACCTCCAACGGTGGTGCTACCTATCTCTCAATGGTGGGATGGCACTACTTTTAAGGACATTTACACAGACGAATTCCTTAGGGTAGGTAGGTTCTCAAGGATACTTGCTCTCTTCAAAACAAACTGAAATCTTTTCACACCAACACTTTTCAAAAGCTTTCAAAGCAAATTTTTCAAACACTCTGACGTACGAGTCGAACTGAAATTTTTCAAAGAAACTTTTTTAAAACCCACATTGAAAAGCAAACAAACCTTTTTGAAAACACATTGAGCAAGTATCTAAGAGCCCATGGATAACCATGGATAGAAAGGGTGCTAACACCTTCCCTTTCTATAACCTACCTCCCGAACCGAGAGCAATCTCTTTAAGGAATTTTTCTGTGCTTTTGTCCTTTCCATTTGGAGAAAATAAAAGACGGTGGCGACTCTTGCTTCCGCGACATTTCGCGAACCAGCGTTAAACAGTCAGTTCCAGATCCACCGATCACAGAACTGGCGACTCTGCTGGGGACAATCTTAAAGTGAGGTGTACCTTAGGGTTAGTTCATAACTGTGTTTTCGATTGTTTTCTTTGCTTGCTTTAAATTGTGGGTTGCTTGGGAGTTCTATAGATCCTAACCCGGATCTGGGGATACCTTCTTAGAAAGTAGCAACAAGGCTGTGAGGGAACTGTGCGGGGTATACCGACATGGTTGAAACAGTCTGCTACGTTGATGTGGCACTTTGGTGTGTACCGGTAACCCTTGAGTTCAGTCAAGGAGAGTACGGGGCCTCCGCGTGGTGTCGTGAAGCATCAACAGACCTTAGGAACCTTAATTGAACTATCTTGGCCTCTTTAGGGTAGTGAGATAACTGACTTTGGTGCAGTCCGAGGTTGGTTGATACTCGATACTACACTCAATTGAGGGTTGCTTTCCTGGAATATTTCGGTCGCCAGTCCAGTGGCTAAATCGAAACGATGAACAATGAAAGCAATCCCGTGATATTGGGAACCTTAGAACCCGGTTACTTTGATTAGGACAGGTTGAACCCACCAACTTCAAGAGGGTAATACCTAGACCTCATGCTGGCCTGAACCCTAAGGGCTCTTTTGTGTGACTTGTGTGCCTTCGTACTTGACTACTTGCATGCTTGTTATCTGACCCTTGATGTCTTGCAGGTTTTGTTCATAGTCCTTAATTAGGACTTATAATAGGGTGTACTAACCACTTGCAGGTTCTGTTTATAGTCCTTAATTGAGACTCATGACAGGTTTACTAAGTTTCTTGCAGGTCTTGTTTATAGTCCGTAACTAGGACTCATGACGGGATTGACCAAATTTCTTGCAGGTTTTGTTTATAGTCCTTAACTAGGACTCATGACAGGGTTTATCAAATTTCTTGCAGGTGTTGTTTATAGTCCTTAATTGGGACTCATAACAGGATACTGAATTCCTTGCAGGGTCTGTTTATAGTCCTTAATCGGGACTCATAACAGAGTTACTCACATTACCCCATGCATAGCATAACATCATACCATTGCATGCACCCTGCATACATCCTAACCCATTTCAAGGGTCTCAAGGGTTTGTGATGCAGGTCATGATGAACAACTATCCCAGCAAGGGGCAAAGAGGATTTATTTTCCTCTAGCCAAGGTTGTCAGGGGCTATGACCCACTGGATATGGTGAGCCTTTGACCCCTGATGAAGGACTCTCAACAATATGCAGTGCCTTCAGTCAAGCTACCGGTTCCAAATTCTAACAAAGTTTCTCTGTTTATCCCGCGAGGTCCTTGAAAACATTACATGCATATCATACATCTCATTGCATTGCAGGTATCCCTTGACAGGTTGCTTACCCTTCTCCGCTGTTTATTTCAGCCGCTCGTCATGAATCCTGAACCATCAGCCGAGCAGATTATCAAGGACCTCCAGGCTCAGAACGCCCAGTTCCAAGAGCTGATTATGAATCTGACCCAGGGGCAACAAGACCTGAAGGCTCTCCTTTTGAAGAAGGACAAGAAAAAGAAGAGGACTGTTCTATTCAGCCCTAGACGCAGATCTGGGAATACACCGCAAGTTGAAACTGAGAGGACAACCCCATCTGTGGGAAAAAACAGTCATCATGAGAGAGAGGTTCCCAGTCCAGTGGTCTCCGACAACGAGACAGATTTTGATGAGGAGCAGTACCCTCCTGCTGATGACAGATATAAACAATTGGAGGACAGAATGAAAGCTATGGAGGTTCAACAGGTACCTGGGTTGGATCTCGGAGATCTGGGTTTGTCAACTGGCGTGGTTATCCCCCATAAGTTCAAAGCACCATCCTTCTCTAAGTATGACGGGGCGTCTTGTCCCAAGCTGCATCTAAGGTCCTATGTTCGGAAGATCCAACCATACACGGTAGACAAAAACTTGTGGATCCACTTCTTCCAGGAAAGTCTTTCAGGGACTCACCTCGAATGGTTCTATCAGCTGGAGGGGACCAAAGTTCGTAACTGGGAGGAGTTGGCAACTGCTTTCTATAAGCAGTACCAGTACAATGCCGACCTTGCCCCTACGCGTACCCAACTCCAGGGTATGTCGTTAGGATCAAGTGAAGGTTTCAAAGAATATGCGCAGAAATGGAGGGATCTTGCTGGAAGGGTACAACCACCTCTGACTGATCGGGAACTTGTGGACATGTTCTTGGGGACCTTGTCTGGTCCATTTTATAACCACCTGATCGGAAATTCGTCTGCTGGATTCACAGATCTTATCTTGACTGGGGAGAGAATTGAAGCTGGCATCCGGTCTGGGAAAATTCAAGAGGCTATACCTTCTGATAAGAAGCCTCATCATGGAAAGAAGGAATCCAATGCTGTGCACGGTAAAAAGAGCCGTCATGAGGCAGGGGCAATCCAAATCTCTAATCCCGGACCTGCTCAACAAGGACAGGGGCAACAGCGCAAAGAGAAACGGCAGTACACCAAACTCAACATGTCGTTGGATCAAGCACTGCAACAACTGTTGAAGACAGGGCTGATCACCTTAAGGGCTCCTCTTCGGAATCCGAACACTTCTGCACCCAACTATCATCCCAACGATAGGTGCGCATACCATTCAGATAGCCCGGGGCATACTACAGACAACTGCTGGCCTCTCAAGAATAAGATCCAAGATATGATCGACGCTGGGGAGATTCAGTTTGAAGTGCCAGAGACTCCGAACATAATCAATGCTCCGTTGCCCAATCATTGAAGCCTTTTGTTTATTTGAATTTTTGAGTTGTACCTTTCTTTGCTTATACAAACAATTAATGTCATAGCAAACTCTTTTATTCTATTAATGCATCGCATATGTCTGTTTTGGAAATTAATACAATTGTTTTCATTATGTTCAAATTTCTTTTCATATTTTTTCTGATGTCAACTCTCGGTTAATAACTCTGAGCCTCTTGAGGGAGGATGACGAAAACGATACCGCGATCATTACAGTATGCTTTTGAACAAACCTTGCTGATGAGGTACAGGCATTGTTTCAACCCCTAAACACTGGAGTTATAAGGATGATAATCCCTCGTCAACCCATCAGAGCCAAAGAAGTAGGAGTTTTTATTTTCGAAAATCAAAACCCTTAATCATAACCTGGGGCAGGGTAGTCTTCTCAGTTGATCCAAGTGCGTGACGAATAGCACCGAAGAGATCTTTACAAAACGAACAAAGACAGTGACGGTTCAGAACAATCAAAAGGACAGGCAGTCATCATCAAAATTCATAAACGAAAAGCCCAAAAAGTCTAAACCTACAAAGGGGACTTATGAAACTGGGGCATCCCGCTGACTGTAATTCCAAAAAAGGAAACAGTTCAGGCAAAAAAGAAAGGGATAACAAAATCAAAAAAGAAAGAGGTCCTGCAAACCCTCGACAAAAATGATGACTGCCTATTCAAAAGAAATCATCAGCATCTGAACCATTATTGGAAAATCAGAGCAAAGACTCAAACAAGGTCTAACGTATGATCAACTGAGTTTAGGTTTGGAGAACATCACGAAGAGCGGGTGGGTACAAATAAAATTTGAGCCTTTATCCTTTGTTTCTTAAAACCGTGAACCAAGCCACGTTATAACCCTTAAAAGTCCTAGCTGAAGCATGGGTTAGTTCGAAAGCATACTGTTACGAAAGGTATCCTGACTCCTGAAGGCCTACGGTAAATACGGAGTTGACATCACGTTTTACAAACAATCATTTGTTTTACGAAAAAAAACGCATTTACAAAATCTTCAAGACAGACATAAGCTTTGCATTTCTAACATAACTTTGTTTGCATGTGACTTTTTGTTTGAGCAGCATAGAAATTCGCATGATGAAAGTCTAATGAACAAGAGTATCTCCAATCCAGGGGCACGGCATGATCATGGTCTATCATCTGGGGCAGCCCAGTCAAGGTTCGGAGAATCTCTCAAAGACCAAATAGCCTGGGGCAAATCTCCGCCTGAGTCACTTGGGGCACTCCAGCAACGAATCTTGCCTGATCAAACATCTTCTGGTAGCATGGAAAAATACTTCCAACAGGGGCAGCTTCCTACATTCCCTGAACGTGGACATAGTCGAAAAATACTACGCACAATCAAAGACCCGCTAGGTTGACATACCTAGGCAAAAATAAGGGCTTCCCGGCGAACCAAAAGGGTTCGGGCAAAAATAAGGGATGAAATGAAAATCTGTACACCCGGCAAGTCGAAAACCTGAAAAGGCGGCTTGGGCAAAAATGGGTATCCCGATGGACTGAAAACCCGAAAGGGCGGTCCAGGCAAAAGTTAGGGATTAAAGCGTACGACTATGTCCTGCCATCTGCCTACCAGAAGAAGGTTTATCTCTCAACAACTATCAGCGCCTCGCAGGTCTTCCTCTCCCACCTCAGAAACAGGGGCAATAAAGAGTTGTCTAAAAGCAATCTAATTGTTCTATCCTCCAAGGCATCAGGGTAGGTTCCGTTGAAGAACATCCCAACATATCTAAGCTTCCCCAGGAGAGTCCAACCCAAGTTCCCCAGGAAGGTTGGAATTCATATCCCCAAGCAATAAGCGTACCCCCAGTAGATTCTGGAAGCTTATCCCCTAGCAAGGCACGAACGCGTCGTCCGGCTTGAGTTAAAGAGTTATTTCCTTAACAGGATATAACTGGGTTATCCTCAGCCAAAAGCCACGGAAAGATTGCCGTTGACAGAATCTTCTTATCCCCAGCGAAGTCCATTCATGCTTCCAATACAGCAAGGTATCCTCAACGAGTCATCCTCAACAATTCAGCAAAAGCATCCCCCACAGAGTATTTCTTCCCAGCATGGTCACTAGAATATCTTTTTCTCCCCGCAGAATCCTCCATTCGCCAAGTTTATTCCCCAACGGAGTTATCTTCTCCTACCGGTATGCTTGCAACTATCATCCCCAGCGGAAGCAAAAGCTATTCTTCCACATCAGCCCAGGATGCGACTTCCCGGCACCCGTCAAGGATTTATTTTCCTACGACGAAAACATACATTCATAAAACGTCACATACATCATTATAGCATGCATATGCATCATGTCACACGAATCTCATTGATCTTGAAAACATACAGTTCATGCATCATGATTTTGCATACAATTATGTTCTACCTTTTCAGGAAAAAGATCAATACAAAAATGACTACTATCAACTAACGCAATTCCTTCTCGATATAGTTTCAGATGTAAGCCCAGCGATGGTGACGTTCTGATACTGCTTCCAGAATTCCTTCTCGATATAGTTTCAGATGTAAGCCCAGCGATGGTGACGTTCTGATACTGCTTCCAGAATTCCTTCTCGATATAGTTTCAGATGTAAGCCCAGCGATGGTGACGTTCTGATACTGCTTCCAGAATTCCTTCTCGATATAGTTTCAGATGTAAGCCCAGCGATGGTGACGTTCTGATACTGCTTCCAGAATTCCTTCTCGATATAGTTTCAGATGTAAGCCCAGCGATGGTGACGTTCTGATACTGCTTCCAGAATTCCTTCTCGATATAGTTTCAGATGTAAGCCCAGCGATGGTGACGTTCTGATACTGCTTCCAGAATTCCTTCTCGATATAGTTTCAGATGTAAACCCAGCGATGGTGACGTTCTGATACTGCTTCCAGATATCCTTTAGATATAGTTTCAGATGTAAACCCAGCGATGGTGACGTTCTGATACTGCTTCCAGATTCCCTTCCAGATATAGTTTCAGATGTAAACCAGATATGGCGACGTTCTGATACTGCTTCCAGAAGTCTTCAGATGTTCCCCTCTCCGGCATGAGCGTGAGGTGATATTCTCTTATGGTCCCCTCTCCAGCGGCGTGTGAGGTGGTAATTCCTTCTTCAGATGTTTCCCTCTCCGGCATGAGCGTGAGGTGATATTCTCTTATGGTCCCCTCTCCAACGACGTGTGAGGTGGTAATTCCTTCTTCAAATGTTTCCCTCTCCGGCATGAGCGTGAGGTGATATTCTCTTATGGTCCCCTCTCCAACGGCGTGTGAGGTGGTAATTCCTTCTTCAGGTGTTTCCCTCTCCGGCATGAGCGTGAGGTGATATTCTCTTATGGTCCCCTCTCCAACGGCGTGTGAGGTGGTAATTCCTTCTTCAGGTGTTTCCCTCTCCGGCATGAGCGTGAGGTGATATTCTCTTATGGTCCCCTCTCCAACGGCGTGTGAGGTGGTAATTCCTTCTTCAGATGTTTCCCTCTCCGGCATGAGCGTGAGGTGATATTCTCTTATGGTCCCCTCTCCAACGGCGTGTGAGGTGGTAATTCCTTCTTCAGATGTTCCCCTCTCCGGCATGAGCGTGGGGTGATATTTCCTTTCAGATTATAATTTCCTATAGTTCCCTCTCCAACGGCGAGTGAGGTGACTCCCTTTGAGATTATAATGTCCTTTGGTTCTCTTCCTGACACTACAAAGATGGTAATTCTCACCAAGATTTTTCTCAACGAGCGTTGTTGAAGTTAAAATCACCCAAGGTTCTCTTACCATTCATGATTAAGGCAGTAACCATTCCTGGTTCATTCATCAGCGTTTGAAGCTCCGGACTCAGCTCCTGTAATCAGTCAGGACACATCTATATCAGGCATCTAAAATCAGCTCCTGCGACGTGTCAGGTACTCATTTTCTCTTTTGCAGGTATGCAGGTTCTAGCGAAGGAATCTCTTACGCAATCAACGTCCAGATGGCATCTATAAGCCCATCATCCTATCCAGCAACATCCAAATGGCATCTATAAGCCCATTCCCTCATCATCGTTGCTACTATGTGAGCGCAAATTTCTGGGCACTCTAGTGTTCAATCATCTTCTACCCTCGGATTACGAAAGGCACGGCAGCCAATCTGCATCCTCAGGTCTAAGAAGATTGAACAGGGGCAACTGTTGTACCCCAAAATTTGCCCTCCCATATTCATCAAGAATTGTCAAAATCAAGGTCACAAAATGCCCCAAGGGTTGTGCAGCTCAACTGTCCTCTATACAGTCAAAACTAGGGTTTGGGTTCTGGTCAAGCAAATGAACTTTTCAAAGGCCCAATCAAGTCTCACATGCTTACAAAGATGGTCAAGCATCCTCATGTCAAGTTTCAAGGCATTCAGCTCAAAATTGCACAGTCAAAATCCTAGATTGCACTACAGTCAACTGTAGGGGCAAAATGGTCATTTGACAGTCAAAAGTTCAAATTTTTGGTCAACATATCATTTTGAAGCCACAAACATCATTTGATCAATGCTTGATCATGATTTTCAAGATTTGGCTCAGAAATCATCAAAGATGCAAAAGTTGCTATATTTGGACAGCTGGAAAAGTCAACTGAAATTGACCAGGGCATAACTTTCACATGGATTATCAGAAAAATTCCATCCAAAGCTCATTTTGAAGAGAAAGACATTTCCTACAACTCATCTTCATATTCCAAGTCCAAGAAATGCTCTCACAAAAAGTTATCAATTTCAACATTATAGGTCACTTTCAAAAGTCAACAAAAAGTGACTTTAAGTCAAAGGCCATAACTTGAGATTGGTAAATCAAAATGACATGGGACCAAAGGCATTGGTTAGAGGACTCAAAGACCTTTCCAAAATGTCCAAGAACATGTGAAAAGCTCAAAAATTGACCAAGTTATGCCTTGTGGAAGTTGGGAAATTTTTAGGAATTTTTGAAAGTCAACATTGATGCAAAAGGCCTAAAAATGCAAATGGGCCCAATTATCTTCCAAATTTCTTCATGCCAAGCCTATGCACGACCACTAGGCCCAAAGGGAAGTATTCTCATATTTTTTAATTATTTATTTGAATTAATATTAATTTATATTCATTTAAGTGATTTTAAATCATGAAAAATATAAACCTAACATGAAAAAATCTTTTCATGCATGCTTTGGACTCTATAACTCGTGCACATGTTAATAAGGAAAGGTTTAATGAGAATTGATCAGATTTGGTACAAAATACATGAGGAAAAGATGCAAAAAGATCCTTAACAAAATCAAATATCCAAACATTGAATACCATGGATTTTGTACAGCTTTCTTAACCTAATTGCCTCCTTACAAGTATCAGAACATAACCCTAATGCTACAGGACTCCAAGCTGCGCAGAACCAAGCCTTTGCATATTGAAAAATTGTCAAAAAACTCAAAAACTGAAATCCGTTCTAGGAGGCGATTCAAGGCCCCAAACCAATTCCAATTGCTTCATTGTGATCTCCTGGACGTGTTCCAATCCCTAACCTCAACTCAAAGGTAAAGAATTGGTAGAACGGACCCCAACTGAACCAAGAAAATTCCAAACTCGTGCATCATGATTTACATGTTTTTATAGCATTTTGTCCATTGATTCATGTTTGTCATAAGGTTTTGCAGCTGACTGATGCATTTAATTGAGTTTTTCTGTGCCATACGAGATTTCGCCATTGACAAAAGCTAGGGTTATAGATTTCTGAAATTGGGGATTCTTTCATTCTGTAAAATTGGAACACGATAAGGCCAGGATCATAATCAGGAGGTTTGGACGAAACGATTCCAATGGTCGCGCCAAATTTCTGAATCAAAGCGTGCTAATCGCTATTTTTAAAATAAGCATATATTGAGGGGGTTCAAAACCCCCGTTAAATATTTGTTGTTTTTCAGGGAAACGAAGGCAACGAAGAAGAAGCTGAGTTGGCAAGGCGTGAATGGTCCTTTTAAATTTCGCGCCCAAAATCTCCACTAACACCATATTTCCTTTATTATATTTATTTGATATCATCTATTAAATTGAAAGGGCTGGGTTCAGTGGTTAAGTGGTTAGTTGGCAACGTCAAAGACCTGGGTTCAAGTCCCAGGTCTGTATATTTCCTATATTATTTTTCAAATCAAATTCACATGCAGGCACGCTTCTAAGGACTACCATAGTCCATCCAAAAATCACCATCCACGCGTCTATCAACAGCAATCCAAAGGCCAAGGTCCAGGGCGCACCATAAGCACCAGTCAACGCGTTGCACATAATCCAAACGGTCAACCAAGTTCCAGCTTATTGGGCCAGGCCTCTCCAGTTTACACCTCCATAAGGGGACAGCAGACCCCCCCTGGTTCTATCTTTTTTCTATTTTTTTTATCTTTTATTATTTTTAATTGTTCACTTGTTTATTTATTTTCTGATTTAAATTAAATATCTTTTTTACAAAAAATACAGAAAAACATCATAAAAAATAAAATGTCCAAATAAAAATAGAATTTTTAATTTTAATTATTTTCATAATAAATACTTATAATTATTTAATTTAATTAGGTTTTCAATGTTAATTTCTTTTTTTTTATAAAAATCCAAAACATGTAGAATTAGGTCAATTAATAGTTCTAATGTCTTTTTTTAATTTTTATTTCTCATAATATTATTTATTTACTTATTTATTTTTATAATTAAAATTGTACATAAATAAATTAGGTTAATTTAGATCTTATTTTAATTCTTTCTTAATAATTAAAAAAATATTAGAATTAGGGTTTGCTTCTTAATTTAATTTTAATTAATTTCTTTTTTTCATTAAATCTAAAAATACAAAATACCAAAAAAAGCATTTAATCATTTAATTTTTAATTCTCATTAATCATTAATTATTTGCAAAAGGGTCCAACGCCCTAATTTTGTTAATTTCATTATTTCTCGCATTTATTTTATTATCGCTCATTATAATTTTGTAAATATCCCAAAGCCATGTAATTTAATTTTCTCGCACTTTTATTTATTCGCTTTATTTATTTTCCGCTAAATCGGGTCCGGTTTAATTTTGGCGATGTGGACCCGCGCCTTTGTAATAGTCGTAGATTTATTTCCTCGCAAAATATTTAACTGTTAACCAAGCATGAAAGAATGAATGTCTAATTAAAATCAAACGCTAGATCACCAATGACATGACAAGACAAATAACTGAAACATGACACACAATTCGCACACACCACCCCTAGGGTACGCCTCACTGTTGCCTTTCGAAAGGTGGTCGTCGAGTAGAAAACGTCTTAGTAAGTCCTCATGATCCGGGAACCTGGCATGAGGGTAGCTTCTAAGGTGTCTTCCCATTGCTCTGGTGATCACCACGTCCCGAATATCGAATTGACCCGAACACCTCCAACGGTGGTGCTACCTATCTCTCAATGGTGGGATGGCACTACTTTTAAGGACATTTACACAGACGAATTCCTTAGGGTAGGTAGGTTCTCAAGGATACTTGCTCTCTTCAAAACAAACTGAAATCTTTTCACACCAACACTTTTCAAAAGCTTTCAAAGCAAATTTTTCAAACACTCTGACGTACGAGTCGAACTGAAATTTTTCAAAGAAACTTTTTTAAAACCCACATTGAAAAGCAAACAAACCTTTTTGAAAACACATTGAGCAAGTATCTAAGAGCCCATGGATAACCATGGATAGAAAGGGTGCTAACACCTTCCCTTTCTATAACCTACCTCCCGAACCGAGAGCAATCTCTTTAAGGAATTTTTCTGTGCTTTTGTCCTTTCCATTTGGAGAAAATAAAAGACGGTGGCGACTCTTGCTTCCGCGACATTTCGCGAACCAGCGTTAAACAGTCAGTTCCAGATCCACCGATCACAGATGTTTATCAAATCTTGAATTAGTACTGAAACACTGTGTCAATGTCAACCTAGTGCTCAATTGGGAAAAATGTCACTTCATGGTAAGACAAGGAATTATGTTGGGTCACATTGTATCAAACAGAGGGATTGAAGTCGATAAAGCAAAAATCGAGATTATCAAAAACCTTCAACCATCCAAAACAGTTAGAGAAATAAGAAGTTTTCTAGGACACGCTGGTTTTTACCGACGTTTTATAAAAGATTTCTCTAAAATCACTAAGCCGCTAACTGAATTATTAATGAAAGAAGTCGAGTTTATTTTCGAAGATAAATGCTTAAACGCATTTGAGATGCTTAAAGAAGCCTTAATTTCAAAACCTATTATGCAACCTCCTGATTGGAACCTACCATTTGAAATAATGTGCGATCCGAGCGATTATGCTGTAGGCGCAGTCCTAGGACAACACAAAGATAAAAAGCTTCACGCCATCTACTACGCAAGAAGAACACTCGATCCCGCACAAATGAATTACGCCACTACGGAGAAGGAACTCTTAGCTGTTGTATTCACATTGGATAAATTTCGTTCCTACTTAGTGGGTGCCAAAATCATTATTTACACGGATCATGCTGCGATCCGATACTTGCTAAGTAAGAAATACGCCAAACCGCGACTACTTAGATGGATCTTACTCCTACAAGAGTTTGACTTGGAAATAAAAGACAAAAGAGGGACTGAAAACATGGTAGTGGACCATTTATCAAGATTGGATGGAATCCAAACCGAGAGTGTTCCCATAAACGAAGATTTCCCATATGAATGCCTTATTGCTAAACCAGAGATAGCTCATACCGACAATTTAGATCAACACAATGAACATTTAACAATTGCGGTAGTAAAAGCCATTTGTACTAACACCACATTACCATGGTATGCTGATTTCGTTAACTATTTAGTCGCCGGTGTTTTACCACCCGACTTAACGTACCAACAGCAGAAGAAATTCTTTCATGATCTTAAACACTACTTTTGGGATGAACCACTACTATTTAAAAGAGGCGCCGATGGTATCTACCGTCGCTGTGTTCCTAATGATGAAATAGACGACGTCATTACCCATTGCCATTCCGCCCCTTATGGTGGACACGCCAGTACATCGAAAACTTGTGCAAAGATACTTCAAGCTGGCTTCTTTTGGCCTACTTTATGGAAATACGTCCACGTAGCAATTATGAACTGCGATAGATGTCAACGCACAGGAAATATATCTAGACGTGACGAAATGCTGCAAAAAGGGATTCTCGAAGTAGAAATTTTCGATGTGTGGGGAATTGATTTCATGGGACCGTTCCCCGCATCTTTCGGAAATAAGTATATATTGGTAGCTGTTGACTACGTATCAAAATGGATTTAAGCCATCGCTGCACCCACAAACGATACACGAGTAGTACTTAAACTATTCAAGCATGTTATCTTCCCACGATTCGGTGTACCAAGACTAGTAATCAGTGATGGCGGTTCCCATTTTATCTCTAGAATTTTCGGAAAACTACTTTCAAAATATGGCGTTAAACATCGCATAGCCACACCATACCATCCTCAAACGAGTGGACAAGTGGAAGTGTCAAATAGGGAAATTAAACAAATCCTTGAGAAAACCGTAACCACATCTAGAAAAGATTGGTCCTCCAAGCTAAATGATGCTCTTTGGGCATATAGGACAGCTTTTAAAACCCCTATCGGAACAACGCCGTTTAAATTAGTTAATGGAAAATCTTGTCACTTTCCAGTAGAATTAGAACATAAAGCTTACTGGGCCATTAAAACCTTTAACTTAAATTACAATATTGCCGGCGAGAAATGAATATTAGATATCCATGAATTAGAAGAACTGCGTTTAGACGCTTATGAAAATGCTAGAATCTATAAGGAGAGAAAGAAAAAATGGCACGATAAGCGTATCTCGCGGAAAGAATTTAAGGAAGGAGACATCGTACTCCTGTTCAACTCTAGACTGAAACTTTTCCCGGGTAAATTATGTTCCCGATGGTCAGGACCATTCGAAATTAATAAAGTTTTCCCAAGTGGTGCGATAGAAATTAAAGGAAATTCTATCGAACCATTCATAGTCAATGGCCAGCGCTTAAAGCACTATTTTAACGTCGGAAATCTAAACTATTCGGCTTATCTGCAGTTAAGTGAGCCACTTATCTCGATACCTAACTGAATAGGTACTATCTGTCGAGCCATCGACATAAAACAAAGGCGCTTAATGGGAGGCAACCCATGTTTTCTTTTAATTATTTTTATTGTTTTACTATGTTTTTATTTTTTTCTTTTCTTTTTCTTAATCTTTAAAACTTTCATGTTGCATCTCTTACTCCTTTTTATTTTCTTTTTCTTCTATTTTTATTTAAACTTTCTTTTTCTTTTTGATTTAACTTCGGCATTTTTAACCTGAAAATTCTAACTTAGTTTTTCATGCATTTATTAGACATTTTCAGGGGTAGTTCTTTAGCTTTAATATTTAGCTCCATGGCACGAGTAAACTACATGAACATCACCTTGAGGGGTAGGCACCAGAAAAGACGCTTTGAGGATCTGGCTGAGCGTGAGATGTGTCCTACAATTTATGCTGATGACCATGCTATGACTACTTTAGGCATTCGTGAGAGTGTCATGTATCTGCTACACCAGATAGGCTGGGACACTGCTCCTATTCAGAGACGTTATTGTACCTACAGGAAGTTGACCCTTGAGTTCCTGAGCACACTGAGCTACCTACCAAATCATGGGTTAGGTTTCAACCGCGGGCTGATCACTTTCAGACTGTTTGACATGGACTACCGCTATAACCATAGGGAGTTTTCCAACCTGTTAGGATTCCCTTATGGCCCTGATGTTATTACTATGACCCAGGAAGACCTATTGCTTGATACTGACCTTGATTTCTTTTGGGTAGCATTGCTGGCAATAACCATCCCGAGCCATCTGACCTTTATTCTGAGTCCATCCACAACCCCGCTATCAGGTATTTTCATAAGATCATTGCCCACACCCTTTTTGGTAAAGAGCAAAATGTTACATCAGTGTCACGTGATGAGCTCTTCATCATGTACTGTGCTTCTCAGAGCCGTCCAGTAAACGGTTCTGCCTATATGCTAACTAACATGGAACGTATTATACAAACACCGAATGCCCCAATCCTCTTAGGTGGTTTAGTCACTATGATCTCTAATGCCATTGGACTCCGAAGGCCTATGTTAGGATCAGCACCGCACTATGGAATCAAGCCAATGAACATTGAATTTTGCTCCAACACTAGTTTTATAGGAAATCTTGGGCCAGATGAATTCGAGCTGCTAATTAATCATGAGACTGTCCACCAGTTTGTGCTCCCGAACCCTATAACTAGTGTCCACAATAGAGCAAACTGGCTTTTTGACCTCCACCATCCTCCTACACCGCCTTCGTCTCCTTCCACTGTTGACATCTATGAAGTACCTAATACCTCTCGCGATGCTGAAGATCCTGAAACACCACCGGGATACCACCAGTTTCCCGACCCATGGGAGCAGCATGTAGCTTCTACTGAGACCACCTTCCAGGCTCCAGAGATACCACCACCGCCTCCACCTATTGTTACCCTCAACTCTTTGAATGAAGAAATTACTGAAATGCGGGGTGAGCTTACATCTCTACGAGTGGATTTCATCGCTTTCATGGATTTGGTGACAGACCAACTAGATTTCATGCACCAACATATGTTCCCTACTCCTCGTGGCTAGAGATTGCCATTGTTATACTGATTTGTTCTTCTCTTGCATTTGTACATACAGTGAGATCACTGTTTAGTTTAAGTGTGGGGGAGGAATCTAGTTTGTTTTAGTATTTTATCATTTTTATTATTATTTAAGTTATTATTTAAGATATTATTTCCAAACAATTTTTACTCATTAATGAAATTTCAATTATTTATCAAGTTTCAAGTTATATTGCCTTACTGCCATTATTTCATTTCATACATGTTATTTCAATTTTCAGTATATTTTTCATTTTTTATTTTACTGTTCATATTTTCTACAAAAATTTGGTCATGTGACGTGTGTTGAAAAAAATTATTACTGCTTACTATGCTAGAATTTTGAAATATAATATTAGAAAATAAAAAATGTCACGTTCTTTTCATTAATATAATGAAATTGAACGCGTGACGCTCGTAACACCCTCATGACGAGCGTAACACGCGTTTCACCATGTTACGCCTGTCACACCCTCGTGACGACCGTCACGCGCGCCCTATATCAGAACCTGCTATTATAGAGTCGTTCCATCTTTGTTTTCAAAACCTCCATTGCTGCAAAATAACGGTAACATTACCCACTCCATTTTTCTCAACTTCCAACACTCTAACACTAAAAACACCATCAACCCACTACTCAATCCACATCCCAAACCTTTTTAATCCGTTCTACACGCACTATGGCCAACAATCAACAAGTTCCCGCTCTCACTTTCAGATCCGGCGAACAAGGCGAAACCCAACGTGTCAAATTTCAGAAGTTCCAACGCCGCGGTCTCCACCCTACACGGTATGTTGATCTTGACTGTTTGAGGAATTTGGGACTACTTGACAGGGTCCGACAATTGTTGCAGAGTGTGGATTTATGGAACCTGTGCCGCGAACCACAACCCATTTATGAAACTCTAACCCTTGAGTTTCTGAGTTCCTTTGTATACATCACTCCCCCAGGTGCCACGAACCAACTGTCAGGCCTGGCCAAGTTTCGTATGTTTGGCATCGAGCATCAACTGCCCCAAACCGACATCGCTCGGCTGTTAGGCTTCTGTTTTGACGAAGGTGTCTATCTCCGGGTACCGGATAATTTCGGTGAGGAAGCCTTTAACTTATGGCACAGTATGACGAATATCCGTGCCGGATCCTACGACCACCTCAACGCCACACACATTCATAATCCGGCTATCCGCTATTTCCACCGCATCCTCAGCAACACCATCTTCTCTCGTGACAGCAA
The DNA here is from genome assembly GCA_948472305.1 of Vicia faba. NCBI lineage: Eukaryota > Viridiplantae > Streptophyta > Magnoliopsida > Fabales > Fabaceae > Vicia > Vicia faba. Next base: position 1,752,122,656 of record OX451736.1, on the reverse strand, counting down.
CCACAAGCTCAACTCCAAGGAGCTCTTCTTCATGCATTGCGCATTCACCGGGCAAAAGATCAACGCCGCCCCGTTTTTACTGGCTCACATTCACTCTATTTGTGCTAGAGGCGGAAAACCCTTCTATTTCGGAGGGCTTGTCACTTCACTTGCCATAGCTCTGAACTATGGTGTTGCTCTCGCGGATATGCCTTCTATGGCACCGACTTTGCTGACTTTGGATCACTGCAAGGCCGCACATCTCATTTATGAGCGGGAGGATGGCATATTCCACCCTGTGATCAGAAACACTGTTTATCATAACATTACTATACCTTGCAGGGACCGAATCGATCCACGAAATCGAGCTAACTGGTTGTTCGATCCTGCAGCTCCTGCGGGGTGTTCTCCTACTCATGAAGACCAGCCTAATGCCCCCGCAGACGAAATGCAAGAAGAGCTGGACAGTATTCCCCCCGTCCACGACATTCCAGGACCTTCATCTGCACCACCTCCTATTAATCTTGAAGACATTCTCCGCGCCATTCATATGCAAAATCAAATGAGCACAGCGCTTGAAAGAAGACAACAGGAACAATATGAGTATCTATGCGCTCAAAAAACTCAGATCTTGACTGGACAATGGAGCATGCTTGAGAGGTTGGACGAGGCCCTGTCGGAACTCAACGCCTTAAGGCTGGACGTCATCACCCTTGGTTACCAGGATACTGACACAGAAGCCACTCCTACCAGGCGCTCTCGCACCAGGAGTAGAGGACGTGGTCACCAGTAGTTTTCTTTATATTCTATGTAGTTTACTTTTTCTGTTTCATTTCCTTTCTGTTTGTTTTTGTAATTGTACTTCCCCGCCTATATACCGCAACATTGAGGACAATGTCGAATTTAGTGTGGGAGAGGTACCTTTCCATCTTCTATAAACTAGTAAATTTTTATGATATGTCTCGATTCAAATTCTTCGCTTTATTTAGCCATACCAAAAATTTTTTATCTTCGCATTAGCCCGACATACCTATTTTAACGAAATCCCAGTTGAGGAAGCCGAAAACGACATAACAAGATCGATACGGTTATGACACCGTAGACTTCCTACTTACGCGATCCGTTTCAATAATCATTATACCGATATCTTGAGTTTTAGTTCCAAAGTAACCCCTAGTAGTTTATACTAGCAGTCAGCACCGTCTTGACACAAACCACGTGGAGAATCGATGAATATAAGTGTTTGATGCCTGATCATAGAAATATCCTTCTTATCTCGCTGCTAAAAGAAAAGAAATTTTGTGCACCAAAATATACGGTCACATATAAGAGTTGAGCAAATAATGAAGGAATCCACAGTTTGTTGGTTCAGAGGTATCTGGTTCTGAACTCGGTAGGGCGTGCTACGACCCGATCCCCCACAACCTCCAATTTCGATAACATATGTAGGGTTGCCACATTCGTGTACCAGACCCCGTGCTAAAAGGATCAAAGTCACTAACCGGTTACTCCACTACGTGCGTGCTAAGACAAAGGGCTTAATGTGATTGCGCCAGAACGAAACCGGGTGAAATAGATACGAGGAACTCTAGGCAGAATTATAACGGAACCGTTGGATAGTTTGTTTGAAATGGAAGCCTACGACTAAGCTTACTGCTTGTGGCATTAGCGTATCATTAGTGTTTCACTCAAATATCGGTCGAACTGACGAGGATTTCCCGAAATTGCTTTAAAAATCCAAGGTATGTCATGCATATGCGCTTGACAAAACTTGTCCGATCTTTCGAATGACTATTTGCTTGAGGACAACAAAGGTTTAAGTATGGGGGAATTTGATAACGAGAAATCATATCATATAATTACTACACTTTTTATCGATTTTTATAACACATTGAGACGTTTAACTCTCGATTGTTCCGAGTTTTTGTGTCTTTTCACAGGTACAACATTTGTCAACTCAAAACAATGAAAAAGGACCACATGAAGGAAGCTAACCAAGAAACAGAAGAGAAAGAACCAAATTTTCAAAGTCTGCAGATTTTGTAGCTGTGACGACCGTCACACCCTATGACGACCGTAACGTATCCACAACTAGAAAGAACGCTCGTCACACATCATTGACGAGCGTAATGCGCTATTTAAGCGCATTATGACCGTCACCCCCTTGTGACGACCGTCACATGCTTAAAGGCAACGTTATGAATTAGTGGAGACGTGGGAAACATTGAGGATAGTTTTTCTCCTCCTATATTTCCTCCACTCAGTAACCATGTATCCGAGTCTTACTCCACTCAAGCTTTTTCCAATATTTTCTCAACTGTAAAATCTTCTTCTATATATATGTGGTAGTTCAATGGATGATGGTCGAAGAATTTTATCCAGAGCTAAATTTCTATTTTCCTGCATTATTTTATTTTCTTGCTTTTGAACCCTTTTTTACACCTACTGTAATTTTAAATTCCAGAATTAGTTTTTAGAGTGTTAATTCTTCATCTAAGAAGTAACACAATTATAGATTTCGATTGAATTGCAAGGAATTTGTAAGCATCCAAGATTACCATAGCAACATTATTTCCAGGTTTTTTATGCAATTGATATTTATTTATTCTTGTATTATGTCATTTATTTTTATGGCTTATATTTTAAATTGCATATTTACTAAATATATTATGCCCGGCTAAATTAATTGTACCGGTATGTGACTCCTAAGTACCGAAAGAATTCAGTGATAACTTGGCTAAAAACATTTACAAATAATTTCTGGTTTCCAATTTCTATGATTAATTTAACTACCCTTGTCACGAGAGTGAGAGGATAATTAACACGATTTCGCCACGAGAGTGGGAAATTAAATAAGGCAAGAACCTGCATGCGAGAGTTGGGGTTCGACCCAAATAGTGGTAATGAAACATTAATTTTTAAATACATGAGAGTGTTTTAACAAATTAATTAAACTCAAATTGTTTTCAAATAGTTTTATTAAATTTAAAGTGCATCCACTAGGTTTAGTAACATGACTTATTTCATGAACACGAGAGTGTATGTCTCAGGTTTTTAAACAATTTGTTTTTACCGAAATACTTTATATGCTAAGCGATTCACCGAATTCCCGAAGTCCGACTATCACATACCGGTATAGCTATTATTATTATTTTTAATTAAACTATTTTCCCCCTAAAACCAAATATTCATCGCTTAGTTAAACAATTGTAGCATTAGATCGTATGCGATTGATCCTCATTCTCTGTGAGTTCGATAATCATTTAAAACTAGAACGACTAAACTGTATACTTGCAGTTAGTATCCCAATAGACTCATAAAGTCCCGATCAGCTAACATGCAGCAAGTCATGGCCTTCGATTGGCCATGGCAGTAGCAAGGCGTGTCTTCTAGTTTTACCTAGTTGCCTGGTTACCTTCTTCGATTAGGCCTGGAATAAATGAGTCATGGACTTCGATTTTGGCTTTCTGGGGGTTTGGGAGTTAGCACGAGCATGTGTTCTCGCTGGGCCTGGAAATTAGTATTGAAGCCCAAGGCTTCGTTTCATGTCTTTCTTCCCCCTGTCTCTTTCGTTTGAGTTATAAAATGGAAACATGGCCTGAATCCATGTTAACCATTGTCTTGTGGCCAAACTAGATATTAAAGTATATTTAATGAACTCAAGCAACAAGGAACAAAAAGATTAGCCAGAAAAATAGATTCAAAGGGTGTAAACAAAAGGGAAGCAAAATATTATATACATGCTCTGATTGAAACGAAGCATGCAAGGGTAAGAGTAACTTACCTTTCTTTAACCTTTAATGGGTGTGGGACCTTGAGTGGATGCACTAGGTGCTGGATTCGAAAGAGGGGGCCTGAAACAAAGCCTGGGATGCTGGATTCGAAGGTGGAAAGGAAGCAAGTGTGATGCTTCTTTCCACTGGGTTCGAAAGAGACTGGGGTGTGCTTGTTCTTCAGAATCAAAGGAGGTGACAATGATTCTGGGTTTGTTCTTCACAAGTGTTTAAGGACTTGAGAGTTTTTGTTGTGTTTGAGAAAGTTTGGAGATTCGTTACCCTGGTCCAATGATCCTCTTCTTTGATGTGCAAATGAACTCTCTATTTATAGAGGAAAAATTTGAAATGCTTGGGAGTAAAAATAATAAAATAAAGGCTGAGCTGGAAAGTAAGCACCCACTTGTGCCAAGATGGGTGATTCAGATGGATTACTTCCTTAGAAGGAAAACAAGCGCAAGGCTCAAGAAAGACTTTTTCTAAAAAGTAGTATTATATTATTAAGGGCAAGTGGTCTTGGACATAAAATGAGTAAAAGCCTATTTCAACTTGCATAGACAATTAAATAGAGTGAGTCATAGGTTTGAGGTCTGAAAAAGGGGAAACATGTAGCCTAGCCTATGGGTCTAATGCTCAACTTGATATTTTGATCGAACACCATGTCTTTCATTTTGGCCCTACATATCCAACCTTCGACCAAACTCAAAAGAAAACTAAATTGAATGTTCCCAACAATGGTCTGTCTTTCGATTTGGCCATACTCTATTGTATGTACCATTTTGAACCCTTTTGTTTTTTATTATGTAAGCCCAACCTTCGACCAAACTCAAGGAAGGAAAAACTAAATATTCCCCACAATGGCATGCCTTTCTATTGGGCCATATTCAATTTCATGTACTACTTTGAATAGGCAAGAAAATCTCAATGGCACAGTCAAAACGAAAGGAACTCTGGATTACCTTCTTACTTCACCAACAGAAGCCAAATGCCCTAAACGAAGATTTTCTTGAAATGGATCAAGCAGGTAGCTTCGAAGGAGGTTCCAAATCCAAACTAAATATGTCCCTAAACTTGTATTCGAAGGAGGCTTTAAGTTCAAAATGAAGGACATACCCAAGTTACATTCGAAGGAGGCTTTAAGTTCAAAATGAAGGACATACCCAAGTTGCATTCGAAGGAGGCTTTAAGTTCAGAATGAAGGATGTAATCCAAGTGGCATGAATCCCTTGCTCAATTGAAGTTTACATGCATGCAGTTGTGTCTAAACGAAGGGTTTGCCTTGCAGGGGACACATGTGGCCAGCAGGTCATGGTTTTCGATTACAAGCATGCAGGCAAGATACTTTTCCAATCGAAAGGCTTGCCTTCTAGGGGGAACTTGTGGCAACAAAATTGGTACTCAAAGCAAAGCATCCAGAAAATATGTTAGGTGAATCGAAAGGCTTTCCGTGTATGGGTCACTTGTGGCAGTGAAATTTGGAATTCAAAGCAAACATGCAGGCAGTAAGAGGCACAAACGAAGCCTGAAACAAGAAGTCATATGCCCAGATGAAAGAGGCACGCTAGCAGCAACTTTTGAGCAATCGAAGGAGGTGACAAGCTAAATCGAAGGGTGCTGAATCGAAGAATACTTGTTTTTCTCCAAAATTTTCAAAATGTTATTTTTATCTGTTTTCTCCCTTTTTGACAATTTCCTTTTAATTTTGGTACTGGAAAATCCCAATGCACTTGTGCAAGGTTGAATCTTGAGAATCTTTATGAGAAAAGCCTTGAGAGTTGAGAAGGAAAATTTTGGGGTACAACAGCTGCCCTTGTTCAATCTTCTTACACATGAAGAGTTAGATTGGCGAATCTGCCATTCGTGACTTGAAGATGGAAGATGATTGAACACTAGAGTTCCCAGAAATTTGCACTTGATGATGTGGTGGTTGATCATGTATGGAATGGGCTTAAAGATTCCATTTGTAGAAATGATGGATAGTTGTTGGGCATGGGCTTATAGATACCATCCAAAGTGATTGTTGACAGGAATTAGACTAAGTCTAAATTCTGACTTCAATTGGAGGAGAAATCAGAATAAATCTTTAGAGCGATTTATTTGAACCAGAGTAAATGTCTACCAGAAAGAATCAGGATAAACCATTGAGATATTTAAACTGAACCAACAGAGGTCTTGGATATTCTTCAATTTATGATGGGCCTGTGTAGGGCTGCTTCATGATGAGTCCGTGTAAAACTGCATCTGGAATTGTCTAAGAAGGAACCTGGGTAGGATTACTTCATGATAAGTCTGTGTAAAACTGCATCTGGAAATGAGAAGGAACCTGGGTAGAGTTGCTTGACGATGAGTCCGTGTTAAACTTCACCTGGAATTTTCTGAGAAGGAACTTGGGTAGGGTTGCTCCATGATGAGCCCGTGTAAAACTGCACCTGGAAATGCGAAGGAACCTGGGTAGAGTTGCTTCATGATAAGTCCGTGTAAAACTTCATCTTGGAAAGAGAAGGAACCTGGGTAGGGTTACCTCATGACGAGTCAGTGTAAAACTTCATCCTGTAAAGAGAAGGAACCTGTGTAGGGTTACTGCATGATGAGTCAGTGTAAAACTTCATCTGGAAATGTATGAGAAGGAACCTGGGTAGGGTTACTTTATGACGAGTCCGTGTAAAAATTCATCTTGGAAATGAGAAGGAACTTGTGTAGGGTTGCTTTATTATGAGTCCGTGTAAAACTTCTTCTTAAGAAGAGAAGGAACCTCTGTAGGGTTGATTCAGCTGGTCGCGTAGATAATTGCCCTGACTTGTTACAAGTATTAATCTCTGACCTGAGAAAGAAAGATAGTTTTCCTGGCTTGCTACATGTATTAATCTTTAATCTCTTCATGTAGATAGTTTTCCTGGCTTGTTACAGGTATTAATCTACAATCACTCGTCTACAGATAGTTTTCCTGGCTTGTTACAGGTATTAATCTACAATCACTCGTCTACAGATAGTTTTCCTGGCTTGTTACAGGTGTTAATATGGAACTTGAAAATTGTTGGTCGTTGAGATAGTTGTCCTGTCTAGTTTCAGTTATTGATCTCTGACCTGTTGAAAATTGTTGACGATAGCCATATATTGATTGACCTTTTTATGAAAAGGTAAAACGTTAGCTGTATGCAATGTCATGATGTATGAAATGCATGGTGTCATGATGTTCTCAAAATAAATGAGGTTGTGTCGTATGCACTTATCATGTATGTAAATAGGATGTATGAAATATGAAATGTTATTGAAGTGTATCTTTGTCTGGGAAAATAAATCCTTGGCAAATGCTGGGGAGTCATTAAATCCCGGACTGTTGTTAAAGAGTAGGTGTGTCTTCAAACTTTGCTTAGAATGTTTCCACCGGGGATTCCTATTTTGTTGTTTTGAGGAGAACTCTGTTGGGGAATATTGAAAACTCTATGGAGAGTGTTGATTCCTGTTTGGGGGAAAAAGTTCAGGAGTCTCGGTTGTCCGTTGCTCTAATGGGGAGTCGAAGTTGAACTGATGTCTGGTCGGGTCCAGGCTTCACAGAAACTTACTGAAGTCATCTGTTATCTGGTCAGTTTCCAGGCTTTACAGTAACTTGTTGGGGATTATAGAGTAGTCCACTGAGGAAGAGGAGTTGTGGTCCTCTGATCTGTAGTAGTCGGAGAGGCAAACTCAAGTTGGGGAATCCTGCTGTTTGTTGGGGAAATAAACCCTGTTGCCAGTCTGTTGGAGAGGTGGTGACTTCACTGGGGAAAATCCTCGAGGATTGAGGTCGACTCAGATGGAGAAAAGGTTTTCAGAGATTAAACTCTAGCTGGAAGTCATCCTATGAGAAGGATTTTAGGGAGATTTGTCACTGCCCCTAGTAGCAAGTGTTTGTGGCACTGCCATGAACTAATTAACTGTATGTAATTCTTCGTTGGGATTTACGTTTAATGCCCCAAGTGATAGAGATGGAGACCTGCCCCTTGGTTATTCAACACTTCTTGATATATTTCTTGGAATCTTGACTGGATTGCCCCAGGTGTGCTGGATAGTGACATATCATGCCCCCTTGTTGATAGGAGATTTGTCAATGGAAGTGACATCCTACTTGAAGTGATTTTGTTCACTGAGAGAGCTTTCGTTCATCGGATATTCGTTGTGTGAATTTCTCTGCTGTCAAACAAATAGCCATATGCAAACAGTTATATTCAAATAATGCAAAGTTTATGCTTGTCTTGAAGTTTTAAAAATGCGTTTTAGCAAGTAAAGAAATTTTGTAAGTAAATTCAACTCAGGATTTAGAGTAAAGCCTTACAGGAGTCAGGATAACTTTTGTAACAGTATGCTTTCGAACTAACACATGCTTCAATTAGGACTTTTGATGGGTTATAACGTGGTTTGGTTTACGGTTTAAGAAACAAAGGCTAAGGCTCAAAGTGTATTTGTACCCGCCCGTTCTTCGTGGTGTTCTTCAGTCTTAAGCTCAGTTAATTGTGCATTTGAACTCTAATTGAGTCTGAATGACGTTTTGGTGATGGTTCAGACAAGTTAAGTTTGTCGGAAGGCATTCATCTTTTGCAACATTTTTCATGTTGTTAAGGATTTATGGTGACCTCTTTCTTTTGATTTGTTATCCCTAATTTTTTCCTGACTGTTCTTATTTTGAGATTACGGTCAGCGGGATGCCCCAGTTTTCTTAAGTCTCCTTTGTAGGTTTTGACTTAGTGGGATTTTCTTTTTGAGAGATAATGACTGCCTGTTTGGTAGGGAACTATCACTGTCTTTTGATTCCAGAGGAATGTTTTTTGATGTCATTCGTTGTATTACAAGATGAAAGTTTACGACTGAACGTGGACTTAAATTAACTGAGAGACTACCCTGCCCCCGGTTTTGATTAAAGGTTTCATTTTGTGTAAAAAAAAGAAAACTTCTACTTCTTTGGCTCGAAGGGGGTTGACTTGGGATTATCTTCCTTATAACTCCAGTTTTTAGGATTTAAAAGAAATGCATGTACATCGTCAGCAAGGTCTGTCCAAAAGCATAGTGTATGAGATAAAGGCATTGTTTTCGTCATCCTCCCTCTAAAGGCTTGTAACTTTTAGCAAGAGTTGAATGTCATAAAGAGAGTAAAAAGCATAGTTTAAATGTAATGAAAGCGAATGAATCAATTTAAGACAAACATATGCAATGCATTAATGAAACAAAGTTTGACATTAATATATAATTGTTTGAATAACAAAATAAATTACAATTGAAAATTCAAAACGGACAAGACACTTTCAATGATTCGGCATAGGAGCAGTGATCACGTTTGGAGTCTCCGGAGGGTCAAACTCGATTTCATTGGCGTCAATCAAATTCTGAATCTTGTACTTTAATGCCCAACAATCATTAGTATCATGCCCGGGACTGCCAGAATGATAATCACGCGTTGCATTAGGATTGTAGTTAGGAGAAGAAGTTTTGGGGTTTGGATGAGGTCCTATCAATGTAATCAGATTCATCTTCAACAAGTGTTGTAATGCTTGAACAACGGCATGTTGATGTTGGTAAACTGTCTTTTGGGCTCGTCTGGCCTTCGTTGATTTCCCATTTGCTGTTGTCGGTGTGACACAGAACCAGAGATCAGGACTGCCCCACATGTTGATCATGACGGTTCTTTTGACCATACACATCATTGGACTCTTTCTTCCCATTGTATGGCTTTTTTTGAGCATCAGAGGGTGTAGCTCCTTGGATCTTTCCGCTTTTGATGCCAGCTTTGACCCTTTTGCCGGTCAGTATTATCTCGGTGAACCCGGCTGAGGAGCTTCCTGTCAAGGTTCCCATGAAGATGTCAATCATCTCCCTGTTAGTTAAAAAGGGATGCACCCTACCAGCCAGATCTCTCCACTTTTGGGCGTATCCTTTGAAGCTCTCATTGGAACCCATGATCATGTTCTGCAATTGCACACGAGTTGGTGCAAGATCCGCGTTGTATTGGTACTGCTTGTAGAATGCAGCGGCTAGATCCTCCCAGGTGTGGATGCGAGAACTCTCCAATTGATAGAACCATTCAAGGTTAGTCCCTACTAGGCTCTCTTAGAAGAAATGGATCCAAAGCTTTGGATCAGTTGTGTACGGTTGAATCTTGCGAACATAGGACTTTAAGTGCATCTTAGGGCAAGAGACTCCATCATACGGGGAAAAGGTAGGGATTTTGAATTTTGGTGGGATGAGCACTCCGAAAACTAAACCCATGTCTCCTAAGTCCAAGCTAGGCACAACTTGGATCTCCACAACTTTTAGTCTGTCTTGAAGATGTTTGTATTTTTCATCTGCCGGTGGGTACCGCTCCTCAGAAGAGTCATCGTCATCAGTAGCTATGTAAGCTCTAATGCTTCCAACTTCCTCTTCTTGACTATCTTTAGAAGAAGCATCTTCTTTTTGAACTAGCTGGACATGCCCCTTGGACCTTCTCCTCGCGTTGAGGATGACAAACTTTTTCTTCTTCTTGCTCTCTTTGGTGAAGAGTGTTTTCTAATCTTCCTTCCCCTTGGCCAAGTTCATAAGCACTTGTTGGAACTGAGCATTTTGAGCTTGGAGATCTTTCACCATTTGTTCCATATCCATCTTACTGAAATAAACAGTGAGAAGATAAGGAAACCTGTATGGGAAAGACCTGTCATGATATGATGCATGGTATGTGGATGCATGTATTCAAGGATCTCGCGGGGTAAATACAAGAGAATGTTAGAAGTTGAACTTTGATCTACAACTTTTATTGGAGAAATTTTCTATCGATGGATGTCCTTCCACGAGAATTAAGCTCGCCATGTCAAGTGGGTCATAGCCCTTGACTCAAGTTTGTTGTACTTGATCTTTGACGATGTTTGGTTAGAGGAAAATAAATCCTCTTGTCCCTTGATAGACGTCTGGTTCAATGTGACCCTGCATCAAAGACCCTCGAGATCCTTGAAATGGTTAATTAAAATTCTATGGTATGATGTTATGATGTTATGTACAAGTATGCAAAGTAAGCAAGTTTATACACAAATAACCATACACATAAAGCAGACAAGTCCTTAGGTTTAGGCTTGCATGGGGTTTGTAGGTAAGTACCCCCTTGAAGTTTAGTTGGCTCAACCTGTCCTAGTTAATAGTAACCGGGTTCTAAGGTATCTCAATATCACTGATTTGTCTTCTCGGGCATTGTTTCAATGCAAGCCTCTTTCACGGCGACTGAAATATCCCAAAAATCAAATCTCAATGAGTGTAGTATCGAGTATCTACCAACTTCGGACTGCACCAAAGCCAGTCATCTCACTACGTCCTAAAGGCCAAGTTGGTCAAGCAAAGGTTCTAAAAGTCAGTTAGTGCTTCATGACATCACTCAGCAGCCCCGTATTCTCCTTGACTACTCAAGGGCTACCGGTACCCACAAATATGTCACACTAACGTAGCTATTGCTTAGACCATGTCGGTATATCCCGCACAGTTTCCACAATGTATTGCTACTTACGTATAAGGTATCCCAAATCTGGGTAGAGAATTTAAGCCCAAACAAAGAACCAAGATGTAAAGCATACAAGTTAAACAATGAAAGCAAGTAAAGGTGATATAGCCCTAAGGTAAACCCACTTTTAAGTTTTTCCCCAGCAGAGTCGCCAATTCTATGATACGGTGGGAGAACTGACTTGGGTGTTTTGCATTTTATCGCAAATGTTGCAGTTAGCAAGAGTCGCCACCGACTTTTCTTTTATCCAAAAGGAAAGGCTGAAAAGAACAGGAAAGACCTTTGAGATTATTTCTGAGTTCGGGGGGTAGATTATAAAAAGGGAAGCTATTAGCACTCTTTTTATCCATAATTATATATGGGCTCTTAGTAACTTACTAGATCACTTGCTTTGTTTGAAAAAGTGTGCTTTGTGTGGTTTTTGAAAGTATTTTGAAAAGGCGCCTTCGTTTAGGCAAACTTTGTAATATTTCTCGTTCGTAAGAACGTATACAAAGTGTTGAGCTTTTGAAAATATTTCATGTTTGGAAAATGTTTTGAAAGTGTTTTTGAAAGTGTTTGGTGTTTGTTTTGAAAATTAACAAGGATGTTTGGTTTGAAAATGAGAAAGCAACTAGGAACAATCTACCTACTCAAAAGTCTTAGTCCATTTCTTCCTTTCCTTTGATATTGCTATCTTACCATTGAATTGGTAAGAAGCTTTATCTTTGGATGTAAAGGGACGGGCGTGGGTCATCATATAGCCATGATGGCAATGTTGTGAGATATCTTAGCATTTCTCTTTGTGGGACTAAGATCATTTGTAAGGCAACATTCGTAGCGTCATCGAGGGACTATGATCTTGTATTTGTGATTGTTTTTGCTAAGATATCCCACATGTATAACATGACCGTTTTTATAAGGCAATAAGTGGAATTACCCTAAGGGTGCATGTGTGCAAGTGTGTTTGATTGCATGCATTTTGTCTTTGATTTTTGGGTTATCTACTGGTTGATTTTATCTTGCCATACACACCTAATTACTAGCATTTGTACAAAAGCAATAAAAAGTGCAAAAAATAAATCCTACACTATTACAACCATATTGAAGTGCATAGAAATATAAAGGCAAAAATAAGATAAAAAGAATAAAAAAAGAGCTCCTTCGATTGGGGGGAGGAGTGCCATTCGAATCTGCTTCTATTGGCCTCCTTCGATTGGAGGCTAACATGCAGCAAGTCATGGCCTTCGATTGGCCATGGCAGTAGCAAGGTGTGGCTTCTGGTTCTACCTAGTTGCCTGGTTACCTTCTTTGATTAGGCCTGGAATCAATGAGTCATGGCCTTCGATTCTGGCTTTCTAGGGGCTTGGAAGTCAGCATGAGCATGCATTCTGGCTGGGCCTGGAAATTAGTATTGAAGCCCAAGGCTTCGTTTCATGTCTTTCTTCCCCCCGTCTCTTTCGTTTGAGTTACAAAATGGCAACATGGCTTGAATCCATGTTAACCTTTGTCTTGTGGCTAAACTAGATATTAAAGTATATTTAATGAACTCAAGCAACAAGGAACAAAAAGATTAGCCAGAAAAATATATTCAAATGGTGTAAACGAAAGGGAAGAAAAATATTATATACATGCTCTGATTGAAACTAAGGATTCAAAGGTAAGAGTAACTTACCTTGCTTTAACCTTGAATGGGTGTGGGACCTTGAGTGGAGGCCCTGGGTGCTGGATTCGAAAGAGGGGGCCTGAAACAAAGCCTGGGATGCTGGATTCGAAGGTGGAAAGGAAGCAAGTGTGATTCTTCTTTCCACTGGGTTCGAAAGAGAATGGGGTGTGCTTGTTCTTCAGAATCAAAGGAGGTGACAATGATTCTGGGTTTGTTCTTCGCAAGTGTTTAAGGACTTGAGAGTTTTTGTTGCCTTTGAGAAAGTTTGGAGATTCGTTCCCTGGTCCAATGATCCTCTTCTTTGATGTGCAAATGAACTCTCTATTTATAGAGGAAATTTTTGAAATGCTTGGGAGTAAAAATAATAAAATAAAGGCTTAGCTGGAAAGTAAGCACCCACTTGTGCCAAGATGGGTGGTTCAGATGGATTGCTTCCTAAGAAGGAAAATAAGCGCAAGGCTCAAGAAAGACTTTTTCTAAAAAGTAGTATTATATTATTAAGGGCAAGTGGTCTTGGACAGCAAATGAGTAAAAGCCTATTTCAACTTGCATAGACAATTAAATAGAGTGAGTCATAGGTTTGGGGCCTGAAAAAGGGGAAACACGTAGCCTAGCCTATGGGTCTAATGCTCAACTTGATATTTGGATCGAACACCCTGTCTTTCGTTTTGGCCCTACAGATCCAACCTTCGACCAAACTCAAGAGAAAACGAAATTGAATGTTTCCAACAATGGCCTGTCTTTCGATTTGGCCATATTCTACTGTATGTACCATTTTGAACCCTTTTGTTTTTGATTATGTAAGCCCAACCTTCGACCAAACTCAAGGCAGGAAAAACTAAATATTCCCCACAATGGCATGCATTTCAATTGGTCCATATTCAGTTGCATGTACTACTTTTAATAGGCAAGAAAATCTCAATGGCATAGTAAAAACGAAAGGAACTCTGGATTACCTTCTTACTTCACCAACATAAGCCAAATGCCCTAAATGAAGGTTTTCTTAAAATGGACCAAGCAGGTAGCTTCAGAGGAGGTTTCAAATCCAAATGAAAGATGTCCCTAAACTTGCATTCAATGGAGGCTTTAAGTTGCATTCGAAGGAGGCTTTAAGTTCAAAATGAAGGACATACCCAAGTTGCATTCGAAGGAGGCTTTAAGTTCAAAATTAAGGATGTAATTTAAGTGGCATGAGGCCTTTGCTCAACTGAAAATACAAATTGTTTTTTGTCTTTGAAAATACTTAGAAAAAAGAGAGTGTATGTGTAAGAAATTTTGTTTTGTTTTGTGAGTAAGAAACTATGAGTTGTATACCTACTCGAATGGTCTTTGTTATTTTCCTCTTTTCCTTTAGACAATGTTATCCTACTATTAGTCAGTAGGTAGCCATATCATTGGATGTTTTGAGGGACAGGCAAGGGTCATCGTACAGTCATAAAGGCAACTAGTAGGGCACTTTAGCAATTTTTCGTAAGGAACTAGATCATTTAACGAAGGCAGCATCAAAGGGCCATCGAGGGACTACGATCTTTTTAACCGAGGGTCTTTGCTAAAGTATCTCACGTTCAAGGGACATGACTGTTTTTTACGAAGACAACAAGTAGAGGTAACTTAGAGGTGCGAGTGTGCGAGTGTGTTATGTTTTAGTTATTTATCTTAAACATTTAGGTTTTCTACCATTTGTTTTTAGTCTTTCCATACAAGCCTATTAAGCATATATCTAGCAGTTAAATATATACAGGTACGAAAAATAAAGTGCGGAAAATTGAATCTATGATATTACATCGCTTCGGGATGGAGGGAATACAAACCAACAAAATAGGGAAAAACATAAATGCCTAATTTAGGCTATTACAACCCTTTGCACAGTTATATAATATTTGTGAAAATAATAATGCGAATAAAATAAATAAACGCGGGGAGAAGAGAAACCCTAAAAAAATTTCTAAGTGGTGAACATAAAAATTTGTTGTTTTTTGTATTTTTTGTTTATAAAAAATAATTAAATTAAATTAAGGAAACCCTAATTCTAATTAAATTAATTAATAAAAATGTGATTGAAATAATTAATTAAAATTAATTTAATTAATAAAAACCTAAGTCTAACATATTTTGTGATTTTTTGATTTTATGATTTTTTAATAAAAAATAATTAATTGAAGGAAAAGAATAAAATGGTAAATACAATAATAAAATATTAAAAAAAAAATTTAAATGGGCTGCTGCAAAAAAAAGTTAGGGGTGAAAAATCAGATTTTTGTAAGGCCCGGCATCTCAGGCCCAGACGTTGTAAGCAATAATTGGGGGGTGCAAAAATGAATGTCTTTAGGCCCATAAATGATTGAGCTCGGGAGCTGTGTTCAATCCAGTGTTGCTCTCCTTTAGAGGTCTAACATATGCCTACGCGTCTGGAAACGTTGGATCTTGGAGTTGGGGATCTGATGACCCAAATGAGAGCTGTTGTACCAAAAAATTTGCCCTCTCATATTCCTCAAAACATTGCAAGAAAATTCCCCAAGTGGCTCAAGGTTGTTCAAGAATTGGACAGACAAGCTATCTCCTAAGGCAGTCTACCCCAAATTAGGGTTTTATGTTACACCAAGATCCTTGAGTCCAAATGACCTCAAGTGCTCCCCAATGTCCTAATATGTTCTCAAGGTCATCCATGTCAAATTTCAAGCCTTGCAGAGGAAGTTTGCTCAGTCAATCGCTCAAAGGATCCAAAAATCGACTATGCTAGGGCAAAAGTCAACTGTGACCTACATACAGTCAAACTTCAATATTTTTTGTCAAATTTATCATTTTGAAGGATATTTAATCATTTGATCAAGGGTTGATCATGATTCATCAAGGATTGCTCAAAATTCATCAAGACTCAAAAGTTGCTAAATTAGGGTTTTGTAGGAAAAGTCAACTCAACTTTGACCAAGCATAATTTTCTCATACTTTATGAGAAATGACCCATCCAAAGCTCATTTTGAAGAGGATGAAATTTCCTACAATCAATCTTCATACCCCAAGATCAGAAAATGCACTCACAAGAAGTTATAAATTTGGACATTATAGGTCATTTTTGAAAGTCAACAAAAACACCTTTTTTTCCAAAGCTTATAAATTGAGCATGGAATATTAAAATGAGATGATACAAAAATTATTTGTTAGAGGATATCTCAAGCTTTCTAAAAAGTCACAGAACACTTCCAAAAGTTCAAAATTGAAGAAGTTATGCATTGTTGAAGTTGGACATTTTTGCAAAATTGCAAAAAGTCAACTATCGCCAAAACTTCAAATTTTGTCAAATGGGCCCATTCTTTTCCACTTGATCTGAGCTTGCATCATTGTTCACATGTCCTAGCTTCAGCCATGAGCCCATATTATATTTTTATTATTTTATTTGATTTTTATTTGAATTTATTCATTTTAAATCAAATTAAATCATACAAAATCCAAAACTTTGATTACATGAGATTCTTTTGTTGTTTCAGGCTTTAATCATCATCATTAGCATCATCAAATTTGGATCACGCCATATCATGTACAAAAAGATGGAGATTTGGCAAATTTGGAAAGTTGTAAAGAGTGAATCAAATCAAATCCCAAGGCATTGATTTAGAGAGATTCAATCCATAATTCTTAACCTAATGCATTCCACACTACATAAACAAGCCAAAGAATTGAAATAAGGGTATGAGGCTGCAAGAAGAGGTAGAACAAAGTTTGAAAAAAGTGGTAAAAAGATTGAATTCGAAATCATAGTAAGGGGCGTTTACAAAAGCCAAGACCTATCCCAATCGTTTCCTGGACGTACACTGAACCTTCCTGGATCAAAAGCAAGTGTTCTCACACACCACAAAGTGCTGTAAGTGTCACGCAATTTCCCTCTGTACTTGGTTTCGTATCTAAAAAATTATGCATTTTTACAATGAAATAATTGCATATTTGTAATCACCATGTCATTTGCAAGCTTTTGACATTAACCAATTTCATTTATATGACCAATATGAAGATCTGCCATTGCTAGGGTTTCGTCCTTGTTTTTGGGGCTTTTATTTTCAGGTACAATTGGCCATAATAATGGCTATGGATGTGACTAGTTGGCCGAGACGAACTCAACCATGGGTTCAGAATGCATTTCCATGGCGCCTATAGGATTTTGGAGATGGCCTGGTTTATAGCTACGGATTTCTGTCCGTTGGTATAGGCCTGAAATGTTTTAGCCACGGACATGAGGTTGAAGATGATGCGTGTCATGCCATTGTTGGACCATTCAAATCACGCGCGCATTTTTTTGTTTGCTGGCATATTGACTTGTTTTTTTATATTATGATTTATTTGTATATTATTAACAAAGAGAACAAACCAGTGTAGTGGTAAACGTGCATGCCAATATCCATCAGGACCTGGGTTCGAATCCCAGATCCCCCCAATTTCCATTTGTTTTTTCTCTTCAGGTGATCATATGCATATCCAGGCTTGTAGTGCATCATACACTATCATCTATCCAATGGCCAGATGGCCAAAGGCCAAATCTGGTGGCCAAGAGCTTATGGTCCACCATAGACCAAGTCAACATGCGCTCACCTGATCTCAAAAGTAAACAAGGCCAAATCCAAATGGGCCTCAGGATTGCTAATCACACCCAAAAATCAGGCCCAAACCTCTTCTCTTTATTTATTTTATTTAGTATTTGCTTTATTGATTTAATTGTTTTATTAAATTCTAACCAATCAAAAATTCTTTTTTTATTAAATAAAATCACCAAAAATATTTTTTATCAAATTAAACTTTAACTTTTATTTTTTATTAATAAATACTAATAAATCAATTTAGGTTTTAATTCTAGAATAATTTTAACATATTTTTGTAAATAATTAAAATTAACTAGACTTAATTAGGTTTTACTAATTCAATTAATTTTTATTTCTTTCTTAAAATACCAAAAATCCAAAAATAATTTATTTTAATTAATTAATTAATTAATTAATTTAGTAATTAATTTAGGTTAATTTCTTTCTTAAAATAAAAAACAACAAAAAGATATTTTCTTTAACAAAAAAAAAGGTCAAAACCCTAGAACTTTGCGCTCGATCTAATTTCTTGCACGCGATTTATTTATTTTTATCCAATTATGTACTTGCTCCCGGATTGTAATAGATTAATAGGACTTTTTATTATTTTTTATCGCTTTATTTATTTTTAAAGGGTTTGTCTTTGGCGATGTAAATACTCGACGCCTTGTAATTTAAATTCCGCATTTTATTTCCGCAAATTATAATTGTTAGATGTTTGATAATAGGATGACATGACAAGACTGAATGTTTAACCTAAAATCAACTTAGATCACCTTTAACATGTACAAAGATAAAATTAACTGAAAGCGACACACTCGCACATGCGCACTCTTAGGGTACACCCCACTTGGTTGCCTTCGTACACGGTCATTAAGTATAAGTCGTTTTAGAGGTCGTCCTCTTGTGCAAAGATCATAGTCGCCTCGAAATGGTTGCCTCGGATACTGTTGCCTCAAAACAAATTATCTAAGACATTAAGGTTACCGCTAAGGCATCCTAACATTGCTTTGGTGACCGTAAGTCCCTAGTTCGAACTGACCCTTAAAACTCCAACGACGATGCTACCTACTCATCAATAGTGGGATAGCATTGTCTAAAGGAAGATAACATAGAACAATTCCTTTTTCGAGTAGGTAGATGGTTCTTAGATACTCGCTCTTTTAAAAAACAAAACTTTTCACACTTACACTTTTCGAACAAAGTTTTCAAAAACACTTCATACACTCTTGAGGACAGAAGCAAGAGTTAAATCGAAGTTTTCAAACAAAAACTTTTTCAAACCCACAAGCACAAAGAAAGCAATTTTGAAAACAATATGAGCAAGTACCTAAGAACCCGTGGATAACCACGGATAGAAAGGGTTCTAACACCTTCCCTTTCTATGATCTACCCCCCGAACCCGAGAAACTTCTCGAAATAGGAATTTTTCTGTGCTTTTTTCCTTTCCTTGTTGGATAAAATAAAATTCGGTGGTGACTCTTGCTTACCGCGACATTTTGCAAAAACAAACGCAAAACGCAAACCAGCATTCCAAAAAACATTCAGTTCTTCCCACCGTATCACAGAACTGGCGACTCTGATGGGGAAAAAAGTGAGGTGTACCTTAGGAATAGTTCATCATGTTTTCAATTGCTTGATTTGTATGATTTATCTTTGTGGGCTTGTATTGGAGTTACTATAGATCCTAACCCGAATCTGGGGGATACCCTTTAGGTAAGTAGCAACAAACTGTGAGGGAACTGTACGACGTAGACCGATACGGTTGAAGCAGTAGCTACGTTGGTGTGGCACTTTAGTATGTACCGATATCCCTTGTGGCGCAACGAGGAGAATATGGGTCTGCTAAGGGGTCATTAAGCACCAACTGACCTTAGAACCTTTAAATTGACCAACTTGGCCATAGAACAGTAGCAGTATGCTACACTCATTGAGACTAAAGTCTCGCGATGATTCCGGCTGCAAGAAAAGGTTGCTTAACTGGAATTATGACCGATCGAGGGTAGTCAGTGATATTGAGATCCTCTAGAACCCGATTACTAATTTTAGGACAGGTTTGAACCAACTAAACTGAAAGAGGGTAGTATCTAGACTCCTTGCCAGCCTAAAATCTAAGGGCTCTCTGTGTGACTTGTGTGCCTTTACCATGTTTTCTATTTGTGGATACTTGTGGTGTGCTTTCTATCATGACATCATGACATCATAACATTGCATGCATCTTGCATTGGACTAACCTATTTCAAAGACAGAGGGGATTCATCTTTGTTCTGTTTTGTAGGTCATGGTACCCATGCTTAGAAACACCATCCGGATCAACTTTGTCCAGGTTCCCACTCTTCTTAAAGAATTGGTTGTAAAGATGCTTGATACTACCTCCTTCATCAGAAGACATGGGCACTTTCTTGGTTTGGTCACCTCCAAGATGGATGAACAGATGATGAGAGTCTTAGTCCAGTTCTTTGATCCACTGTACCATTGCTTTACTTTTCCGAACTACCAGTTGGTCCCTACCTTGGAAGAGTTCTCTGATCTGCTGGGTATCCCCATTCTAGAGCAGACCCCGTTTACAGGTTGGGAGAAGATCCTTAGACCAGAAGAGATTGCTTCAGCCCTTCATCTGACAAAGGATGAGGTAATGTCTAATTGGGAAACTCGTGGTGGAGCAAAGGGCTTCTTGACTAAATTCTTGGTTGGTAAGGCTAATCAGTTCTGGGACAGTCTAGACTTCCAGGCATTTAAAGACATTCTGGCTCTTCTGATATATGGTTTGGTTTTGTTTCCTAACTCGGATTCCTTCGTTGACATGAATGCAGTGAAGATCTTCATATCCGGTAATCCTGTGCCCACCCTCTTGGGTGACATTCTTCATTCTCTTTTTTCCCGTACTGCTCAGAGGCAGGGAACCCTTATGTGCTGTGCTCCGCTGTTGGCGAGGTGGTTTATTTCTCACCTCCCCAAATCAGTCTTGAAGAACAAGGAAGGCATGGGCTGGGCTTATAGGATTATGTCTCTCTCTCATAATGACATCATTTGGACTATCAAGGGTATGGAAGACGTGGCTATTATTGATCGTTGTGGGGAATACCCCAATGTTCCACTGATAGGAATCAATGGAGGAATCACTTATAATCCATGCTTGGCCTTACGTCAGTTTGGGCGAGCTAGAAGGGAAGGACCTCATGAGTTGCTAATGCCTAGTATTGTCTTTGATTTCTAAGGAGATAGTGACGAGCAATGCCGCAGATTCATAAGAGCTTGGGATAGGGTCCACAGGTCTGATCCACACGAGCTGGGTGAGAAGACTTCTCTTCCGATAGAGCCATAGCTCCGATGGGTTCGCATACATGCCCAAAAGTTGGGAATGCCCTACGAAGCTGTCTTACCTATAACTCTTGAAGTTGCTGATGAAGAGGGGGTTCCTCCTAACATCCTACACCCATACATGCCTACTGACATAAGGGCATTAAAGAGATCATGGATGCAGCTGAGAGAAGAGCGGGATACTTACCGAGAAAAGTATCACGAGCAAGAGCAGAAGATCCAGAAGTTGACAAGGCAACTGGAGAACGAGCGGATCCTCAATGACTATGTCCGCACCGACAAGAAACGACCATGGGAGCATTGATTGTCTTTTTGATCATTTCTAGTTTTTGATTTACTTTTCAGTTTTTCTTTCTTGTAACGCCTTAAAGGCATCTGTTGAACAATTGAATTCAAAGTTTATCTAATAAAAGTGTGTTTTATTTTGGTCTACGAATTTGAATCTCTCGACGTCTTTGAAATCATATCATACGCATTTCATTCCATGCACCTCATAACAGGTACCATTACAAGTCTCTTATCTTCTTCGCTGTTTATTTCAGCATCATGTCTTCTGAACCATCAACTGAACAAGCAATCAAGGCTCTACAGGCTCAAAACGCCCAGTTCCAAGAATTGT
This sequence comes from Vicia faba, assembly GCA_948472305.1. NCBI lineage: Eukaryota > Viridiplantae > Streptophyta > Magnoliopsida > Fabales > Fabaceae > Vicia > Vicia faba. The sequence goes on along the minus strand of OX451736.1, from coordinate 1,752,101,259 downwards.
TCATGAGTTTGGCTAAGGGTCAGTAAGATCTGAAGACCCTTATCTTGAAAGAGAAGAAGAAGAAGAAGAAGAAGACGGTCCTATTTAACATGGGTCGTAGATTCGGAAACGATTTGCGAGAAGAGGTTGATTTGACCCACTCATCTGGAGGGGGAGATAATCAGGAAGAAAGGAGGGCTCCTAGCCCTGTGGTTTCAGACAACGAGACTGACTTCGACGAAGACCAGTATCCTCCGGCCGAGGATAGATACAAACAACTGGAAGATCGTTTGAATGCGATGGAAGTTCAGAAAGTGCCTGGCCTAGACTTTGGAGACTTGGGTCTGTCATCTGGGGTGGTAATCCCCCACAAGTTCAAAGCACCAATCTTTGCTAAATACGACGGAGTTTCTTGCCTGAAACTGCACCTCCGTTCGTATGTTAGGAAGATTCAGCCATACACCGTTGACAAGAACCTCTGGATCCACTTCTTTCAAGACAGTCTCTCAGGGACTCAGCTTGAGTGGTTTTACCAGCTAGAAGGAGCCAGTATCCGTGGTTGGGAAGATTTGGATGCTGCTTTCTACAAGCAGTACCAATACAATGCCGACCTTGCTCCCACATGTACCCAACTCCAGGGTATGTCAATAGGTGCGGGGGAAGGTTTCAAAGATTATGCTCAGAAGTGGAGGGAACTTGCCGGAAGAGTTCAACCACCCTTGGCTGATAGGGAGCTAGTGGATATGTTTCTAGGGACCTTGTTTGGTCCATATTTCAACCATCTGATTAGAAGTTCTTCGTCCGGGTTTACAGAGCTGATCATGACCGGGGAAAGAATTGAGGCTGGTATCAAATTCGGTAAAATACATAAGGGTGCTTCGTCAAGCACCGAGAAGAAGCCTTTTAAGAAGGAGTCCAGTACTGTTTATAGTTCAAAAAGTCAGAATAGACCTGAACACCGCCAAGATTTTAATGTAGTTGTTATTTCAAGACCTGCTGTTGCACCTCAGCGCAACAATCAGCCAAGGGCCGAGAGGCCATGAAGACAATTCGCTCAGCTCAACATGACTTTATCCCAGATTCTGCCGCAGTTATTAAAGACCAGTCTAGTGATTCCAAGGGAGGCCCCGAAGAATCCAAATACAACATCACTGAAGTACAACCCTAATGCCCACTGTGCTTTTCACTCTGATGGCCCGGGGCATGATACGGATGATTGTTGGGTTTTGAAGAATAAGGTACAAGACTTAATTGATGCGGAGGAGATTGAGTTCGAAGCACCTGAAAGACCTAATGTTGTGACAGCTCCTATGCCCAAGCATGGAGTGAATTCTATAGATGAAGACTCGTTTGTGGTTTCTGTGAACGATATTGTTACCCCTTTGATGACTGTAAAGAAGAACCTTTTGTTAGCCGGCTTATTTCCGGGCTGTGACGAAGATTGCCTTATGTGTTCTGTCCTACCTACCGGTTGCCATCTTTTGAAATCAGGTGTCCAACGCCTGATGGATAATAAAGAAATTCTGTTTGAAAAGACTCTTGTTCCTTTAGTTCCTACTGAAGAAGTTGCTATCATCACCATTTTGGACAATTCTTCCAAGGCTTCCTCGAGAAAGCCTGTTAGAATTACATCTGTTCCAAGAATCGCACCATTGATCATCACTGTTCCTGGGCCTATCCCCTACACATCCAATAAAGCTGTCCCGTGGCATTATGGGGCTGACGTATATTATCACGGAGTTAAGCAAGACTTGAGTGCTGAAGAGTCTAATACTGACGTCAGCAATATTGTTGGACCTGCCAAAGTAACCCGCAATGGAATACTTTTCTCTCCCGAGATCTCTCCACCAGTTGTTCGGAAACCTGTTGTTATTACACCTGCCAGTGTACCTGATACTATTCCTGTTCAAGTTCCAATTCTTACCCCTGTTGCCGAGTCATCTGACACTCGGGGCAAAGGGACCACCGGTGAGCCTGCCCAAACGGAGGCACCGAGGACATTTACAGTTGAAGCCTCTAGACAAGAGATGGAGGAAATTCTGAAGATCATTAAAAAGAGTGACTACAATGTAGTCGAGCAGCTGGGGCAAACCCCATCCAAAATCTCTATGCTATCTCTGTTGCTTTGCTCATAAGCCCATGCCAAGGCTCTGATTGCTTTCCTAAAGACTGCGCATGTACCGCAAGAAACATCAGCTGATCAGTTTAAAGATTGTGTGGCTAGTCTGACTGCTGATAATGGGCTGGGTTTCTCCGACGCCGACTTGACTGTTAAGGGGAAGAATCACAATGACGCCCTGCATGTCTCCATTGAATGCAGGGGCACTACTCTAGCTCATGTGTTAGTGGATACTGGGTCTTCGTTGAATGTGTTACCTAAGAAAGCTCTAGATCGGTTAGACTGTGAAGGGTTGGAGCCGAAACCAAGCAACATTGTAGTCAGGGCTTTTGATGGGTCCAAGAGAATGGTACACAGAGAAGTGGATATTCTGATTAAGGTTGGTTCTCAAGTTTTCGCCTCCACATTCTATGTGATGGACATTCGGCCATCTTATTCTTGTTTGCTGGGTCGCCCATGGATCCACAAAGTCGGGGCAGTAACCTCAACGCTCCACCAGAAACTGAAGTACCCGGTCAAAGGGAAAATTGTGACAGTACAAGGAGAAGAGGAGTACATGGTGAGCCACCTCAACTCTTTCTGATATGCAGAAATGGATGGGGAGTTTATTGAGACCCCATTTCAGCATTTTGAAGAGGTTCCCCAGACGCTGGCATCAACTGAGACTGTGGTTGAAGATCCTCCAATGAATATGGCTTCCTTCAAGGATGCCCGGGCTGTTTTTGAGAAAGGTGGGTGTGCAAATTGGGGCCAACTCCCTGATTTTGCACATAATACTAACAAGTTTGGTTTGGGTTTCACTGCAGAAGCTCAAAAGGGCTGTTCGGAGTGCACAGATCGGAAGAACTCCCTTGTTTATCAGCAATTCAGGAGTGAATGCCATTGAAGACGATGTTGAAGAGTCTGAGTTCGACAATTGGATCTATCCTACTACTGATGGTGGACTAGGTAACTGGACAGCAAAAGACTTCATCCCAATTTCTTTTGTTACCCAGTAATGAGATTTTTGTTTTGAATTTGTAACAGACAATGTTTTAAACTTTATGGCCCGGTGTCTTACCCGGGGCACCGTGGATTCATTTGTGAGGGCTTTATGTGTGTCATCTACATATATCATTAATAAAAGCATTGGACGTTTCTTGGATTTCAAATTTTGCGCTCCTTGTTTTTCTTTTATATTGCAAAATAGCTATTTTACACACACTCACATATCATGATCTACATCCACTCTGGATCTCACTGGTAACGATTCTGCTACCGCCAATTATGACTTCGAAAGTCCAATCAACTTAGTCGAATACGAAGGTGAAGATGGTTGTGAAGTGCCTGGTGAACTTTCTAGACTGCTACTTCAGGAAGAGAGGGTCATACAACCGCCAAGAGCCACCTATTCTGATGCCTCCAGTCGAAGGGAGACCTATGATCTTATACTTGACAGTACTCGACAATTCAATGGAATGCGTGCTGGGTCAGCATGATGAGTCTGGCCGAAAAGAGTGTGCTATTTACTGCTTTAGCAAAAAGTTTACCGATTGTGAGACCCAATACCCACTGCTCGTGAGAACTTGCTTCACTTTGGCATGGGCTGCTCGCCGGCTGAGACGGTACATGCTAGCTCATACTATTCTTTGGTTACCAAAAGATGTGAACGTCTTGACAACTCCGTGGCCTTTTGCAATGTGGGGTATTGATATGATCGGCAAGATCAGACCTACTGTGTCCAACAAGCATCGTTTCATCCTGGTAGCGATCGATTACTTTACGAAGTGGGTTGAAGCAACTTCCTTTGCCACTGTAACCAAGAACGTTGTAGCACGATTTATTCGGCACAATCTGAGTTGTCGATATGGTGTACCAGAGAGGATCATTACGGACAATGGTACAAATCTCAATAATAAGATGATCACCGAGCTCTGCAAGCAGTTTAAGATACAGCATCACAACTCTTCTCCCTACCGGCCGAAGATGAATGAGGCTGTAGAAGCGGCTAATAAGAACATTAAGAAGGTTGTGCAGAAGATGACGGTGACATACAAAGATTGGCACGAGATGCTACCGTTTGCTCTTCATGGGTACCGTACCTCAGCGCGGACGTCAACAGGGGCAACACCCTATTCCTTGGTGTATGGTATGGAGGCAGTCTTGCCCATTGAAGTTCAGATACCCTCTCTTCGGATTATGAAGGATGCAGGTTTGAGCAAAGATGACCGGATTCAGACCCAGCTTGATCAACTGAACTTAATTGACGAGAAGAGACTTACTGCTATTTGTCATGGTCAAATGTATCAAAAACGGATGATCAAGGCATTTAACAAGAAAGTTAGACGACAAGAGTATCAAGTTGGGGACCTGGTTATCAAGCGCATCATACTGCCACAAGGTGATCCCAGGGGCAAATGGACCCCTACCTACAAAGGGCCATTTGTGGTTAAGAATATTTTCTCAGGAGGAGATATGATTCTAACAACCATGGATGGTGACGACCTTCCTCACCCCGTCAATGCAGACATAGTGAAAAAAATACAACGCATGATCAAAGACCCGCTAGGTCGACTGGCCTAGGTAAAAATAAGGGCTTCCCGGTGAACCAAAAGGGTTCGGGCAAAAATAAGGGATGAAAATGAAAAAATATGTACACCCGGCAAGTCGAAAACCTGAAAAGGCGGCTTGGGCAAAAAAGGGTATCCCGGGGGACTGAAAACCCGAAAGGGCGGTCCAGGAAAAAGTTAGGGATTAAAGCGTACACTATGTCTCATTGGATTACCTTGCAACCAGACTTCGGTATCGACTATCAAGCTCGGACGGCGCTGATCAATCTGATCTACCTTCAACCAAGTAGCAAAGTGATGAGATGCTCGAGGACATAAAGGCAATAGCAGAGTTGGAACCCAGTGGGATTATTCACATAGCTGTTTTGTTTAGTTTTTCACAAATTGTGTAAATTCTATTATTCGGCGGCGTTCTCTTACTAGGACGTCAGCCTCTTGTACAAAAACGCCTATTTACGAGCCAAACTTCAAAATCAATACGATTCATGTTCAAAGAAATTTCAAATTGTTTTTCCTTTATCTGTTTTGTTTTGCAAAGAACGTCCAATGTTCGTTTTTGATATATGCATTTGACATTAATTGCTGCTCATAAATGTTTACATGCGAAACAAAAGACGATTACGGGTAATATCAGAAATAGGGGCAATGAAAATTGTCCAAGCTGTACAGTTGCTCTGTCCACCAGGTACAAGATAAATCCAGCTGAGGAATACGGCAAAGGTACTTTCACTCCCTGCAGAGTAAGACAGTAATGATAGCTCTCCCCAGCTGAGACTTGCAACTGTGAATGAATCGGTAATATTCTCCCCAAGCAGAGTTTATCTACCATCAGCACTGAAAAGGCTTAATATCCCCGACAGTCTTAATATTCCCCAACGGAGTATAAGAATATTCCCCGGCAGAATACAAAATATTCCCCAGTGGAGTCTGAAATTTTTCCAGCGCAGTCTAAAGAAGCTTCCCTGGTAGAGCTTGGAGAATCATCCCCAGTAAACTTTGGAAGATTGTCCCCAGCAAGTTCAAAGGATTATCCCCATAAGAGTCTAAAAGTTTATCCCCAGTGAAGTCGCTCGCAATTGAAAGATCATCCCCCAGCGGAGTTCTTTCCTTTCACAAACAGAATTCAAATCCCCAGCAAGATCCAATACCACCAGCAACGGTAATTCATCCCCAGCGGAGTTTATCGGTGGAATCCTCAACAGAGCGTCTCTTCCCCACAGAGTAATCTCCTCATCAGTTTATTCTCCAACGGAGTTATCCTCTCCTGCAGGTTTATTCTCGCAACCGTCTTCATTCGCTATCCCCAGCAAAAACGAAGAATCCAACTATATTCTCCAACAGCTATCCGGGATTTATTTTCCCCAGCTAAAAGCATTACATTTCCATACATCCTGACACATGTATATACGCATCATACAACACAATCTCATTTACTTTGAGAACATCATTGCTTGATATATATCATGTATTGCATATGACTGACCTTTACCTTTCAGGAAGGATCCAGTTAAGTTCTCAGTTATGTCAAAGAACTGACCGGTTCTTAAATCTCAACTGAATTATTCTCGGTTGAATTACAGATAAGGTTCTCAATCTCGACAATTTTCCTCTGTCAAAGTGTGGATGAGTTCTTAAATCTCAACAGAATTATTCTCCGTTGAAGTAAACAGACAGTCCTAGATCTTGATGAAGATGTTTCCCTCAGTCGAAGACCTGACCGGTTCTTAAATCTCAACTGAATTATTCTCAGTTGAATTACAGATAAGGTTCTCAATCTCGACAATTTTCCTCCGTCGAAGTGTGGACGAGTTCTTAAATCTCAACAGAATTATTCTCCGTTGAAGTAAACAGACAGTCCTAGATCTTGATGAAGATGTTTCCCTCAGTCGAAGACCTGACCGGTTCTTAAATCTCAACTGAATTATTCTCGGTTGAATTACGGATAAGGTTCTCAATCTCGACAATTTTCCTCCATCGAAGTGTGGATGGGTTCTTAAATCTCAACAGAATTATTCTCTGTTGAAGTAAACAGACAGTCCTAGATCTTGATGAAGATGTTTCCCTCAGTCGAAGACCTGACCGGTTCTTAAATCTCAACTGAATTATTCTCGGTTGAATTACAGATAAGGTTCTAAATCTCGGCAATTCTCCTCAGTCAAAGAACTGACCGGTTCTTAAATCTCAACTGAATTATTCTTGGTTGAATTACAGATAAGGTTCTAAATCTCGAAAGATCTCCCCCGGTTGAATTACGAACAAGTTCTTAAAACTCAGCAGAGATGTTCTCTCAGTTGAAGTACAGACAAGTTCCTAAATCTCAACAAGAATCAGGCTTCCCCAGCGGAATCTTCCACAACAACAGGTATGCAAGTTCTCGCTAAGGAATCTCTTATGCAATCGACACTCCTGCAGATGGCATATTTAAGCCCATCCTCCCGCCAGCAACCTCCAAATGGCATCTTTAAGCCCATTCCCGACATCACAAGGTTGATACCACTTCATGCGAGTGCAAATTTCTGGGCACTCTAGTGTTCAATCATCTTCCACCTTCGGATCACGAAAGGCATGAAAGCCAATCTACAACCTCAGGTTTAAGAAGATTGAACAGGGGCAGCTGTTATACCCCAAAATTTTCCCTCTCATATTCCTCAAAACATTGCAAGAAAAATCCCCAAGTGGCTCAAGGTTGTTCAAGAATTGGACAAACAAGCTATCTCCTAAGGCAGTCTACCCCAAATTAGGGTTTTGTGTTACACCAAGATCCTTGAGTCCAAATGACCTCAAGTTCTCCCCAATGTCCTAATATGTTCTCAAGGTCATCAATGTCTAATTTCAAGCCTTGCAGAGGAAGTTTGCTCAGTCAATTGCTCAAAGGGTCCAAAAATCGACTATGCTAGGGCAAAAGTCAACTGTGACCTACATACAGTCAAACTTTAAGATTTTTTGTTAAAATTCTCATTTTGAAGGATATTTCATCATTTGATCAAGGGTTGATCATGATTCATCAAGGATTGCTCAAAATTCATCAAGACTCAAAAGTTGCTAAATTAGGGTTTTGTAGGAAAACTCAACTCAACTTTGACCAAGCATAACTTTCTCATACTTTATGAGAAATGACCCATCCAAATCTCATTTTAAATAGGATACAATTTACTACAATCCATCTTCATACCACAAGATCAGAGAATGCACTCATAAGAAGTTATAAATTTGGACATTATAGGTCATTTTTGAAAATCAACAAAAACACCTTTTTTTCCAAAGCTTATAACATGAGAATGGAATATCAAAATGAGATGATACCAAAAGGGTTGGTTATAGGACATATCAAGCTTTCTAAAAAGTCCAAGAACACTTCCAAAAGTTCAAAATTGAAGAAGTTATGCATTGTTGAAGTTGGACATTTTTGCAAAATTGCAAAAAGTCAACTATCCCCAAAACTTCAAATTTTGTCAAATGGGCCCATTCTTTTCCACTTGATATGAGCTTGCATCATTGTCCACGTGTCCTAGCTTCATCCATGAGCCCATATTATATTTTTATTATTTTATTTGATTTTCATTTGAATTTATTCATTTTAAATCAAATTAAATCATACAAAATCCAAAACTTTGATTGCATGAGATTATTTTGTTGTTTCAGGCTTTAATCATCATCATTAGCATCATCAAATTCGGATCACCCCATATCATGTACAAAAAGATGGAGATTTGGCAAATTTGGAAAGTTTTAAAGAGTGAATCAAATCAAATCCCAAGGCATTGATTTAGAGAGATTCAATCCATAATTCTTAACCTAATTCATTCCACACTACATAAACAAGACAAAGGAATCGAAATAAGGGTTGGAGGCTGCAAGAAGAGGCAGAAAAAAGTTTGAAAAAAGTGGTAAAAAACTTGAATTCGAAATCATAGCAAGGGGCGTTTACAGAAACCAAGACCTATCCCAATCGTTTCCTGGACGTACACTGAACCTTCCTGGATCAAAAGCAAGTGTTCTCACACACCACAAAGCGCTGTTAGTGTCACGCGATTTCCCTCTTTACTTGGTTTCGTATCTAAAAAATTATGCATTGTTACAATGAAATAATTGCATATTTGTAATCACCATGCCATTTGCAAGCTTTTGACATTAACCAATTTCATTTATATGACCAATATGAAGATCTTCCGTTGCTTGGGTTTCGTCCTTGTTTTTGTGGCTTTTATTTTCAGGTACAATTGGCCATAATAATGGCTATGGTTGTGACTAGCTGGCCGAGACGAACTCAACCATGGGTTCAGAATGCATTTCCATGGCGCCTATAGGTTTTGGATATGGCCTGGTTTATAGCTATGGACTTCTGTCCGTTGGTATAGGCCTGAAATGTTTTAGCCACGGACATGAGGTTGAAGATGATGCGTGTCACGCCATCGTTGGACCATTCAAATCACGCACGCATTTTTTTGTTTGCTGGCATATTGACTTGTTTTTTTATATTATGATTTATTTGTATATTATTAACAAAGAGAACAAAGCAATGTAGTGGTAAGCGTGCATGCCAATATCCATCAGGACCTGGGTTCGAATCCCAGGTCCCCCCAATTTACATTTGTTTTTTCTCTTCAGGTGATCATATGCATATCCAGGCTTGCAGTGCATCATACGCTATCATCTATCCAATGGCCAGATGGCCAAAGGCCAAATTTGGTGGCCAAGAGCTGATGGTCCCCCATAGACCAAGTCAACATGCGCTCACCTGATCTCAAAAGTCAACAAGGCTAGATCCAAATGGGCCTCAGGATTGCTAATCACACCCAAAAATCAGGCCCAAACCTCTTCTCTTTATTTATTTTATTTAGTATTTGCTTTATTGATTTAATTGTTTTATTAAATTCTAACCAATCAAAAATTCTTTTTTTATAAAATAAAATCACCACAAATATTTTTTATCAAATTAAACTTTAACTTTTATTTTTTATTAATAAATACTAATAAATCAATTTAGGTTTTAATTCTAGAATAATTTTAACATATTTTTGTAAATAATTAAAATTAACTAGACTTAATTAGGTTTTACTAATTCAATTAATTTTTATTTCTTTCTTAAAATACCAAAAATCCAAAAATAATTTATTTTTATTAATTTATTTATTTATTAATTTAGTAATTAATTTAGGTTAATTTCTTTCTTAAAATAAAAAACAACAAAAAGATATTTTCTTTAACAAAAAAAGGGTCAAAACCCTACAACTTTGCGCTCGATCTAATTTCCCGAACGCGATTTATTTATTTTTATCCAATTATGTACTTGCTCCCGGATTGTAATAGCTTAATAGTACTTTTTATTATTTTTTATCGCTTTATTTATTTTTAAAGGGTTTGTCTTTGGCGATGTAAATACCCGACGCCTTGTAATTTAAATTCCGCATTTTATTTCCGTAAATTATAATTGTTAGATGTTTGATAATAGGATGGCATGACAAGACTGAATGTTTAACCTAAAATCAACTTAGATCACCTTTAACATGTACAAAGATAAAATTAACTGAAAGCGACACACTCGCACATGCGCACTCTTAGGGTACACCCCACTTGGTTGCCTTCGTACACGGTCATTAAGTATAGGTCGTTTTAGAGGTTGTCCTCTTGTCCAAAGATCATAGTCGCCTCGAAATGGTTGCCTCGGATACTGTTGCCTCAAAACAAATGATTTAAGACATTAGGGTTACCGCTAAGGCATCCTAACATTGCTTTGGTGACCGTAAGTCCCTAATTCGAATTGACCCTTAAAACTCCAACGACGATGCTACCTACTCATCAATAGTGAGATAGAATTGTCTAAAGGAACATAGCATAGAAAGATTCCTTTTTCGAGTAGGTAGATGGTTCTTAGATACTTGCTCTTTCAAAAAACAAAACTTTTCACACTTACACTTTTCGAACAAAGTTTTCAAAAACACTTCATACACTCTTGAGGACAGAAGCAAGAGTTAAATCAAAGTTTTCAAACAAAAACTTTTTCAAACCCACAAGCACAGAGAAAGCAATTTTGAAAACAATATGAGCAAGTACCTAAGAGCCCCTGGATAACCACTGATAGAAAGGGTGCTAACACCTTCCCTTTCTATAATCTACCCCTGAACCTGAGAAACTTCTCGAAAAAGGAATTTTTCTGTGCTTTTTTCCTTTCCTTGTTGGATAAAATAAAAGTCGGTGGCGAATCTTGCTTACCGCGACATTTTGTGAAAACAAACACAAAACGCAAACCAGCATTCCAAAAAACATTCAGTTCTTTCCACCGTGTAACAAGATCCATATCGTGCGCTGGTTAATCCTTATACGCATGGGATCTGAAATGAAATTGTTAGAAAAATGAAGTGCAAAACCTGGGGATCGAACCCAGGCTCATAGGCTTCACACATGCACGTTTCACCACCAGACAAGTTAACTCATTCGTTGTTACAAATGCAAAGAAATATAAATATTATGAAAACTCAAATATTTGATTTTTCAAAATTCACGCACGCTGGAAATTTGAATAGACCAATAATGGGACGCCACGCCTGCCACCGGAGTCAACCTTTCGGTTGTATTCTCTGATTGTCTCGAATGTCAATCCTACAAAATAACAAAGATCAAGGATTCAAACTAACCCTACCCCCCTTAAAAAATCGTCCTGAGCCCGAAGTCAGTGCCATTTTAAGCTCAAAATTCTTGGATTGTACGCTTCGAAATAAAAGTTTCTGATCGGAATTAAAAATGGCACCTTCCTATTAAGGCCCCAAAGCTCACATGCTATACGTCCAACTTGTTCTATACATTTCCATGAACATGTTTGCATGCATTAAATTAATTAACAACGTGTATTTTAATAGATTAAATTCAGAAAAATGTAACAAATTGGTGGTGACTGGATCTGGGGATTCTGGACGTGTAAGGCTTAAATATGGGTGTGGTTCAATTCCTGGATGCCCCAGGGATGTGATTTGATCACTTGTTTGGATTGATGGGGCCTAGAAATGCAATTACGAATTTACAACTTTGAGCAATTTTTGAGAATTTTGTATGGCTTTGTTATGCAAGGTTTTTATGTGTTGTTGTTGTGCTTGACTTCAGTACTTATAGAGAGAATAAAAGACTAACAAAGAGGGAACGAAACAATGCGTTAACCATGGTTTAAGAACAAAAATCAAGATTTTGAAAAATTGCCATATTTGATGATTCTTGCCATCCTTGAGCTTGCATGAACCTGGACATTTTTGTTGATGGGTCACACAAATATTTGGGCTTCAATCTTGACCCACAAATCCATTCATGTGCCTAAGCCAATTAACCTCACTTTTGTTTTGATTTAATTTGTTTTAAATGAATAAAAATTCAAATAAAATAAATAAAAATCATGAAAAATAAGGGAATGGTTTTAGGGGTCCTATCACATCTTATAAACATGTTTGAATACCAAAAACTAGGCCCATTAGTTCAAAATTGCAAGTTTACTCAATGTGCATTTCATGAATTTCTCCAAAATTTCCCAACTTGTGCAACTCATAACTTGCTTAATTTTCATCTTTTGAAGATGATATTTGACTTTTTGGAAAGCTCAAGATGTCCTTTAAAACCTCTATGTTGATCATTTTTTCTTTTGAAGACATTATCTTGATGCAAGTTGCCTTGACAAAAAGTGTCTTTTGTTGACTTTTGAAAATGACCTATAATGTATGAGCTCATATCTTCCAAATGAAGCATTATTTGGACTTTAGAATAGCTGAAAAGTTATAGAGAATTGAATATTATTCAAAATGGGAATTTGTTGGTGAAAAGTTGATGAAGTATGTGAAAGTTATGTCTGGTCAAAGTTCAGTTGACTTCTCCTAAGGAAACCCTAATTTGACAATTCTTAACTTTTGATAATTTGAGAGCTTTCCTTGGGGAATCATGATTAACCCTTGATCAAATGGTTAATATCACTTCAAAATGTTGACGTTGACCAAAATATTGAAGTTTGACTGTATGTTGACCATAGTTGGCTTTTTGACCAATATAGTTGATTTTCAATCATCTGAGCCATTGACTAAGCAAACTTGTGATGTAGGACTTGAAACTTGACATGAACCTTATTAAGGACATATTGAGAACCATGAAGCCACTTGTGACCTTTGCAAACCAAATTTCCTTGAGAAACTCAAAAACCTAGTTGTAGGCTCTTGACTTATGAGGAGCATTTGACTGATCATCCCTTGAGATTCTTGAGTATTTAAGGAGCCTTGAAAGAATGCCTTAAAGAAAATGGGTGGGAAAATTTTAGGGTACAACATGCCACAAGATATTTATGCCGACCAATTTGAGAACTATGTTGCTAGCCTGACAAATGATAATGGGTTAGGCTTTTCCGATGCCGATTTGATTCCTGAGGGAAGAAACCACAACAAGGCCATGTATGTCTCCATTGAATGCAGGGGAACTACTCTAGCTCATGTATTGATTGATAATGGTTCCTTGTTAAATGTTCTACCGAAGGGAACCCTCGACAGACTTGATTGTGAAGGGGTTATACTAAAACCTATTGATATTGTAGTGAGGGCCTTTGACGGTTCAAAGAGGATGGTACATGGAGAAATGGATCTTCCGATAAAAGTAGGTTCGCAGGTCTTCTCTACCTTTTATGTAATGGATATTAGACCTGCTTATTCTTGTTTACTAGGATGCCCATAGATTCATGGGGCAGGGGCTGTTACCACAACCCTACACCAGAAGCTGAAATATCCTATTAACATAAAGGTTGTCACAGTATATGGTGAAGAAGAGTATATGGTCAGTCACTTAACTCATTCCAGTATGTAGAGATGGACAGAAAATTCATAGAGACTCCTTGTCATACTTTTAAAGTCATCCCTACTGCTGCTACTAAAGACGTCTCTTTCATTCCCAAAGTTACCAGGGTTCCGCCCAGAATGGCTTCCTTGAAAGATGCTAAAGTTGTTGTAGAAGAAGGTGGTTATACTACTTGGGGTCAGCTTCCCAAAATTCCATGTAAATCTGAAAAATTTGGTTTGGGTTTCACTGCAGAGGGTCAGAGGGCTATTTTTCACGCTCGTGCTAGAAGACCACCATTTTGTGTCATCAATAACGGAGTCAATCTGATAGAAGATGCTGACAGTGATTATGACCTTGACAATTGGATCTTTCCTACCATTAGCAATGGGCTTAGCAACTGGAAGGCCGAAGACATTATCTCTATCTCCTTAGACAGGAGTAATAGTTACTTTCTATTTTTATTGCTTTCAAAGTTTGGTTATGTAATCTTTTAAAATAATGATTTTAAGCCTTGTGTCTTACCTGGAGCACAACGGTTCGTTTGTTAAGGGTTGTCATTTCATAAACATATTTTCATCTAATAAAAACATTGGATGTTTTGCATTCAAATTTTGTGCTTTGTCTTTCTTTTTACTTTTATCACTTTCAAATAGCTATGTGTTCTTACACACACCCACACAATAAATTGTAGATCTACATCCACTATGGATTTCGTTGATAACGATTATGCTATTTCCACTTATGACTTTGAAAATACGATCTACCAAGCCGAGGACAAAGGTGAGGAAGATTGTGAAATACCTGGAGAACTTTCCATACTATTAGTGCAAGAGGAAAAGGTTATTCAACCACATGAAGAGTCGGTCGAGATTGTAAACTTGGGTTCTGAAATAGACTGGAAAAAAGTCAAGATAGGCGCCAACCTAGAGGACAATGTCAAGAACATATTGATTCAGATATTTCATGACTATGTTGAGATATTTTCTTGGTCGTACGAATACATGCCAGGGCTTGATACTGATATTGTGGTTCACCACCTGCCGATGAAAGAGGGTTATTCTCCGATCAGACAAAAAGTTCGTCGAATGCGTCTCGAGATGTCAGAAAAGATCAAGGCTGAGGTTATGAATCACTTCAACGCAGGTTTCTTGGCTGTTACATCCTATCCTCAATGGGTTGTAAATGTGGTTTTGGTACCGAAGAAAGATGGCAAAGATGACTTCCCACTTCCACATATTGATGTTTTGGTTGACAACACTGATCAACACAAGGATTCTCCTTCATGGACGGTTTCTCGGGTTATAATCAGATCAAGGTGGAACTTGAAGACATGGAGAAAACAACCTTCGTCACACAGTGGGCACTTTATGTTACAAGGTTATGCCTTTTGGGTTGAAGAACGTCGGCGCCACATATCAGCGTGCCATGGTAGCTTTATTCCATGACATGATCCATCACGAGATAGAGGTTTACATCGATGACATGATAGCCAAATCCCAGACTGAAGAAAAACATCTTAACCATTTACACAAGCTATTTGAAAGGTTGAAGAAGTACAAGCTGAGGTTGAATCCAAACAAGTGCACCTTTGGGGTAGGTCCGGTAAACTACTAGGTTTTTTTGTTAGTGGTAAAGGTATCAAAGTCGATCCCGCCAAGGTCAAAGCTATTCAAGAAATGCCTGCACCCCATACTGAGAAGGAAGTAAGAGGTTTCTTGGGACGACTGAATTACATTGCCCGATTCATTTCTCATTTAACCACTACTTGTGAGTTGATCTTCAAGATGCTGAAGAAAGATCAGGTAGTAAAATGGAATGACGACAGCAAAATAGCCTTTGACAAGATCAAGGAGTACCTCTAAGAACCTTCGATTCGGATGCCACCAGTTGAAGGAAGACCTCTAATTATGTACCTAACAGTGTTAGAGAACTCAATGGGGTGTGTACTGGGCCAACATGACGAGTCCGGTCGAAAATAGCATGCAATATACTACCTTAGCAAAAAGTTTACTGACTGTGAAACAAGATAATCACTGCTCGAGAAAACTTGTTGCGCTTTAGCATGGGCTGCTCGCTGACTAAGACATTATATGTTAACTCATACTACTTTATTGGTCTCTAAAATGGATCCCATCAAATACATATTCGAGAAGCCAACTCTCTCCAGAAGAATTACCATATGGAAAATGGTCTTGAAAGAATACGACATTCAGTACACCACTCAGAAAGCAATCAGAGAAAGTGTACTGGAAGATCATTTGGCTCATCAAGTCGTAGGCGACTACCAATCTATGAATTTTGAGTTCTCGAACGAGAACATTATGCTAGTTATAGATTATGTAGAACCTGGACCGTATGAAGGACCCGAGCCAGGATCCCAATGGACTGTGGTTTTTGAAGGAGCTTCTAATGCACTTGGAAACGGAATCGGTGCTATAATTATCTCTCCCTAGGGTTTCCATATGCCCTTTACCGCCAGATTATGCTTTGACTGTACCAATAATATGGCCGAATATGAAGCGTGCATCATGGGCATTAGAGATACTATTGACCTGAAAATCAAGTTCTTGAACGTATTAGGGGACTCAGCCTTGGTAATCAGTCAGATCAAGGGATAATGGGATATGAAGCATCCAAATCTCATTCCTTATCGGGAACATGTGATAACCGTAATCCCGTACTTCAAGGAAATCACTTTTGAGAACATCCTGAGAGAAGAAAATCATTTGGCATACGCATTGACTACCATGTCATCCATGTTCAATGTTAGGTTGGACAACGAGGTTCCTCGAATTACCATTGAAAGATTAGATGAATCGGCACACTGCTATGAAGTTGACACTGACAAAGTAGAAGAGAAGCCTTGGTTTTACGAAGTGAATAGATACCTTGAGGATCGAGAATATCCCGAGGGTGCATCTATCAATGACAAGAAATTCCTACGGAGGTTCTTTGTTAAGTTCTTCCCGAGCAACAGGATTTTGTACAAGTGCAATAATGATTCAACTCTGCTTCATTGTATGGACAAGAAGGAAGCTGAGAAAATTGTGGAAGATATGCACGAAGGGATCTTTGGTACTCATTCTAGTGGGAACACTATGGCTAAGAAGATTCTAAAAGCGGGTTATTATTGGTCGACTATGAAAACCGATTTCCATCACCACTCAAGAACTTGTCACAAATGCCAGATCTATGTAGACAATGCACATGTGCCTCCAGTCCCTCTGAATGTCTTGACTGCTCCTTGGCCATTTGCAATATGGGGAATTGATTTGATTTGAGAGATTAGGCCTACTTCTTCCAACGGGCATCATTTTATACTCGTCGACATTGATTATTTCACGAAGTGGGTTGAAGCAGCCTCATTCGCCTCTGTTACCAAGAATGTTATTTCCCTGTTCATTAAGCACAACCTCATTTGTCGCTATGGCATCCCTAGCAGAATTATCACAGACAATGGTACCAGTCTCAATAACACCATGATCACTGAACTCTGCACGCAGTTCAAGATCAAGCACCATAACTCTTCTCTGTATCGACTGAAGATGAATGGCACAGTGGAATCCGCCAATAAGAACATCAAGAAGATTATACAGAAGATGATGGTAACATATAAAGATTGGCATTAGATGTTACCATTCGCTCTTCATGGTTATCACGCCTCAGTTCGAACATCAACCGGGGCAACCCCATTTTCTCTGGTCTATGGTATGGAGGTTGTCCTACCTGTCAAAGTTCATATTCCTTCTATGAGAATCATGAAAGAGGCAGATTTAGACAAAAACGAATGGATTCAGACTAGGTTGGACCAGTTGAATTTGATTGACGAGAATAGGCTTTTTGTTGTCTATCACGGTCAAATGTATCAGAAGCGTATGATCAAAGCCTTCAACAAGGAAATCAAGCATAAAGCATATCAGGCTGGGGACTTGGTAATAAAGTGTATCATCCTACCGCAAGGTGATCCCAGGGGAAAATAGACTCCCACCTACGAAGGGTCATTTGTAATCAAGAAGATATTTTCGGGCGGCGCTATGATACTTACCACCATGGACGGTGAATATTTTCTGCACCCCGTAAATGCGAACATAGTCAAAAGATACTACGCATAAAAATGACCCACTAGGTTGACTGGCCTAGGAAAAAATAAGGACATCCTGGCGAACCAAAAGGGTCCGAGAAAAAATTAGTGATATATATATATATATATATATATATATATATATATATATATATATATATATATATATATTATATATATATTGTACACCCGACAAGTCAAAAACCTGAAAAGGCGGCTTGGGCAAAAAAGGGTATCCCGGTGGACTGAAAACCCGAAAGGGCGGTCCAGGAAAAAGTTAGGGAGTAAAGCGCACGACTATGTCCTGTTGGATCACTTATAGCAAGATTTATTACCAAATGTCAAGTTCGAAGGATACAAATCAATTCAGTCAACTTCTTCCGATAGCAAGGGATGAAATGCTTGAAGACATAGGGGCAATAGCAGAGTTGAAACCCGACGAAATTATTTCCATATAGCTATGTTTCTTTATTTTACTTTATACTTCACGACGATCTCCTCTTACTAGGATTTTTGTCTCTTTGTGCAAAATCGCATGTTTATAGGCAAATTATCAATACAAATATTGTTTCAAAATTCAAATTTTCATTTTACTTTTTCTGTTTTGTTCACAAAAACTTCCAATGATTAAATTGAATGAACATATATATATATATATATATATATATATATATATATATATATATATATATATATAATATAATATATATATATATATATATATATATATATATATATATATATATATATATATATATATATATATATATATATATATATATATATATATATATATATGAATATGATTATTGCTAACAAATATATGCATAAAAAATAGGAATAAAGTATTTACTCAAGACTCTAGGAGTTGGGATAATGTTCAAGTCATCCGCAAATCCCCACTGAGCAACCTCCATGGGATTACCCCCACAGAGTCAGCTTCACAAGCTCGGCTTCAACAAAGATACATTCCCCCGCGAGTCTAACATGCCTTAAGACGGGAATTAGGGCATCTTCTAACAATTAACCTGGTCATACTCCCCAACGGATCCCCCTAGCGAATAACGAAGTATGATCCTTTCCCTGACAATATCGCCAACCTACGGAGTCCCGATCCTCATCAGAGATTATGTCATAAGCACAGTTCACAGGAATTCTCTTCCCTAGATGAGTTTATTTCTCCAAAACTTTGAAATCCCCTGCAGCATTATCTTCCCCAGCAAGGCTCATTTCCTCAGCAGAGTATATCTCCAACAGGGTTTTTTTCCCCAACAGAGTACAATCTCCCCATCTTAAGTTTATTCCTCTGACTACTACAAATCACCAGTAAAATTCCTCTCTCTAGTGAAGGATAGTCTAGACAACTATCCCTAAAGAGTTGCTATGAAGGTTTTGGAAACTCATATGAGTCGTCATATATATTGGAAACTCAGTCAGATGGCACCTCAGAAGGTTTTCCATCTATTTTATCCCCGGTCAAGGTATATAAGAACTAAAATCCCCTAATAGAGCGATAAACGACCAATGTTCTTGAACCCTTCTCCCCAAGAAGAAGTCTACATCCCCCAACGGAGTTTCCTCAAACAGCAAGCAGGAATCCCCAGCGGAAACATTCCAGGAAAGATTGAAGATTACACATACTCTTCATCCCCAGCGGCCATCAGGGATTTATCTTCCTCAGTCTTAGATGTTATAAAAAGCTACCGATACGTTCCAACAACATCCCAAATTCATACATTACTTACAAATATCATAACACATGCATACGAAACGCATATGACACTCTCATTTACTTTGAGAACATAATTACGCAGTGCATTATATATATATATATATATATATATATATATATATATATATATATATATATATATATATATATATATATATATATATATATATATATATATATATATATATATATATATATATATATATATATATATATATATATATATATATATATATATATATATATATATATATATATATATATATATATATATCATGACATTGCATACATATAACGTTTTATCTTTTCAAGTAAAAGTCTATAAACAAGCGAATATCATCAATTATTCTCAAACAGGTCGCAGATTAATTCCCAAAACAAGACGGGGCAACTATCTATATGACCAGACACAGATTAATTCCTAAAACAAGACAGGGCATCTATCTGTGAAAACAAATTGTAGATCAATTCTCGAAATAGGGTGGGGCGACTATCTACATAAACATGTCAAATATTAACTCCTGAAACCAAACGGGAAAGCTATTTATACGATCGAGCAAAGATTAACTTTCGAAACAAGACGGTGAAACTATCTTTCTATCTTTATGACCAGGTGAAGATCAATTCCCGAAATAGGACAAGGCGGCTATCTTTATCACCAGGTGGTATGAATTCCCAAAACAGGACGATTTTACCAACAAAAACATATTATAGATCAATTCCCGAAACAGGACGGGGCGACTATCTACATGACAAACACTTCCCTTCAGAGACTAAATTCTGAAAAGCATCTCCTTTCAGAGACTGAATTCTGAAAAGCACTTCCTTCAGAGATTTATTCTGAAAATCATTTCCTTTAGAGATTCATTTTGAAAAGCATTTCCTCAGATATGATCTGATAGATTCATTCTGAAAAGTATTCTTCAGATAAAGTCAAGTGTAGACTCATTATCATACTCCTATCAATATTTACTTTGGATGGCATCTATAAGCCAATCTCTGACGACATTCTTTCACTTCTCCGAATGGAGTCTTTAAGCCCATTCAAGCAATATTATCAACCAACAACGTTACTCCTGCACATGCGAGTGCAAATTTCTGAGCACTTAAGTGTTCAATCATCTTCTACCTTCAAGTCAGGAATGGCAGCCATGTCAATCCAACTCTCTAGGTTTAGGAAGATTGAACAGGGGCAGCTGTTGTACCCCAAAATTTTCCCTCCCATTTTATTCAAGGCATTCTCCTAGGGTTCTCAAATGCTTAAGGTTACTCAAGAATTGATTAGACAAATTCTCCTCATAAGCAATGGACTTACAACTAGGAATTTATCTTTCATAAGGAAATTTAGGTTTCTAAGGTCTCAAGTGGTTTTCATGTTTCTTCGTATGCCCCCAAGGATGCTCATGCCAAATTTCAAGCCTTGCATCACAAGTTTTCTCAATCAATAGCTCAGATAACTGAAAATCAATTGTATTGGATAAAAAGTCAATTATGGTCAACATACAGTCAAACTTCAAGATTTTTGGTCAACCTAAACATTTTGAAGTGATATTCATTGTTTTATCAAGGGTTGATCATGATTCCTCAAGAAAAACCCTCAATCATCAAAAGTCAAAAGTTTCTAAATTAGAGTTTCCTTAGGATAAGTAAACTAAACTTTGAACAAGCATAACTTTCACATGCTTCATCAGCTTTTCCCCAACCAAAGCTCATTTTGAAGGAAATTAAATTCTCTACAACTTTGAATATCTAAGCTCAAGTCCAAAAAGTGCATCATTTGAGAGATATAAGCCAATACATTACAAGTCATTTCAAAAGTCAACAAAAATACACTTTTTGTCAAGGCAACTTACATCAAGATAAATCTCAAAATGCAAAAGTGATGAAAATATAGATTATAGAGGACATCTTGATATTTCCAAAAAAATCTAAGATCACCTTAAAAAGATGAAAATTGAGTGAGTTATGACTAGTTCAAGTTGGGAAATTTTGAGCAAATACATGAAGTTCAAATTGAGCAAATTTGACATTTTGGACTTTTGGGCCATTGTTTTGAAGTCCAAGCATGTGTTATACTTATCATACACCTCATTTTTTACTCATGCACCCTTTGACCTCTTTATTTTATTTATTTTTTATTTTTTATTAATTTAAGTCAAAATTAAATGAAATAATACAAGGCCTTTCTCACAAGTTCCAAGTCCAAAAATCTCTGACCCAATTCCACATTATATAATCCCATTGTTTTCATACAAGCAAGAAACGAAACCTTGCCTCACAAACTTGTCAAAAAATATCAATTTTTTTCAAGAACCCTAAAATCTTGAAACCCTTATCATAAACCCTCGCACTACAAAATAACCATCTCATTCACTCTTATCAATTATACAGAGTAAGGTTGGATCAATTTTGATATTCCAAAGCTCATCAAAACGCCATACATTCTTCTCCGATTTCATAAACTATGCAAAATTCATATTTTAGTTTTTGTTTCATTTTAAGCCATACTAATGTTATTAACATACTTCTAAGATGTATTTGAACAAGTTTAGATCATCATAATGATCCCATGCATGCTAAATCGTGAACCACCATCGTTTCACTGATCCATGCGTTTTTCTTCACAATTAAAAAACCATTAATTTTTAGACCAAAACAGTCCTTCATTGAACTCGCAACCCTCGATTTAGGGGGTAGGATGTTTTTAGATTATTAATTCTATGGATTTACAGGTTTGGCAAAAGAGGGCAACCGAAG
This sequence comes from Vicia faba, assembly GCA_948472305.1. Classification (NCBI taxonomy): domain Eukaryota; kingdom Viridiplantae; phylum Streptophyta; class Magnoliopsida; order Fabales; family Fabaceae; genus Vicia; species Vicia faba. The sequence goes on along the minus strand of OX451736.1, from coordinate 1,752,079,246 downwards.
AAAACGACCAGAGCTAGGGCTCCAGTGCCTCTCTGGTTCAAGCTTTTTATTTATATTATATATTTATTGATTGGCATAAGTTAATGGATGTACATCTGCCCCAGCAGTAGAAGCGTGCACATTAATTCATTGGTGTCAAAGAGCCTGGGTTCGATCTAGCCTTTTGCCACTTATTTTCCTAACATTTCCATATTTTGCATGGTTAATTACAAAATGCGCTGAACCAGTTTCCTATCACCAAGGCGCGCTTGGACCAGTGGTGAAGGTGTTGGTTGAAGGTTTTAAGGGCGTGGGTTTAACACCCACCCCTACCCCTTTGGTTATTTTACACAATTCTCTATTCTTCTTGCTCTTGCCTTTCCTTTTCTTCATTATTTTCACAAAAAACCAAACATTTTTCACAAACCTTTGATTTTTCTTAACAAACCCTAATTTAATTTTAGGTTTTTTTTTTAATTTAATCAAACCTAATTTAATTTTTTAGGTTTTCTTAATTAAATTAAAATCAACTTAGATATTAGGGTTTTGTTTAATTTAATTAACTAACTTTTTTAATTAATTACAATCAATTAGGTTTTAGTTTAATCATCAAACTTTTTCATCAAAACAATCACAAAACAATTTTCTCTTTTCTTTTCCTTTTTATCGCTCGTGTACTTTATTACTTTCGCGTTCTTTTTCCAATTATGTATCTTCTTACAGTTTGTAATAGTTTAATTAGGGCTTACTGTTTTTCCCTGTTTTTTACTATTTGTACCCCCATTCCCGAGGCCTTGTAATAGCGTAGGATTTTATTTTTTCCGCACTTATACTTTCATGCTTTGTATACAACTGTTAGATGTATGCTAATAGGGTTTGTATGGAAAGATTAAAAATAATCGTAGAAAACCCTAATTTCAAGATAAAAATAACTGAAATACAAATCACTCTTCACACTTGCACCTCTAGGGTAACCTCACTTGTTGCCTTCTGAATGAAACACAATCATGTCCCTCGAAAGTGGGGATGCTTTACCACTGTCCCTCGATTAAAAAGATCCTAGTCCCTCGATGACCCTTTCGATGTTGCCTTCGGTAAACGATCTAGTCCCTTACAATAAAAATGCTAAAGCGCCCCTACGAGTTGCCTTTATGATTGTACGATGACCCGCGCCTGTCCTTTCACATCCAACGATAGGGCTTCCTACTAACTAATGGTAGGATATCACTATCTAAAGGAGGAGAAAAATGACAAGTCATACCTTGAGTAGGTAGATAGTTCTTAATCGTTTGCTCACATTTTTCAAAACAAAAACATTTCTCACAATCACACTTTCAAAATAATTTTAAAAAACAAACACTTTGTACGCATTCTTAACCGATACAAGAATCATTACAAAGTTGTCGTACTTAGGCATTTTTTCAAAATATTCTAAAACACGAACACATAACATTTTTTAAAACAAAGTGAGCTAGTGATTAAGATCCCGTAGATAACTATAAATGAAAAGGGTGCTAACACCTTCCCTTTTCATAACCTACACCTCGAACTCAAAAATTCTCAAAGGTCTTTCCTGTTCTTTTCACCCTTTCCTTATTGGATAAAAGAAAAGTCAGTGGCAACTCTTGCTATCTATAACATTTGTGATAAAATGCGAAATAAAGCCAGTTCTCCCACCGTATTACAGTCATGAAAGGGTCGAAGGAATTCTTGAGAGGCATGAAGAAAAAAGGCTTATATACCTTTGAGGCTGAAGTTGTAAGTGGTTTGACAAATGTTGCATCCACGAAACCTTGTCGAAGACAGAAATTTGGCACATGAGATTTATCCATGTTAGTGAAAGGGGTCTGGTCAAATTTGGGAAACAAAATTTGCTTGGAGGAGATAAATTCGAAAAGATGAAGTTTTGTGAACCATGTGTACTTGGAAAATCTTGCAGAGTGAAGTTAAACAAAGGCAAACAAAGAACACATGGATTACTTGATTACATCCATACTGATCTTTGGGGGCCTACAAGGTGTCTATCACATCCAGGAGCAAGGTATTTTCTATCCATAGTAGATGATTATTCCATAATTTTATGGGTATTCATCTAGAAGAATAAAGATGAAACTTTTGAGAATGTCAAAAGTTGGAAGACTCTTGTCGAAAATCAAACTGGAAGAAAGGTCAAGAGGTTGAGGACCAATAATGGCCTTGAATTTTGCAACGAGGCTTTCGATAATTTTTTTGTTGCCCCTAGTATTGCAAGGAATATAACTAATGCAGGTACTCTACAACAAAATGGTTTGGCTGAAAGGTTTGATCGAACTATTTTGGAGAGAGTTAGATGCATGTTGACTAGTGTTGGATTAAAGAATATGTTTTGGGTTGAGGCTGTTTTGACAGCAACGTATCTGATAAGCAGATGTCCTTCGATTGAGTTAGATATGAAGAGACCTGGAGAAGTTTGGTCGGGGCATCCACCAAATCTCAACAAACTTAGAGTATTTGGTTGCTTAGCCTATGCTCACATTAGGCAAGACAAGGTTGAACCTAGAGCTTTAAAATGCATGTTCATGGGATACCCTAAAGGAGTCAAAGCTTATATGATATGGTTCCTAGAGCCAAGTTACATGAGGAGTATCACCAGTCGATATGTAGTTTTCAATGAGGCTAAAATGGATTTCAAGAAAACTGATGATGTTGGTCGAAGTGCTGAAATGTCTGACGAAGAGCGGGAACAAGTAGAGATTCTTGTTGCGGTGGAGCATGTTGATGATGAATTGCATATCACAGATGAAGTCGAAGAAGAAGAAGAAGAAAAAGAAGAAAAAGAAGAAGATGCTGAGGAAGTTGAGGAAATCGTAGATGACTACCTATTGGCAAAAGATAGGTCGAGGAGATTCATCAAGCCACCTCAGATACTTGGGTATCTTATAGCTTATGCCTTAATCTCTACAAGTGAGGTTCTAGACGAAGAACCTAGAGATGATAAGGAAGTTATGAGGAGTCAAAATAAGATTGAATGGATGAAGGCCATGGATGATGAGATGAAATATCTTCATGATAATAACACTTGGGAACTGATCAAGAAACCTGTTGGAGCAAGGTTAGTTAGTTGTAAATGGATTTTCAAAGTTAAGGAAGGAATCAAAGGAGTGGCGTCGAAAAGATACAAGGCAAGGTTGGTCGCAGGGGGTTTCACTAAGAAAGAAGGTGTCAACTTCAATGATGTGTTTTCTCTTATTGTGAAGTACATATCCATTCAAATGTTTCTTGCCATAGTGGCACAATTCAACCTTGAACTAGAACAAACAGATGTGAAGACTATGTTCTTGTATGGTGATATAGACGAAACAATCCCAATGAGACAACCCGAAGAGTATGTCGAAAAGGGGAAAGACGATATGCAAGTTGAAGAGATCTTCATATGGGCTGAAATAATCTCCTCTACAATGGAATAGGATATTCGACAAGTTCATAACACACATAATTTTTAGTAGAAGTCAGTTAGACCATTGTGTTTACTTCATATTTTGACCTGGTAATTCATTTGTTATTTTGTTGTTTTTTATGGATGATATTCTCATAGCAAGAAACAATGTCGAAGATGTAATGAGGGTTAAGGTTGAACTCAATAAGGAGTTATATATGAAGGATCTGGGAGCTGCATCTAGGATTCTTGGGATTGACATTCGAAGAGATAGAAAGAAGTCAAAATTATGCCTATCTCAAGAGGCATGCCTATGGAAGATTCTCAACAAATTTGGTATGTCGAATTCAAAGTCTATTGTGACTCCAACATATCCTAAATTCAAGTTGAGTATAGATTAGTATCACATATGCTAATATAGTAGGTTTTTTTATGTATGATATAGTTTGTACTAGACCCGACATAACATATGCAGTAAGTCTTGTAGGCAGGTACATGGCAAATCCTGGAAAGGCTCATTGGCAAGTATTGAAATGGATTCTAAGGTACATAAATGGGTCTTTGAACAGAGTCCTAATTTATGGTGGAGCCTTAGGTGAAGATAGTAAAGCAGTAATCGAAGGATATGTTGACTCTAATTATGCAGGTTATATGGATTCTAGAAATCTATTTCTGGATATATTTTCACTATGTTTGATACAACAATTAGTTGGAAAGCAAAACTTCAGAAGGTTGTAGCCTTATCAACTACTAAAGCAGAATATATCGCCCTCACTGAAGCTGTGAAAGAAGTATTATGGCTTGAAGGTTTTACTAAGGAGCTGAAACTTCAAGGTCAAGTTATCACTGTTAAATGTGATAGTCAAAGTGAAATACACCTGTTGAAGAACTCAACCTATCATGAGCGAACCAAGCACATCAATGTCTTAGCAAAAAGTTTACCGACTGTGAGACTCGCTACTCACTGCTCGAGAAAACTTGCTGCGCTTTGGTATGGGCTGCTCGCTGACTGAGACAGTATATGTTGACTCATACCACTTTGCTGATTTCCAAAATGGATCCGATCAAGTATATCTTCGAGAAGCCTGCTTTATCTGGAAGAATCACTAGATGGAAAATGATCCTGACAGAGTATGATATCCAGTATACTACCCAAAAAGCTATAAAGGGGAGTGTACTAGCTGACCATCTAGCTCATCAAGCCGTCGAAGATTACCAATCTACGAGATTCGACTTCCCGGACGAGGACATCATGACTTTGGACAACATTGAGGGTAATGGACCGTATGAAGGACCTGAACAAGGATCCCGATGGACCCTGTACTTTGATGGTGCTTCCAATGCACTTGGCAACGACATCGGTGCGGTACTCATTTCTCCGGAAGGTTTCCATACACCCTTCACTGCCCGACTTTGTTTCAGTTGTACCAACAACATGGCCGAATATGAAGCTTGCATCTTTGGTCTCAAGGCTGCTATAGACTTGGGAATCAAATCTTTGGTCGTATTTGGGGACTCGGCTTTGGTTATCAGTCAAGTCAAAGGAGAGTGGGACACCAAACATCCTAATCTTATCCCATACAAAGAGCATGTCCTGACGTTGTTGCCTCATTTCGAGCAGATTACTTTCGAGCATTTCCCGCGAGAAGAAAATCAACTAGCAAATGCTCTGGCTACAATGTCTTCCATGTTTAAACTCAACTGGGATAACGAGGCTCCCCGAATTACCATCGAGCGAATGGACGAACCTGCACACTGTCATGAGATTAATACCGAAGAAGTTGTGGAACAACCCTGGTTTCATGAAATCAAAAGGTATCTCCGGACTAGAGAATACCCTGAAGGAGCTTCCGTCAATGACAAAAAGTTCTTAAGGAGATTTGATGCCAAGTTCTTCCTCAGTAATGGCATCCTTTATAAGCGCAACCATGATTGTGTTTTACTTCGTTGTATGGACAAAGATGAAGCAGAGTTGATCATGACCGAGATACATAGTGGCACATTTGGCACCCACTTGAGCGGACATACGATGGCTAAGAAGATTTTAAGGGCAGGCTACTACTGGTCTACCATGGAAGTTGATTTTCATCAATATTCCCGTACCTGCCACAAATGCCAAGTCTATGCCGACAAGGTACATATTCCTCCTATTCCTCTCAACGTTCTGAGAGCTCCTTGGCCATTCGCAATGTGAGGCATTGACATGATTGGAGAGATCAAGCCCACGGCATCCAATGGACATCGCTTCATCTTGGTGGCTATTGATTACTTCACCAAATGGGTCGAGGCAGCTTCCTATGCCTCAGTTACAAAGAATGTGGTTGCCCGCTTCATCAAGCAGAACCTCATATGCCGGTACGGTATCCCCGACAGGATCATCACAGACAACGGTACGAATTTGAACAATACTATGATCACTGCTCTATGCGAACAGTTCAAGATTTATCATCACAATTCATCTCCCTACCGGTCGAAGATGAACGGTGTTGTTGAAGCCGCGAACAAAAATATTAAGAAGATCATTCAAAAGATGACAGTCACCTACAAGGACTGGCATGAGATATTACCGTTTGCTCTGCATGGATATTGTACCACGACACGTACTTCAACAGGGGCAACCCCATTTTCTTTAGTATATGGCATGGAAGTTGTGCTACCCATGGAAGTTCAGATTCCTTCCTTAAGGATTATGAAGGACGCTGGTTTGAGTGAAGACGATTGGATTCAGACCCGGCTTGATCAGCTTAATTTGATCGACGAGAAGCGACTTACTACTATTTGTCATGGTCAGACGTATCAAAAACGCATGATCAAGGCTTTCAACAAGAAAGTCAGACGTCAGGTATATCAAGTCGGAGATCTTGTAATCAAGCGGATCATCTTGCCGCAAAGTGATCCCAGGGGCAAGTGGACTCCTACTTACGAAGGACTATTTGTGATTAAGAGCATCTTTTCTGGAGGGGCAATAATTCTGACCACCATGGACGGCGATGACTTGCCGCACCCTGCGAACACAAACATAGTCAAAAGATACTACGCATAAAATGACCCGACAAGTTGAAAACCCGAAAGGGCGACTTGGGCAAAAAAGGGCATCCCGACGAATCGAAAACCCGAAAGGGCGGTTCAGACAAAAATTAGGGATAAAACAAAAAAAATCTGTACACCCATTAAGTTGAAAACCCGAAAGGGAGACTTAGGCAAAAAAGGGCTTCCCGGTGGATCAAAAACCCGAAAGGGCGGTCCAGGCAAAAGTTAGGGAATTAAAGCGTATGACTATGTCTCGTCGGGTCACTTTAAGAACAATCTCTTCACCAACAAGCTCCAAGCTTCTGATCAATCCAGCCATCGGAGGATGAAGCAGCGAATGGACGAAATATTCAGAGTTGTGAAGGCTATAGCAGAATGTAAATCCCATGGAATTTGGTACACATAGCCATCTTTCTTTTTTATAAAATTTTTCAATTTTTACGACAACATTCTCTTACTAGGATGTCTGTCTCCTTTGTACAAAAATACTCACAAAAGTTAATACAAATACTTCAAAGTGCGGAAATTTGCTTGCCTTTCTTTTCTTTTTACACTTATGTTTTATTTGAAAACGTCCAATGTTTTGTTAAATAGGCATATGCATTTGAATATAATCATTGCTTACAGATAAAACGAAATTGAAAAAGGATAATTACTGATAGGATTGAAGGAGTAGGAAGAAATCTTTATGCCATTCCAGAAGAAATCCCCTACGATACATCATTCAGATCCTCAACAAGGCTAAATTTTGAGTATATTTCCCCAGCGAAGTTAAGCTTCAAGATCCGCAGCGGAGCCAGTGCAGTCTAAAACTTGATTCCCCAGCTGAGTAAAGTTTCAAAATTCCCATCAGAGTTAAAGCTTCGAGATCCCCAGTGGAGCCCGAACACCCTGAAAAATCCTATCCCCAACAGAGCCAGAATAGTGAACATTCTCCCTACAGAGTTATTTCCCAGCAGATTGAAGATTCTCAGTCTCATTTCTCCATTAGAAGTCTCCCAGGTTTTAACTCCCCAGTGGATATTTTCAGAGTTTTCCTTATTCCCTTAGCAGTCAGCAGTCAGCAAGGATTTCTCATCCTCGGTAATCAAAGATTTTTTGGAATCCCCAGCTTTGATCACGGATTTACTTTCCCCGACAGCAATCAAAGACTTCATTATCTCCAGTTATCAAGGATTTATTTTCCTCAGCAAGACAGCTACTCAGCTTACATGCACATCCATTACATTTATATATCATAAACATTGATGAAACACAATTCATTGCATCATACATATCATGCAACATGACTTTGTGTTTTAGCTAACATTTTACCCTTTTCAGGATAAGATTAAAAGGCTATTATCAACAATTTTCCTGATACAGTATGGATACACCCCAGACACGGTAGTCATTTCTATTACTCATTCACAATTTCAAGTCAAAATACAGTACAGATACACCCCAGACACGGCGGTCATTCTACTACTCATTCAGACTTCAGCAATCAGATACAGACTAGATACGCTCCAGACACGGCTGCCATTCTATCTCTCATTCAGATTCGACTATCAACTACAAGTTCAGGTACGCTCCAAACACGGATACCGTCCTGTCCTTTACACCAGCAGTTTGATCCTCCCAGTGCAGTCGCCACAAAGGTCATTCTGTCACTTATTCAGATCCCGGTTATAGTACGGATACACCCCAGACACGACGGTCATTCTACTACTCATACGGATCTCAACTTCATATACAATCCAGACACGCTCCAGACACGGTTGCCATTCTGTCACTCATTCATAGTTTATCCCCAGCACACAGTTGCTCCATACGCAGATGTTTCTCTGTTACCTAGATACAATACAGATACACTCCAGACACGACAGTCATTCTGATATTCATTCAAAATTCAAATACAGTTACAGCTCAGATACACGCCAGACACGGACGCCATTCTTTTTCTCATACAAACTCATTCTCCAGATACAGTTCAATGGCATTCCAGACACGGATACCATTTTGATGCTCATCCTTCTAACCTACAGCATTGGAATTCAACAAAGATTCTTGGATGGCATCTTTAAGCCCATCTCCAGCAAGATTCTACAATCTCCAAATTGCATCTTTAAGCCTATTCCCGCATCTATGTTTTGGCGAAAGGCAAACTTGCCAATCTAACTCTTCAGGTTCAAGAAGATTGAACAGGGGCAACTGTTTTACCCCAAAATTTTCCCTCTCATTTCATCAACATTTCTCATCACAAGACTCTTGGAACTCAAGATCAAGCTAGGGTTTGCTCTGCTCAAGACACCTCCTTGCACTGTTGACCTAAATTAGGGTTTGAGTTTGCACAGGGATATTTTGACCTACAATGCCCAAAGTTACTTTCATACTACATGTTGGACTCACAAGTTTGTCCATACCAAGTCTCAAGCCTTGATTCAAATTTTTGCCCAGTCAATTGGACAGTTGACCTAGAAATCAACTGTATTGGGAAAAAGTCAACTGTGGCCAATTGACAGTCAAACCTCATGATTTTGACCCACATCAAAATTATGAACTCATATGAACCATTTGATCAAGTTTGGATCTTAATTCCACAAGAAATTTGATCAGATCACCAAAAGGGCAAAATGGTCATTTTTAGGGTTTTGACTGCACAAAGGCAATTTTTGACTGTTTGACCTAGCCAATGGCAAATCAAGCTCACACATGGACTCAAGGAATCAATGACATTGTCTTGACCCATTCAACAAGTTCAAAAGATCTCAAATGCATAGGATTGACAGATGAATTTTTCAGTCAACTGATCAAAATTTGACTGTACACTGAAAAGTCAAACTTTGACTTTTTGGTCAAAATCAAGTGCCAAGAGTTATTTTTCATCAAGACATGTCAAATTATGAAACTTGTTCATCAAGAAACCCAAAAATGAAAATTAGGGTTTAAAATGGAAAATTTTCATAACTTAGAAATTTTCTAAGTTATGAAATTTTCTTATTTTTTCCTAACTTTGTCCCATTTTTCACCAAGATGCAAATGGATTCAAACAAAACTTGAAACATGAAAGTTGTATTCCATCACAAAGTCTACAACTTTGATTAACAAAGTTTTCTCAAAAGAGGCTTGTATCTCAAGTTATGATTTTTGAAACAAGGGTACCTAAAACTTTTAACTTAGAGAAAATTTTCCCTAATTTAGGCAGGATTTTGACCCATCTTCTTGGCCATTTTTCACATAGTTCCACTTGGAGTTTCAAGTTTCCTTTCAAATATGGATTATAGTACATGTTCCAAGCTTTCCAAATTGTCCAATAACTCCTCAAACACCCTTGTGGTCAGAGATAATCGAATGCTTGAAGTTGGCAAAAACTCACTCTTGTCCATGGCCAATACATGTTCATACCAATTTGCAAATCTGATCTAGCTAGCTTGGTTCACAATTACAGGCCTCAAAACCAGTTTGTACTCCATAATTTAATGCATATCCATTGGGTTAAGGTATTGTCTTGGTCATTAGGGCATTGTACACAAGATTAAGCCCTAAATGGTAAAAGGTATATTGCCATTTTTGCAAAAGGTTACTTTATGTCAAAACACTAAGCCTTGAGCCTTGAACAAAATCTAATACTGCAAACCAAATCCATGAATTAGAGGGGCCAAGAGTGTTGTGTGCAGGGTGATTGGAGGACCTGTACAAAGTTATAACATCACTTCCATTCTTTTGCTTCAAGTAGAAGAAACTTGCAAATCACATGCCATCTCTCACATCTGTAAAAACCAACTTACACAAACATTGTAAACAAGTTGGATACCTCCCAACAAGCCAGAAACACGACCCCTTTGCCTCTCAAACCTCCTTGTACACAAAATCACAGTTTTTCTGCGAAACAGGGCAAGCCCTGCAGAACCATCTCCATCTCCATATTCCATCGTGCATTTTGCCCAAAGATACTTCAAACACCTTCCAACCAACCTACCTGAGCTATCCAGATCATCCATTGCTAGCTGTAACACCCCTAACACACATTGCCATTTTTGTTTCAAAGCTTTGCAGGTTGAGTTCTGTGGCACGATTCAAGCTGTTTCAAAACAAACCAAGCATTGGAAAAGCTTCCTTGGACCTCAGGCAAACTCAAAAGAAGCTCAAGCACCCTTGAAAGTTGCTGCATTGTCCAGCTCGAAGTCAACTGAAACAGGTATTTCATGGACTTCTATCTCTCTATTTAGGAATAGTTAGGCTTAGGTTTGTGAATGAAATATGTTGTACTCATAGCCCTGAAGCCATACATATGCTTAGTTTTCATTTATATTAATCGTGCTAAGAGAATTTTGTTTATGAACTTTCTGAAAAAACTAGGTTAGAAATTAGGGCCAGAGAAATTCTCTCTGGTCTTTGAGAGTTAGCTTAAGTTTTTTATATGGTTGAATTCGTTGTTTGATGCTCTACAAGTTTCATGTTATGAGTTTTGTCAAAAACTCAAAGAATCAGGAGATAACAGGTGATGTACAGAACGCGCGTTTTTGTGAACCAAGGAAGAAGATGAAGTCTGATTGGACTGGGCCTGGTCATTCTTACTTCTAACACCCCATTTTTTCAATTTACAGCCCCCTGGCCCATTTATTTGAATATTTGTCATTTTGATATTTTTATTTTTTATTCTGACTTTATTATTTTTTGTCCAAATATAAAAAATGCTAAAAAATTATTTTCTATATTTTTTCATATTTTATTTGATATTTATTTTTATTTTACTAGTATAAGCATGTAAATAATCTATTTTCTTTTTATTAAAACTAAAAAATAATGTAAAAAAATATGCTTATTTTTATTTATTATTTTTATACACTTAAAAACATTTTCTTGAATATACACATTTTTTGTAAATAATTAATTTTTATTTTTTATATATTTAATATGTTTAATATATATACTTATATACTTTATTTTATTAAATAATTAAGACAAAAATACAAAAATAATACATTTTCATTTTTTATTAATATTTTACACTAAAATATCATTTTTACAATATACTTTTATTTTTTGTACAAATCAATATATTATTGTATATAATTAATAAATAATACTATTTATTTAAGAATTAGGGTTTTTGCCCTAAATAACAAAATAATTAAAATTGACTTTTTTTTTATTTACATTTCACATTAAAAAATATCTTTTACATACATAAAAACTTTTTGCATAATACATTTTATTTAAACATTTATTTATTGTATTTTTATTCAATTGTTGTACATTTAAATATTGCCTATACATTCAATTTGGTTGTAATAATCTAGAATTTAATTTCTTGTCAAATACCCCCAATTCAAATTTGTACCCCCTCCCTATATCATGTTGTAATAGTGTAGGATTTAAATTCTCGCACTTTTAAATACTTCCAATTATGCCATGCTTAGACTTAGGGTTTGTATGTAAATAAAATCAACAACTAGTTTGACCTAATCCAAGATAAACATGCATGAAAAACAAACACAATGCACACTTGCACCCCTAGGGTTTCCATCCACTTGTTGCCTTCAAAAATGGGCCATGGTTGCATGTCAAGTACTTTGGCAAAACAAAAACAAAACAAAAGATCATAGTCCCACGATGACGCTATCTGAGTTGCCTAAACAAAATGATCAAGTCCCTTAAGAAAAATTGCCAAAAATACTTGACACTATTGCTATCATGGTCTATACGATGACCCGCGCCTGTCCCGTTTAACATCCTAACACAAGGTTATTCACCAAATACAATGGTGAAACAACACTGTTAAAAGGGTTAAAAACATAAGAAATATCTTTGAGTAAAATATGGTAGATAACTATTGGTTACTTGATCAAAACTTGCAAAAAACATCCTTGCTATCTTCAAAACACACTTCACAACACAATTTCAAAACCCTACTTTCAAACATTGAAAACTCTTTCAAAAGACAAAAACACCTTTGTATACATTCAAACAAGAATCATTACAAAGGTTGCCACAACGATGGCCTCTTTTCAAAACATCTTTCAAAATCACACACAAAGCACCATTTCAAACAATTGAAAAGCACCATTTCAAACAATTGAAAAGCAAAGCAAGTGATCTAAGCAAGTAACTAAGAGCCCATGGATAACCATGGATAGAAAGGGCGCTAATACCTTCCCTTTCTATAATCTACTCCCCGAACCCAAGAAAACATCTCAAAGGTCTTTCCTGTGCTTTTTGACCTTTCCTTAGGATAAAATAAAAAGTCGATGGCGACTCTTGCTAAACTGAAACATTTGCGAACACAAACGCAAAATCCCAAGTCAGTTCTCCCACCATATCACAATATGCTTGTGCATACATCATGAACATCATAAAGCATCATATGCATCCACTAACCATTTCAAGGGTTTGGATCTTCATCTTTGTTCTTGTTTTGTAGGTCATGGAATCTCTTCGCAGGAAAACAATTCAAGTCAACCTTGTGAGAATCCCTCCTCAACTCAAGGAACTTACTTCCAGGATTCCAGAGAATTCTCTCTTCAGTGAAATACATGGTAGACTTCTCAACTTGGTCAACTCCAACATTGAAGAAGACATGGTGAAAGTTCTCTTCCAGTTCTTTGACCCCCTACACCACTGTTTCACATTCCCTGATTACCAGTTAGTACCTACTTTGGAGGAATTTTCTCAACTCCTGAGAATTCCTATTCTTCATCAACTACCCTACAACGGTACGGAAAAAGAACCAAAGCCTGAAGATGTTGCTCAAGCATTACATTTGCAGCCATCTGACATCAAGGGACATTGGGAAATCAGAAGTGGTGTCAAGGGTTTCTTGGCAAAGTTTCTGTTTTAGAAGGCACAAGACTGTTGGAATTCTCTTGATCTACAAGCCTTTGAAGAGATTGTGGCACTCCTTATCTATGGGTTGGTCCTGTTCCCAAACCCTGATCAGCTTATAGATGTGAACGCTGTCAAGATTTTCATATCCAGGAATCCTATACCCACATTGCTTGGGGACATCCTACACTCATTTTACACACGAACAATGAGGAAAAGAGGTGTTCGCATGTGATGTACTCCTCTCCTTGCAAGGTGGTTTATTTCTCACCTTCCACAATCAGTTTTGAAGAATGAGCAGGGTTTAAGGTGGTCGCAATGATTGATGACCCTCACACATTCTGATGTACATTGGTGTTCTCGGTCCAGAGAAAATGTCATCATCATTGATCATTGTGGGGAATTTCCTAATGTCCCACTACTTGGCATCAGGGGAGGCATTACCTACAACCCCTGTCTAGCTTTGAGACAATTTGGTTATACTCGGAGGGATGGCCCTCATGACATGCTGATTCCTGACCTAGTTTTTGACTTCGACAACAATGTGCAAGGACTTCGACAAAGGTTTATCAGAGCTTGGAGGATGCCCAATAAGGTGGATAGTAAGACACTAGGGCACAAGAATTCCATCCCTCTTGAGCCTTATCTCAAGTGGGTACGAACCCGCGTCCAGAATCTTATGATGCCATATCCTCACATTCTCCCCTTGATCAAAGAGCCTGTTATGGAAGGAGAGGTTCCATACACCATCCTACATCCTGACATGCCAACATCATGGGAAGAAATGCAAAAGAGTTGGATCCAACTCAAGGAAGAACGAATTACTTTTGAAGCCAACTTCTATGCCAGTGAGAAGAAGGTTTTGGAGCTTACCCGCCGACTTCATGAGGAGGAAACTCTCAACACTTACATTGCACCAAAGAGGATGCGCAATGTCTTTTTACATTAAGAATTTTGTAATATTTTGCCCATGGGGCACTTATGTACTAACAATTTCTTCTTAATATGACGTGCGTTCTTTTTGTTTGCAACAAATTTGAATTTCTGAATCCTTGAATGCATTACATGAATAACATACCATTCATCATATGCATAAACAGGTCTTCACACCAGGTTTCCTTATCTTTCTGCTGTTTATTTCAGCAAGATGGATTTGGAGCAGACGATAAATTACATCAATGGTGGCAGGATTGTTGGCGTGCTGTGGTTGGGGATCTTTCTACTCTAATTCTTCTTTAATTTCATAAACAGCGGCATTGTTGGCCTCACCTTGATTTCCTTGATCATTTACTCCAGGTTCGGGTGCATTCATGTTGTAAAGCCAATGATCAGGATTGCCCAAATTTGTACGACTGTGATTTGGCAAGATGACGCTACGAACTTCTGCATTCTTCACCATCATATAGTAACCTCCAGATTCTCTTACCTTGATCAGGCGGCTAGCTCTGCAGTTATCAATGTCCATATAAAATGCTGGCAGCGTAGGTAGAAGTTGAATCCTTTCCCCCCAGTTCAGGTGAACTGCGATGGTGGTGACAATGCCTCCAATACAAAAAGGCATAGTCCCATCTCTCGTGACAAGGTTTTGAATATGGGCCATCATTAATGTAACGGGATTAAGACGGAGATCTTGTGAAAAGGCACAGTGAAGAGCATACAACTCCTTAGTGTTGACTTTGTTGTTGTTTGCCCTTCCAAAAACTGTGTTGGCCATAATATGGTGTAAGAAGCGAATATTTGGGTTGTAAATGTGAGATGCGTAGCGTGCTTCAGGAATAACATTGGGCTCACCGGTTATTCTTTCTCATAGTGCGTATGCACTTCCATTCCAATCTATCTCCGGGGGAATACGATATTGCACATCATTTCCACGGGGAAAACGAAACATTTCACTCAAATTTTCATGGCTAAACGTGTATTCTCGGTTGAACATCCGAAATTGAGCGGCTCCAGTTAGGTGTTCATCAGCATCGTCGCGAGTATGGTAGGCGTAGGAACTCAAGAATTCCAACGTCAGAGCCTCGTAGGTTGGTGTGTTCAACGTGTCTTTTGAAAAATGTTTCAATGTTTTGAAAGTTGTTTGGAAATGTTTTGAAATGTGTGTGTTTGTTTTTTAAAATAGCAAGGATTGTTTGCAAATTGATCAAGTAACTAGAAGCTATCTACCTACTCAAAAGTCTTTCTTGTACATTTTTATTCCTTTGACATTATTGATTTACCATTGATTTGGTAAACAACCCTATCTTTGGATGTTAAACGGGACGGGCGTGGGTCATTGTATGACCATGATAGCAATGTTGCCAAGTATCTTAGCATGTTTTAAGGGACCAAGATCATTTGTTTTAGGCAACCTTTTGATAGCGTCATCGAGGGACTATGATATTTTGTTTTGTTTTGTTTTGCCAAGATACTTTGCATGCATACCATGGCCATTTTTTAGGCAACAAAGTGGGTGAAACCCTAGGGGTGCTTGTGTGCAATGTGTTGTCATTTTACATGCTTTTGTCTTGTATTAAGTCATTCTATTTGTTTGATTTTTGTCTTATCATGTAAAACCCTAGTTTTACTAAACATGGTATAATGCGATAAATTGCGTAAAAGTAAAACTAAGCTATTACAACAATTATTATGGGAGGGGGGATACAAGTTTTTTGAATGGGGATATTGCACAAAAATAAACCCTAATATACTATTACAACCCAATTGAATTATGTACAAATAAATAAATATTTAAATATTTAAATATGCAAATAAAATGTAATCATGAAAAAATGTTTTGTATTTGTTTTATGTATGAGAAAATAAAATTATTTAAGTCCTAAAAATAAGAGAAAAATAATATTGTTATTTTTGAAAGGGTGAAACCCTAGTTTTTTTTATTAAAATAAAAATATGTTCTATATTATTTATTTTGTCCATTTTTTGTATAAGAAAATATAAGTAATATTATATATAATATTAAAAATTAAATATGTGTGAAAATAATTACTTTTATGTGTTAAATAATAAAAATAAAAATGTATAGTATTTTAATGTATTTATAAATTTTTATAAGAAAATAGATTCCATTTGTTAAAATAAACTATTTCTTATATGTGAAAAAAATAATAAAAATAAAATAAAATTGAAAAAAAATTAAGAAAATATTTTTGTGATTTTTTAATGTTCAGAAAAAAAATATTAAAATCAATAAACATAAAAATAAAAATAAAATATGAAAAATATACAAAATATGTAAAGGGTGTGTGGAAAAAAAACAGGGGGTGTGGAAAACAAAATAGAAGGCCCAAAGCGCGCCAAGGCCCAGGCACTTCATCCTTGTCCTCCAGTCTCTCCCAAACGCGCGCGTTTTTGCTTCAAACCTGTATCTCTCTATTCTTTGCACAAAAATAAAAACTTGCAACATAAAAAATGTAGCTTGGAATCTCACGATTCCAATGATATAAAATTCATAATCTAACTCTCAAAGAACAGGGAGAATTTCAATAGCCCTACTTTTTGACCTAGTTTTTTCAGCATGTTCAACATTCAAATTCTCTTAGCTCAGTTAATATAAATGACAAATATGCATATGTACAGCTTCACCATGCTAGAGACTACATTTTTGCTTCACAACTCGTGGCTTGAGGATGCTTAAATAAAGAGATAGAGATTTGAAAAATACCTCCTTCAGCTGGATTTGGATATGGCAATGTGGGGACTTTGAGTGAGGCCTGAGGATCGTGTGAGCTTCCTTGAAGTTCCCTCAAGCTTTTCCAATGCTTAGCTGGCTTTGTGGATGGCTGAAACTCCCTGTAGAAGTCAAGCTGCAACCTTCCAAAGTGAAAATGGTGATGTCTGAAACAGGGCTCACAGTCACAGGATGAATGCTTGGATAGTTTGGATATGATGTGGATAAAGTGTTTCAAAGGTTAAAAGGAAAAACGCACGAGCCAAAATGAAGTTGGCAAGAGTTTTGCAGAAACTGCTATGTCTTGGCAGAAAAATGTGTTTTTTGAGTTTGAGAGTGTTTGGGATGTTATGCCTTTGTGTGCTAGCTTGCAACAAGTTTGTGAATCCGTTTTGAATGAGGCCAAGTCCACTCTTTAACAGATGTGCAAGTTCTGACTTCTTTTGTAACCTTTCTTGTATTTGAAGAAAAGTGAAGTGACTTGTGCCAAAGGCTTGTACTTGCTTGCTTGCTAGCTGCAGAGGGTTGGTATGCTTTTCTTGATATATGTGGACATTGCTTGTGACAAAAGAACAGGTCCAAGGCTCAAGGATAGCAAAGTTGCAAAAAGCTTGCTTTATGAAAATGGCAATGTGCCCTTTATGCCATTTATGGATTTATTTCTTGTACAGTGATCGAAAGGTCAAAATAAATCCATTATCCATTGAGTTAGAATTTAATTATGGAGTGTAGAAGTAGTTTAGGACCTGTAATGCAAGGTACAAGCATGCTTGATCAGATTTGCAACTTGGTGCATTGTGAAAATGGCTTGCACAAAAGTGACAAAATGCCATTTTCTCTTCTTCGATTCTCCCTAACCACAAATGATCTTGGAGATTTCTTGGACATTTTGGAAAGCTTGCAACATGATCTACAATCCATATTTGAAATTCATTTTGAGATACCTCTTGGAACTAGGTTAAAAATGCCCATGAAGTTGGGTCAAAAACCTGCCTAAATTAGGGCAAATTTTCACTAAGTCTTTTAGTTCATGGACCCCTATTCACAAATTCACAACTTGAGATCCAAGCATCTTTTGGGAAAACTTTGTGAATCAAAGTTGTAGATTTCATGGAGTACTACAACTTTCATGTTGGTAATTTACTTTGAATCCAATTGCATCATGGTGAAAAGTGGTGAAAAGTTGGGGGAAAATAAGAAAATTTCCATACTTAGAAAATTTCTAAGTTATGAAAAATTTTCAAATCAAAACCCTTATTTGCAAATTTAGTTTTCTTAGTCAACAAGTTTCATATTTTGACATATCTTGATGAATTATAACCCTTGGCACTTGGTTTTGACCAAAAAGTCAAAGTTTGACTTTTCAATGTACAATTGAGTTTTGATCAGTTGACTGGAAAATTCATCTGTCAATCCTATGTACTTGAGATATTCTGAACCATGTAATTAGGTCAAGATGATTCCATTGAGTCCTTGAGATCATGTTTGAACCCAATTGGTCATTGGCTAGGTTAAAAATTAGAAATTGCCCTTTCTCAGTCAAAACCCTAATTTTGACCATTTTGCCCTTTTAATGATCTGATCAAATTTCTTGAGGAGTTGTGATCCAAACTTGATAAAATGGTACATAGGAGCCTATAATGTTGTTGTGGATCAAAAATTAGGAATTTTGACTGTAAATTGGCCATGGTTGACTTTTTCCCCAATACAGCTGATTTTTAGGTCAACTGTCCAATTGACTGAGCAAAAATGTGGTTCAAGGCTTGAAACTTGGTATGAGCAATCTTAGGGGTCCAAGATGGTGTATGAAAGTCACATGAGGCATTGATGGTCCAAAAATCCTTGTGCAAACTCAAACCCTAATTTCAGGTCATCAGTGCAAGGTGATGTCTTGAGCTGACCAAACCCTAATCTTGTCTTGAGTTCAAGAGGTCTTGTGAGAAAAATCTTGATAAATGAGAGGGGAAATTTTGGGGTACAACAGGCGTAAGGCGTGATAATGATGATCTCAGGGATAATGCCTCGGCTATCATGGTGACTAGCCCGCCGACACAGATAGGTCCATGGGTACACTGGGCTATGGCAAACATATTGGCGATCATAAATGATGCACCAACTACGGGTCTAGACTGGAAAGCACAAGATATAATAAATAGCTCATCCCTAGAAACTGAGTGACGGTTTATAGGTTTTCCGAATAGGGTAAAAGCTAAGATATGGTGGAAATACCTAATGGTTGGGTTATGGATATCAGTCACATCCAGGCGGTCAGGGTCCTCAGGGTGCTGGCCAGCTATATCCCTCCAAAAATGGTTTAGCTCGAAATCAAGGTAGTCGTCTTCCTGGGTCTCCATGTAAGCATCTATGGATCTAGGAAATCCTAGCAGCTCAGCAAGACGACGAACGGTGAAATGGTGGGTAAAGCCGAATAGTCTGAAGGACATTTGTCCTCTACTACGCCCTAATCCTCGGGTAGGTTTATAATGGAGTGAGCTCAGAAACTCTAGGGTAAGGTTTCGATAAGTAGGGTACTTATGGGCAAGGAATCCTTCCCAACCTATCTGGTTAAACAAAAAATCAACACTCTCCCTAATACTTAGAATTGTTAACGTGGGATCATGCACATAAGTCGTCAAATTCATCTGGCGCTGAGCTAGTATCTCATAACGCCTCTGTTGGGCCCCAGTAGCGAAGGTGATAGTATTCATAAGTTATTTTAGCTAGTTAGTGCCTGTGAGTCGGTACTAAAATTAGTAAATAAAGAAAAGAAAACAAATAAAATATGAAATGATAATAATCTAGGAATCGTAATAATAATCAGAATAAAACAAATAAAGAGATTTTAAAAGAAATTAAATAATAAATGAAAAACTTGTGGGTTTCCTCCCACACAACACTAGTTTAATGTCGTTAGCTCGACATTGTTTCAGACGTGAATTAATCTCCTATTTTGGGCGGTAGCTCTATAAGTGTTAAACTCGCAACACAGTCTTTGTTTTCAATGCTGTGATAATGTTTTAAACGTTGGCCATTTACTATGAATGGGTTTGTGGACTTTCCTTTGATCTCGATGGCGCCACTTGGAAAGACTTTGGTCACTTCGAAGGGTCCAGACCATCTTGAAAGGAGTTTCTCGGGAAAGAGTTTTAAACGGGAGTTGAATAAGATAACTACATCTCCTTCATTGAACTCCTTCCTAGAGATTCGTTTGTCATGTCACTTCTTCGTCCTTTCTTTGTAGATCCTCGCATTCTCATATGCGTCTAACCTTATCTCTTCCAGTTCATTTATGTCGAGGATCCTTTTCTCACATGTTATGGTGTAGCTTAGGTTTAGGGTTTTAATTGCCCAATAAGCTTTGTGTTCTATCCCCACTGGAAGGTGACATGACTTACCATAGACGAGTTTAAAGGGTGTTGTTTCGATTGGCGTCTTGAATGCTGTCCTATAAGCCCATAGTGCTTCATGTAACTTGGCCGACCAGTCCTTCCTTGACGTGGCGACAGTTTTTTCTAATATTTGTTTTATTTCCCGATTTGAGACTTCCACCTGCCCGCTTGTTTGGGGGTGGTATGGTGTTACTTCACGGTGTTTCACCCCATATTTGGTTAGGAGTTTATCGAAGATTTTGGATATGAAGTGTGAGCCACCGTCGCTTATGACTTGTTTGGGTACACCAAATCTTGGGAAGATAATATTCTTGAAGAGTTTAGTCACTACTCGAGTGTCATTTGTTGGAGAAGCTATTGCTTCGATCCATTTTGAAACGTAATCTACAGCCACAAGTATGTATTTATTTCTTAATGATGACGGAAATGGTCCCATGAAGTCTATTCCCCACACATCAAATACTTTGACTTGTAGAATTCCAGTCTGAGGCATCTCATCGCGTCTGGATATGTTTCCAGTGTGTTGGCATCGATCGCAGTTAAGAATGGCTATGTGCACATCTTTCCATAAATTTGGCCAATAGAAACCAGACTGCATAATTTTAGTGCATGTCTTAGATGTGCTTGCATGGCCTCCATAAGGGGCATCATGACAATGAGAAATAATGTTTTCAATTTCTCTCTCTGGGATGCATCTTCGGAAAATACCGTCGGCACTTCTCTTGAATAGTAAAGGTTCATCCCAAAAGTAATGTTTCAGATCGTGAAAGAATTTTTTATTTTGTTGATAGGTCATATCAGGGGGTAGGATTTTAGCGGCTAAGTAATTTGCTATATCTGTATACCATGGTAAGGTCTGATTTGTTCAGATAGTGTTCACAATTTCGTTCATATCATTATCTATTGCGTCTTGTATTTCTTGTATTTCTTGTAAATCATGGCTAACGGCATGTGTGTCAAGTTCTAAAAGTAATTGCCTCGTCTTGCCTCTTGAATGAGGTATCTAATGATTCAGACTGCAAGTGCAAGTCTTATTGTGTAGTTTTAAAAGATATCGAACCACAAAGACTGATGAAATGAACCACTGTCTTCTATTGATACTTTGCAAATCTAAAGCTAATGAACGTTTGATTGGGTTGTAGGGAAACTAAATACTAAATTAAGTTTAATTTTAATTATCAGTAAGCGGAACTACCAGTATGTAATGGTCAGACCTCGGGAACTAGCAACCGGTTGGGTGTCTTTGCATTTTCAAAACAACTTTTAGTAAAATCTATTTAGTTTAAAAGCCCTCGTCTCACACTGTCGTTTTATTGATCTAGGCTATGCAGTTAATTCCTAACATACGCTTCCGCCATCCCGCAGAAGTTAAAAACACTTTTTGAAAACGAAATAGAATCTTAATTAACTTTAAAGTGCTTCCGCTGTATTTTAAGCCAATGCCTAATTACTATTGTCCAATTGAAAGATCTCAAACTTCCGCTTTGTTGACCCTAACCTCTATCCGTTCTTTACTTTCGTAACAAAACAATTTATCGATTAAAAATAGTAACTTAGACCAGAAAAAGGTTTTGTAGTAAAAATTACCCAACTGAGTCACTCGATCCCTTGGTTATGTGACCTTACATACCGGTATACGGATTCTAGCCTAGCATAATATCAGACCAAATCACAGAACAATTCCAAAGAAAAAATAAAATAAACATGATTATATTAACTAAAAGCAATAACAATTCATAAAAATAAACCTGAGGATAATAATTCTGGATACGGGTACAATTACTTCTAACTCTTGACTAGAAGCACTCCTCCACAAGCTGGTAGGTTTTTCTTCAATCAGGAATAGAGACAATCGTACAGAAAACAAATGTTAGAGGAAATAGAAAATTGTAGGAAAAAAATGCTCAAAGAAAAAATGCTTAAGGAAAATGAATTCTCAAAATATAAAAGGTGACCCCCCATTTTGTTGTGTCCAGGGTTCTATTTATAGTACTTTGTGCGATACGTAGGTTTGAGAAAATATAGGAACACTTCGAGTTCATTTGAGAAAAAATAGGACCACGAAGTTGGTTACATCCTTCATGTGTTGACTAAGTGGAGCTTAAAAATAGGATGGCCGTTGGATTGGTGTTTGAACTTTCCTCTTCCGTTGGATTTGCAGAGTACGTGGTCAAAGAAGGAAAAGGTGGGCCTGTGACGTTCGTCAAGTCCAAGTGTCGTTGGTCACTTGGTCCATCATGCCTGTGATGACCGGCAGCGTGCCTTGACGATCGTCAAGGTCCTTATGCTAGTGGGCCACGTGCTCATGCCTTGTGATGGGCTTATACTTTCTTCTTCTTTTATTCTTTGGCCCTTTTTCTATTTTTGCATCCTTTTTCTTCATTTCTCCCAAAGTCTTTAACTTAACATTTATCTGCAAAATAAGTGAATACTCGCGTAATACCTATATAAAATAATATAATTAAAATAACATAAGGGAAATAATTCATGTAAATCAAGCTAAAAATATCATATATTTGTGTGTTATCAAACTCCCCCATACTTGAACTTTGCTTTTCCTCAAGCAAATGCTCAGTATGATGTTTTTCTAAACATGGTCAGATGCACATACATGACTTGAATCAACTCATATACGGCTGCGTTGTGTTTTTGTCAGAAAATTGAAAGCTTGATTCATGCTCCATCACTACGGTAATGACACTAGATAATCCCATTTTACGTAAAATAGTTACAGATGCTATCATAGCCTACCTTGAGTATTTTTCTCGTTTCATCCATTTCATTCTAGAGCAATCACATTAAGCCCTTTATCCTTGCACGCACATAGTAGAACAGCCGGTTAGTGGTTATGATCCCTTTTTTAGCACTTAGGTTTCTGGCACAATAATGTGGCAACCTTTTTCTATCCAATTGCAAGATGCGGGGGATTAGACCGTAATCTGCCCTACTAAGTTCAGTACCAGACGCTCCTGAACCATCTGTTGTACCCCAAAATTTGCCCTCTCATTTTATTAAGATTTCCCCTCACAAGACTCTTTGAACTTCAGACAGGATTAGGGTTTTGCTCTGCTCAAGACATCTCCTTGCACTGATGGCCTGAAATTAGGGTTTGAGTTTGCACAGGGATTTTTGGAATTCCAATGCTCAAAGTGACATTCACACTTCATGTTTGACTTATAAGATTGTTCATACCAAGTTTCAAGCCTTGAATCAAATTTTTGCCCAGTCAATTGGACAGTTGACCTAGAAATCAGTTGTATTGGGGAAAAAGTCAACTGTGACCAATTTACATTCAAAACTCATAATTTTTTATGAACATCAACATTATAGACTCATATGGACCATTTGATCAAGTTTGGATCACAACTCCTCAAGAAATTTGATCAGATCATCAAAAGGGCAAAATGGTCATTTTTAGGGTTTTGACTGTATAAGGGCAATTTCTGATTTTTCACCTAGCCAATGGCAAATTGGGTTCAATTATGGATTCAAGGACTCAATGGCATCATCTTGACCTATTCACAAGGTTCAAAAGATCTCAAATGCAATGGATTGACAGATGAATTTTTCAGTCAACTGATCAAAATTTGACTGTACACTGAAAAGTCAAACTTTGACTTTTTGGTCAAAATCAAGTGACAAGGGTCATTTTTCATCAAGATGTGTCAAAACATTAAACTTGTTCATTAAGAAACCTAATTTTGCAAATTAGGGTTTAAGATTGAAAATTTTCATAACTTAGAATTTTTCAAAGTTATGAAATTTTCTTATTTTTTCCCAACTTTGCCCAACATTTTCACCATGATGCAATTGGATTCAAACAAAACTTCAAAAATGAAAGTTGTAGTCCTCCACAAAATCTACAACTTTTTTTCACAAATTTTTCCTAAAATAAGCTTGGATCTCAAGTTATGATTTTTGGAACAAGGGTCCATGAAACTTTTAACTTAGTAAAATTTTGCCCTAGTTTAGGCAGGATTTTGACCTATCTTCATGGCAATTTTTCACCTAGTTCCACTTGGAATCTCGAAATTTATTTCAAATATGGATTGTAGAGCATGTTACAAGCTTTCAAAAATGTCCAAGAACTCTCCAAAATCATTTGTGGTTAGGGAGAATGAAAGGTTTGAATTTGGCAAAAACTCACTTTGATCCATGGCATGTTTCATATTGACACAATTTGCAAACTCTATTCAGCCTCACTTGTACTTGCTCACAAGTCTCTAAACCCTCCCATACTCAATAATTAAATTCAAATCCAATGGTTTGAAGCTTTGTTCTGATCATTAGAGGATTACACAAGAGATTAATCCAAAAATAGCAAAAAGGCAACATTGCCATTTTTGTCAAAACTTGCTTTATGTCAAATTACATCTCTTGAGCCTTGAACCAAATCTTAGACAGCAAACCAAATCCACAAACTTGGGGACAAGCTCACCAAATGTATGCAGGGTTAGAGCTAGCCTGTACAGGCTTGCTCTTGGTCACTTCCCACCTTTTGCTTCATAACCAAGAAATGTGCAAAAGTCTAGACAACTTGAGTATTTGATATAACCAACTCTTGTAAGCATTTGAAACAAGTTTTGCACATTACCTTGAGCCAGAAACACGAGCCATCCATCCCTCAAACACTCTTGAACATCAAAACACCAAAAACTTGCAAAACAGGGCACTCTCTGCAGTTTCACTTCCATCTCACAAACCACTCGTGCGTTTCGTCCCAAACCAGTTCCAATACACTCCATACAACTTACCTGAACTATCCCAACCATTAGCCATTGACTGTAACTCCATTTTCAAGCTTCACCATTTCTGTTTTCAGCTTGTGCAGGTTGACTTCTACAAGCTTGTTCAAGCAAGCTCAAGGCAAACAAAGCATTGGGGAAGGTCAGAGGAAGTTCAAGCAAGCTCCCAAGCATCTCAAGCCTCATTGAAAAGCTCCACATTACCATACACGAGTTCATCTGAAATAGGTATTTGTCAACTTCCTATCTCTCTATTTAGGAATCATTAGGCTTAGGTTTAT